>MVGT01002338.1:400758-419434 GCA_002174775.1 Macleaya cordata | reverse complement strand
CCATGATGAACGTTGGAGGTCATGAGAGAAAGTCTTTCTCTGATCTCAACACTTTCCAAGTTCATCCAAGAACAAAACCTAATCGTGTGCTCATGGTAATCTACATGTGTGCCATCTTGGCCCTACTTTATCACCATCTACTATATCTCATCCGTTCGATCAGCTTACCATCTTTATCTCTCTTCTTTGCTGATTTAGTTTTTGCCTTCATGTGGGTCACCTCTCAACCCTTTCGATGGCGTCCCATCCGTCGAAAAGTCTATCCGGAGAACCTATCGAGAACCGTCGATGATAAAGATCTTCCACCGTTGGATGTGTTTATTTGTACTGCTGACCCATATAAGGAACCTCCGATGGAAGTCGTGAATACTGTTTTATCTGTGTTAGCGTTTGATTACCCTTCAGATAAGATATCTGTTTATGTTTCGGATGATGGAGGGTCTCAAATGACTCTATTTGCTATGATGGAAGGGTCAAGATTTGCCAAGTATTGGTTACCTTTTGTTAAAGAGCACAAAATCACTAAGAGATGCCCTAAAATTTTCTTTAATGATGATAGAAGGACTACTACTACTGCTACTGATGATCAGCTCAGCTGCTCTCAACAAGAGTTTCAAAAGATGAAGGTACCTTTTCTCTCTCTCGAAATTTTATTTGTTGCAACTTGCAAACTCGACATTATATTCTATTCTACCATGTCATCTTAATTATAAGAGCAATGGTAGTGGGAATCCCTAATCCAATTTGTAAACCTATGGATCCATAGATTTAGGGGTGGTAGGTGAATAGTGAGAAGAAAGGTAAGAATCCCTTTAGTGTTATAGAGGTTATTTTGTGCGATGGTATGATGATCTCCGATTATCTCGATGGTCATCAGATCATCTCAACTCATAAACCGATGCAACGTGTCAGAAACTTAATTATTCTAGCGATGAGTTGATAATCACCATATATATTTTTTGAGCCTTGGCAACCATCTGATGATTGTGGTGACCATTAGATGATCGGGCCAACTATCAAATAATCACTCCACTAACGATCCATTGACTGGTGGAAAATTGCTTGAATTTAAAATTTTAAAGGATCCCACTAAACTTGCCCTAATAATTTTTTTAAATAATTATGATTACGACGGGTTAATATATAGACCGCACCTCTGTCAATTACAAGGAAGCCCCCATAACATGTGGGGCCCATATCGAAAAGATTAAGGGTTAATATCAAGTGAAGATATTTTCTTAACCATGTAGACTATTATATTGGAAAATCAATCCATTTTAAAACTTCTTAGGGCATCCACAACGGTGATATTTTCTGGTTAAATCTTCAGAAAATATTACGCAGTGGTGCATTTTGAATATGGATAATACCCTAGGTGGCTCTTAGATAGGCAAAATTTGGCTCTTTCCGTAGGAATCTATAGATTTTTTAGCTAGCAGGGTGGGGGTTGACGTTGGGCGAGGTGGGGGAGGGTCGTTCAATCGTTGGACGGGTAAGGGGTGGATCGCCCCTTTATTTTTTTTATTAAAAAAAAAGACACATGTGTCATTTAAAAAAAATAAATTGAAAATGCTAGGTCGTGTTTCTAGGGACCGCCTGGCATTTTCAAAACGATTTTTTTTCAAAAAAAAGACGCATATGTCCTTATTTTGTTTTGAGTTAATTATTCTTTGGGTCCCATACTATGACCAATGTCAGGGTTTGGGTCCTGCATATGTCCAACTTTGAGTTTTGATCCTGAATTGACGGTTGACCAGTTGACCGTCTAAAAACTGACGAATTAAAATGATGAGAATACCCTTTCACAGGACCCAAACACTAATTATGAATTATCAGTAGGACCTAAAAGTAATTTTTTTTGTTTATGTGTTTGGAAATAGAACTATTACTTCTGTAGAATTATCTTTGAATCTATAAAGAATTAATGAAATAAAATCTCCATCACCTTGTTTGTATACTCTTGCATCTTTATGAGAACTATGAACTGGATCAGTATGAACTCTCAGTTAGAGATCAAACCCACACGTGGCTCATGTTTATGATTGGTTCGAATCCACCACGGCTTAAAATCTATGTCACAATTAATATTTTCTTCATCACCCAGAGCATAAAGACTAAGATTGAGTAGATTTCCAATCACGGGTAGCTTTTGCTGAATTATAATAGTCTGACTATTTTTAACTTCAGATCCACTAACAACAAATTTAATTTTAGGTTCTATTGATAATTCATAATTAGTGTTTGGGTCCCGTTAAAGGATATATTTGTTATTTTACAAATTTTTTGCACTTTTTAGACGGTCAACTCGGTCAACCGTCAATCCAGGATCCAAACTCAAAGTTGGACACATGCAGGACCCAGACCCTAACATTGGTCATAATATAGGACCCTCAGACTAATTAACCCTTTAGTTTTTATTATTTTTTTTAGCAAACATCATTTTTACCGCTGTGTTTCTTGCATACTTAGGCCAAATTTAATAAGCTATATATTAGCTTTTACCTTACGACCGCTGTGGATGGCTTTACACTTTCAAATCAGTTCTTAAAAATATAACATATTTTAAACTTTTTCTTAACTGTTAGTTTTTAATAAATTTTTAATTGGATTAAAAGTTTTAGAACGAGTTAATTTCTAAACATGATGATCTACATGGTGGAGATGACATCCACTTCTGAAATTACCCTAGGGTCATCTATACGGGCAAACCTCATAAATGTGGGGCTTTGAAAGGGACATGATGGTGATAACATCCACTTGTAAAATTACCCTTGGGTCATCTATACAGTAAACCTCATAAATGTGGGCTTTGAAAGGGGTTAATAAAGTAGACCACTAGCTTATTAAAGCCGTTGGAAATATACATAGTAGTTTAAATTGTTGGTCTTAGAATCGAATCCTACAAATATAATTTATTTTTAACTTAGGTCAAATTCAAAATATATAATAATAATAATAATAATAATAATAATAATAATATTATTATTATTATGATTGTATATATTTTATTATTTTTTTCTGCCAAACCTCAGGTCATTCTCGGAAAACAACTCACGTATCGATGTGAATGAAAAGAAAGATAAATTGAATGTCAGTAAATTAAAAGTGGGCCAGAGTTACGCCCTGTTTTGAGTGCATGCATTATAGGAAAGAGAAAGATTTGGCCTCCTAATACTCACATATACAAATTTGAAATTTGTCTCTTTCCTTTCTTTATTTTATACTATTTTTTGAAATATGTGGTACTCATATTTGTCATTGTAAGAAGGGCAGTTACGTCTCATCGTTGGTTTGAGCCTGTCCATCATGTCTCTCATGTCTCTCAAGTTGCCATAACTTCTACAGTTCCTACCCATAGTTATTAGCTCGGTATTTGATAAAAATTCAGTTCGAAATTTTTTGTATTTGCGTTGCACGTATTTCTTTCGTTAAATTTATTTTTTACAAGAGATATGAATAACAATTACAAACCATATCATGATATTCACAATTACAACGTAATTATCTGTTAAAATTACAACTGTACATAAAGATAAGTGGTACTAATACAGAGTTTGTGCCATGAATGTAGAAATTGTTTTAAAAAAGTAGTACATCCAAAATTTTGTAATGAATTACAAATAATTCAGAATAAATTACTCACAGTGCTTCATTATAATGATATATCCATGCAAAGATCCTATGAAGTGACCTGTTTGTAAAAATGATACAAGTAAATCCTTCAAAATCAAAAGTAGACTGCAAATAATTTATTGAAGTGCATAAATTCAATAAAGCGTTTTTTCTCAATAACAATGCCTGTTTGCATTCATGAATTTGTTGTGAATAAAACTTCTTTAAACACTACATTTTTTGTGTAAGTGCCGATTGTCCCCGTATTTTACCGTCGCGTATCACAATCTTTGTTGATTCCGTGGAAACACCTCCATATAAAGCGACATATAGTTGGCGGGCATGACTAAAAATATGATTTGGCGAAAAATTAAGTAGTGTACAACAGAGTTAAAAGAAAAAATGATATCTTCGTAATGGAATCATCGTAAAGAAAATTAAGTAGTGTACAACAAAGAAAAAAAATTCAAATATATTTGTGATGGAATCATCCGTTAAAAAAAATTAAGTAGTATAAAACAAAATTAAAAAAAAGGTATGATTTCTTCATGATGGAATCATCCGTTAAAAAAATTAAGAAGTGTACAACAAAGTAAAAAAAATGATATCTACTTAATTAAAAAAGGTATGATCCCTTTATGATGGAACCCGTATAAAAAATTTAAGTAGTGTACACCAAATTAAAGAAAGAGTGAAATCTTTATGCATGAATCATCTGTTAAAAAATTAAGTAGTGTAAAATAATGTTTAAAAAAAAAGGATATGTTCACACTACAATGCACTCTAAAATTCTAATTTCTAAAATAATTAAAGGGTTTGTTATATTTTTTGGGACATTGATTGTAAAAAAAATTAAGTAGTATAAAAAAAAGTAAAAAAAAATAAAAAAGTATGATTTCTTGGCGATGGAATCATCCGTTAAAAAAATTAAGTAGTGTACAACAGAGTAAAAAATAATCTCTACTTAATTAAAAAAGGTCTGATCTCTTTGTGATGGAACTCGTAAAAAAAATTTAAGTAGTGTACAACAAATTAAAAAAAAGAGTGAGATCTTTATGCGTGTATCATCTGTTAAAAAAATTAAGTAGTGCAAAACAATATAAAAATAAAAAAAAGATATGTTCACAACACAACGCACTCTAAAATTCTAATCTCTAAAATAATTAAAGGGTTTGTTATGTTTTTTGGGACATTGATTGTAAAAAGCCCAAAAAAGATAATTGGCTTATATATTAGTATAGATTAGAACATTAGGATTTTTGTTGATAATAAGTGAAGAATCATCTAAAATACAAATTGAATTATTATAAATAAAAAAAAAGTATATCCCTACACACCGCACAAACAATGTCAATACGATGTAGTTGTAAGCCAAAAAAGTATACAAATTGAATTGGCTAAATATACCCTTCTCACCGCGCAAACAATGTCCAATACGATGTACCTGTTAAAAAAAGATACAAATTAATATTGAGTGAAAAAAGAAGAAGAGAAAAGGTACAATACCCAATATGATGTTGCTGTGAAGAAAAAAAATTCCAATACCCTCTCCCTCTATACTATATTAAATCCTCATTAAATAATACAAGCGTTGTGTACGTGCGTTGCACGTGTTCTTCACACTGGGCTTATTTTTCACACTGATTTTGTATTAAACTATTAATATAATAAATTACAAAAAAAATTACAAAAGTATCACCAAAAAATACAAATATAATCCTGGGATTGTAATCCATCCACCATTAACCCTACAAATAAAGAAAAAAATAAATTATACAATTAAACCTACAAATATAAGAAATTACACCCTAAAAATAAAAATATATTAAAAATTCACATCGTTAATCATACTGATACACAACATTACCAATAGACGGATTAATTTAAGAAAACACTTTAGTAAAATTTGGAGAAGATAAAAATAAAATTGTGCCATTTTAAGAAAAATGTAGGGAAATTATAGATTTTGCAAGTTTTTAAAGAGATAGAGATGAGAAATCGTGGGGATTGATGTGGATGGTTTGGAATGTTTTAAATATAGTACTAAGATAGATATGAGAGAATCGTGGGGAGTATTGACGGTTTAGGAAGTTTTGTAGAGTGTAAGACAAAATTATGGAGGAGAAAATGGTGGCGGGAGAAAAGACTTAAATACTCTTTTTGATAAGATTTATGAAGGGCAATTGATGACATTTATACCCTTCAAAATCCAACTTAGATTTTGTTAAAAAATTATATTTTCAAGGGTACGAAAAGTAAAAAGCCACAAAAAAGGCAATCCGCTTAACTAATAGTATAGATAAAAAGTAGAGATAAAATGCTACCTTTTTAACCCTTTGAACCGTACGTACTATGTAGCTATAGAAAGAGAGATAGAGTGAAGAAAGAGAGATGGGGGAGGGAAGGATCGAGAGAGATGGGAGATTTTGAAAGAGAGAGATAGGGAGGGAAGAGAGAGGGTATAAAGAGAGATGGGGGAGAGCGATTGAGAGATGGAGGGGGATCGAGGTGAGTTGCCAATGGTAGGACGGTTATTAGGTTATTAAGTACCCATTTACAATTTTACCCCTTAACTTCTTCTTTTGGAGGGTAAAAAATGTCGAATTTAACCTTGTATAATTGAAGGGTTTGCTAGTATAGATATACAAATACCATGTCTAAAAATATTATATCTTATGCTTAAAAAAATATTATATCTTACCATAAACTACAATATCAACAGTACTCATTCAATAAGTCTCCAACTGATATAATGGAACTAGTATAATGGATTGAACAATAACTAAGATTTAAAAAAAAAATTAAAAGAAAAACGAATTGTTCAAAAGTAAAGTAACACATCCAATAATGTCAATGTAACTAGTATAATGAATTAAACTATAATTAAGATAAAAAAGTGAATTGTTCAAAAGTTCGGTTCAGATTCGTAAATTATTCTTGAATAATTCGGGATTCGTTAAGAATGCGCGAATTATTTCGACTCATTGAATAATGCGGTTATTTGGTTCGGTACGACTTTGATATGTTTGGTTCACAAATTATTCACGAACTTACTAACTAGGTTCCAATGTTTAAAAAACGATCGTTATAACAGTAAAACCGTTACGTTATATAACTAAAACATCATTATTTGAAATGATTGTACGTCTTTTACTGTTGTAACGGTTATCACAAATTTTTTTTTACCGTTCTAACAATTGTTAAGACCATTATTTTATCAAACCTTTTTAAAAAAATTTAAAACACTATTATTTTTTGTTATAATGTCTGTTAATTTTTCGTTATTATGGTGTTTTGCTGATTTAATGCAAATGTCAGTTTAGGACGATATAACGGTTACAACGGTAACAGCCTCCTACCGTTACACCATTATAATAGTCGTTTTCAACATTGGTTTCTACTACTGGTGGAAATGCCATTGTGAAACCCTCGAATTGTCCAATTTTGTAACATCGTTTAACAAGTTGTTCAAAAATTCATACCGAATTTTGAATTCAACGGTGGATGTGCATGATTTGAAAAGTGCGGGAAAAATCTAAAAATGCCCACATCCACCCTTCATTCAAACTTCTATATGATCTGCCGTAAGGTTCACAGTAGAAAAAGTTTTTTTTCCTTTTATGTGGTTATGATTTGATGAAGGGTGTCACACTCGCACCATGTCTACCGATAAAATTCGATAATTTTTTTATTTAATCTTAATATATATATATTTGTAGATATTATACGAGCAAATGAAAGCAAGGGTGGAGCTTGTGATGGAACGAGGTTACGTCGAAGATGATATGATTACCACTGAAAAAGAGCGTGAGGCTTTTATTAAATGGAAAAGGGGATTTAGTCGCCAAGATCATCCGGTCGTAGTTCAGGTTTCATTCTTATTATTATTATTATTATTTTGTCTGATAGAAAAAAAATTATAGCACAAAAATAGTCGAAAATACATTTTTTTATTTATTTTAGAGGCTGCCTCATATATATAGCTTCACCAGGTGATCTTGGAAAGCAATAAGGATATCGATATCTCCGGCGAATCTCTACCTAATCTTATATATCTTTCTCGAGAAAAAAGAAAAAAATTTCACCACAATTTCAAAGCGGGCGCTCTCAATGTCTTGGTAAGTTCTTAAATACATTAATTCCTGCGCCATCGCAATAATGCTATTTTAGTTATATTTTTAACTATGGATTTTAAGAATATGTTGTTTTAGTTACAATTTTATAGTAGCTTTACTCATAGAGCATACTTTAGTTTTACCATAGTTTTGAGAGAGAATTGTGGTTTCAAATCATACATTTGACCACAGTTTTTACAAACCGTGGTTTTTAATCAAAGTTCTAACCACAGTAACTACTGCATGGGCACAACAATGATGATAAATCATAGTTTTTAGCGAAAAACTGTGTTATTTAAGTTTTAGTAACAGTTATTACCATAGATAAAAGTATTTTTTCTTATTCGATCGTTAAAGTAGTATTTGTAATAGTAGAAGTAGAAGTAACAACGATGTGGAACCGTTGCGAAACATTACAAAATAGAGTGAAACAGTTTTACGAAAATTTATATATGTTTCCCTAACACTAATGTGGATATATTTGTTGAATAAGATTCGAGTATCAGCGATCATGACAAATGCACCGATAGTTCTTAGCCTTGACTGCGACATGTTCTGTAATGATCCTCAAGCACCGCGTCAAGCTCTATGTCATTTACTAGACCCCATCGAAGGTTCAAAAATCGCCTTTGTTCAATTCCCTCAACGCTACCGAGGGATCAATTCAAGCGATATCTATAACAATGAACTTAAAAGGCCATTTAAGATTAACGCGGAAGGGCTAGATGGTCTTGGAGTCGTCAATTATGTCGGTACTGGTCCATTCATTAACCGAAAAGCATTTTATGGTGGCCCGTTGACTCAAACGAATGTAAATACATTCCCTGGATTCAATAATGACAAAATTTTCGATCGAAATTCGATTAACTCAAGATTGGTTTTAGAAGAAGCTGAGAGAGTTGCAGGATGCAAGTATGAGCAAGGAACAAACTGGGGATTGGCAGTAAGCTCTCTCTCTAGCCAGCCATGTACATATATGTTACAAATTCATCTGTTTGAGAACTCTTTAATGAAATTTTCTTTTTTTGGTGGTATAGATGGGCTTTAGATATGGATCACTGGTTGAAGATTTTTTTACGGGTTATCGTATGCAATGTGAAGGATGGCAGGGAGTATTTTGCGATCCACCGACTCCAGCATTTCTCGGCGACTTCCCGATCAGTTTGAATGATACATTGACCCAAATAAAACGATGGTCAGTTGGGCTGATTGAGGTTGGCTTCTCCAAGTACTGCCCTTTCACCTTTGGTACCCGAAGACACTCTCTACTTATGGGCATGGCTTATGGGTTCTATTCTATGTGGCCTTTATGGGGCATCCCAATATTCATATATGGTTTTCTTCCGCAGCTTTGTCTTTTAAATGACATCTATTTATTCCCAAAGGTACTCTCTCTCCCTTTAGATCTCATCATCCATACTATACAAGTACGCACGTGTTTTAGATATACAAGCTCTGTGCAGGTACATTGCATTTATGCTGGGTTCTTACTAAAGAAACATACGCATTAGTAGACCTAGTATTATTATTTTAACTGTGTTAACACCTCATTTTCTCTTTACACCTCGTTTACATCAGCTTGTGAAATTGACATGGAGATGATCCAAGAGCTGATTTTAATTTACATGATGAAGAGATCATTCCTTTAAAAAAAATCAACTCATGGATCATCTGTATTCAATCTCTGTAAAACGAAGTGTAAGAATAAGGTGGATAGAACATGTAACAGTATGCGAAGAAATATCGTGTCCATTTTAGAAGCATATATACAGGCAAGCGAAGGGGGCATTTTAGAATTTTGAAAGAGTTGGGGACTTCTATTTCTATTATAAGTACCTTAATACTCTGCTAATAATTTTTGTATTTTTATTGTTTGAAAATAATACTCTACTAGTAATTGATGCAGGTTTCCCATGTATGGTTTTATGTATACGTATATCTTTTCGTAGCAACATATATTCAAGATCTTATGGAAAATTACATTTGCGATGTAAGTTTCAAAAAATGGTGGAACGATCAACGAATGTGGATGATTCGAGGGGTGACATCTTACATTTTTGCAGTCGTCGAATTCGCCCTCAAATTAATCTGTATCTCAGCTCCGGATTTCAGCCTTACAAACAAAATGATCGATAACAAACAACAAAAAAGGTACGATCTAGAGATATTTGATTTTGGAGTCGAATCGCCATTTTTCGTATCGTTATCAACATTTGCATTGATCAACTTAGTTTCATTTAGTTGGGGAATTATGAAGATAATAATGAGAGATGGAAAATTAGAAGAGATGTTTATTCAGTTGTTCATAAGTAGTTTTGTGATGTTGAATGCTTGGCCAATTTATGAAGCAATGGTGTTGAGAAAGGATGGAGGGAGGATGCCTACAAGAGTAACTTTGGTCTCCATTTTTCTTACATGGGTTCTCTATTATGGAGCTTCAATTCTTTTGCAATAAAATGATCTACTTGATCTAATAATTGAGTAGCAAATTCTTAGGGTTTGGAATGAACCAAATTTGTTAAATTTATCTCTAAGATTTTGTAAAATTTTATGTGCAATTAATGTTAAATCATATTGTCATCCTTCTTCTATATCTTCAACTGATAATTTTGTAGTTTGGTTCTAAAAATGTGTATTATAATTTACTCTTTTGTTTTCATTTTCTAAAAATATTGTTGTTTTTTTTTATTATTAGTCAAAATCAATCTGAAGTAAAATTTAATTATGTAAATTGTATAAGAAGTCACGACGTTAGACTATAAAATTATTGGAGATCCTTAGAAGAAAATGTTAGATGTCAAGTTAACAATAATATATCTAAGAAAGAAGCCAGCCACATAGGCTCATGAGGGTTGAAGACTTGAAGTTTCTAAGACCATGGAGCCAATTATAGTAATTCTCCTGTAGAACTGTAGCTCTAGACAACTTGTAACAAGGTTTCTTCATTTATAGGGTTTCTTTATTTATATAGGCCCTGCTTGGTACACGGTGAATATTCACAAATGCGAAAATTTACAGTTCTTTTAGGTGCTAATTAAAATTCTATAAATTAAAAAAAAATAAATGTAGATTGTTTATTTTGTAAGCTCATTGAAAATCCTACTAAATATTTGTTATTAGATACCTTTATTAAGAGCAGGCCAATGGAAACCCCTTAACCCCTCAAAACTTTGGGAGGGTTGAGGGGTTAAGGGTGTGGCAGGGCCACTAGAGAAGTATGAAGGCTCGCAGGACTCTTCCGCGACGCGGAAGAGTTCCACGAGTCAATGGAAGTCAACAATTGACTCGCGGAACTCTTTCACGACGCAGAAGAGTTCCGCTATGCCCAACGCCCGACCTCCCCTCCCCCTCCCTTTTTTTCCTTTCTCTTCGTTCTTCGCGTAACTGTCGCGGGACTCTTTCATGATTTTTCCTGTCGCGTAACTGTTGCGCGCAGGGGAACTCTTATGCGAGTACCCCTGAACTCTTACCACCACCCTAGACTAAGGGTTAAGTTAGAGGTTCTGAGGTTCAAGGGTACCCACTGGCCTTGATTCTTAGTTCACTTAGGGGTTTAAGGGTACCCACTGGCCCTGCCTTAATCATCTACAAACATATGATAAACCATGAATTTTTGCATTTGCAAATATTTACGGTGTACCAAGCAAGACCATAGAGTATAGTATATAGAAGAATTACTATAATACCCTTTAGATACAATATACACTAACACATTGTGCTTTAACCTTCGTGTTGTTGGAGGGTGACCGAGAAATTCTACTCATGGCTTACATAGAAAGATGGCATGGAGGGCCCGCTCTGCCATGGGATCCCAAATTTGAATGGTCCCAAAGAATAGGAGCATATGGTATATTATGAAAATGTGTTGTGTGTATTAAAGCACGGATTCAATTTTTAAAAAAGAAAAAATAAAAATGAAATAAATAATTGAAAACGTTTTTGAAAATGATTAAAAATTTTCTACTGCGCACATTTTAAAAAAAAAATAGTATTAATAATTCACTTTAAATTAATTTAATAATGCTTATTTAGTGAGCTAAAACCTAAACGGTGGTGCTATTGGGACTGAATGATTTTGGCATAAAATCCAGGGTTGAAATTTAGTGATGATACTGTTCACCACTCTATGTAGATGATCCTTCACAAAATAATTAACTCATTCTAAAACTTCCAACCCTATTAAAAATTAATGAGCATTTTATAGGTGCACTCCGAAATTTTATTGGCAGGCCCCAGTTGTAGGCATCCCTTACCCTGAATTTGCATTTGTTATGTTATGTGTCGTTTTGATCAAGTTAAGTCTTATTATGTTGGATCTCGTTGAGCATGAGACCAAATGGGCTCTGAAAAACCTGCCAGGCTGTGGGATACTAGGAAAAGGAATTTGGGTTAGGTTGGGTTAGCCCTACAGAAAATTAAATGCATGTTTTGAAATGATGTTTGTGTACATATTATTTTTTTATTTTTTGATGACCAAGGTATCCGGGCCACCGCATTGGGCACCCACCTAATCCTTGGGGATGATAGCAAACCCCTCCTATTTGCACACATCTAATTTCGAATCTATCTAGGTGGCCACCAAGAGAGAGCTCAGGAAGATCGAACCCGGACACCCTATGTGAAAACCAATGGGCCGACCACTGAACCAAACCCTGGGGCCTGCCAATAAGATTTTGATTTTTGGTGAGGATGAATGCTTTGCTCACTATCTAGATCATTTTCACCGAAAATTATATTATTCTAAATTTGTAACCCCATAAAAAATTATCAAGTTATGTGAATACCAAAGTTTACGTAAACGAGGCAAGTGTAATAATTAGTTATATATGTATTAGTTATGCGAGTTTGAAGTTTTATTCCATTTTTTTTATAGTCACAAGTTTTGTCTACATGCGTTGCACGTGTTTACGTTGGGCTTGTTCCTTAATTATAATTGTTATTTATTAATGTGTCATGTTGCTCATTTAATATTATAATAGAGTTATTTAATGCTAAAGTTTTATTTAGTACCAACTATGTCCTCCATTTGATAAATAATTTACAACTATATATGTATACAATTTGCTAATAGAAAAATACACATAAGAATATTTTAGGAAGTTTTCGGCAAAATATAGACTTCACTCAAGTATTTGCATTATATAATAGTATAGGTAACCTAAAAATTATATATATTTATTGTGTAACGAATTTTAAGTAATTTGAAGTTACCTGCAACTAAAACAACAAATTGACGATTTTTCCCCTTTTCCTCTTATGAAATATTCCCGCTTGATATACAGTGAATACTATGTTTCTAACAAATCTCAAATTTCTTTTGGGGACGCAGGTGTTTCATCGCAAATTAATGGTTAATAATGCAAATATTTACATGAAAAATATCATCACTGCGAATATTTATTACATGAATGAAAGGTTAAGAGTCAACGATGAGAATTTCGAATCAACTTTTTTTTTTTGGATCTTCATTTAGCATTAATCAACATATTTTTCTTGTTGATTAATGCTATAATCACTTCTAAGTTTGATAGTGGGATGAAGGAATGGATTCTTACTTGCTTTTATGGTAATCCCAACAAACCTGATCGTCTAAAAGAATGGGAGTTCATTACCGAGATGTCTTCCCACTCACTTAGCCTCGGATGCTCCTTGGAGACCTCAACTCCATTTTTGATCAATCCGAGAAGAAAGGTGGGAATGCCTTTATTTTTAGAGATATTAAGGACATTAAAAATATTATTGATCAGTCAGGTCTTCTAGATCTTGGCTATGTGGGGCCCACTTTCACGTATAGTGACTGGACTTCTCTATTCCCTAATGCTCTTATTGAGCATTATACTCCTATAGGGTCAGATCATGCCCCTATTTTGTTGACCGCTTCTCCTCCTCCTAGGACTTTCCCTAAGCCCTTTAGATTTTTTTTATCTATGGCTTAAGGAAGACTCCTGTATTGAAATGGTTAAGGAGGCCTGGAACCAGCACCTCCCTGGTTCTTTTGCTTTCCAGTTAGCTTCGGGTTTAAAAATTATTAAAAATCACATCAAGATTTGGAACCATGATGTTTTTGGGGATATCCAAACTAAAATAAATTCTTTATTATCCAATATCTCGGATCTTCATCTAAAAACCTGAATGGTATTCTGAATGCTTCTATTAATCCTCTTATTTCAGATCTTGAAAAAACTTATAGTCAACAAGAAGAATTTTATAAACAAAAGTGTGTGGGTTTATGGGTTTCTTATGGTGATAGAAATACTAAGTATTTACATGCCTCTTCTATTAAAAGATAGAGACGTAACAGAACTGATTCTTTCTTAAATGATAATGGAGTATATCTCAAAGATCAATCTGATATTAGTCTTTGTCTTACTTCTCATTTCTCATTGGTTGTAACCACTGATGGAGTATGTGATTCTGAGTTAATTCTCTCCCTTTTGAATAATATCCCCTGCTCTATCACTAGTTCAGATAATGGAAATTGCTTGCTATGCCTTCTTCTGAAGAAATTTTTCTCATCTTAGATAATATGCATCCTTCTAAATCTACTGGGCCTGATGGTTTCCCAACCTAATTTTTCCAACATCAATAGGATTTGCTTTCCTCATCTATAGTCTCTATGATACAAGAATTCTTTATATATAAATACATCCTGAAAGAATTGAATAATACTTTTTTAACTTTAATCCCTAAAAAAGATAATCCTCAATCTCCCTTAGATTTTAGACTAATTAGCTTATGTAATACTGTGTATAAAATTATCTCCAAGTTTTTGGCTAATATGATGAGACCTTTTCTTGATAAAATAATCTCTTAAGCTGCCTTTGTGCCTAATAGACATATTACTGATAATATTGTTTTAGCTCATGAACTCATTCATACAATGAGGAAAAAGAAGGGTAAGGGTGGGCTGATGGGTATCAAGATTGATAAGTCCAAAGCTTTTGACAGAATTGAATGTTCTTTCCTCTTACAAATTATGACCAAAATGGGTTTTCTCCAGCTTGGTGTGATCTAATCAATCAATGTATCTCAACAACGTCAATTGCAGTGCTGGTTAATGGTTCTCCAGGAATGAGATTCTTTCCTTCTAGAGGTCTTAAACAGGGGGATCCATTGTCTCCATGTCTTTTCCTAATCTGTATGGAAGCCTTTAGCATATTACTTAGCTCTGCGTAAACTTATCTCTGGCATCAAAGTTAGTAGATATCTTCTAGATTTATGATTAATTTTGATAAATTAGAAATTTTTGCTAGAGCTAATCTAATTGAAGCTCGTAATCTTCTAGATATCTTTAATTCCTTTTGCAAAGCTTCTGGTCAAATGATTAATTTTGATAAATCATGAATTTTTGTTAGTCCTAATCTTCCTAATAGATTTATGAGAATGCTCATTAAAATTCTAAAAGGCAAGAATATAAACAAAGATAAATACTTGGGTGTTCCTTTATTTATTGATAAGTCTAAAATCAATTATTTTGAGCCTCTTCTCATCAATTTTTAGAAAAAGCTTCAGAACTGGAAAGGTAAACCTCTTTCCCAAGCTGGTAGTTCCATTATGGTTAAATTTGTTCTTAGGGCTTTACCCATCTATCAGATGGGTTGTTCTGCAATTCTAAAGAAAATTGCTCATCAAATGACTAGTTTTCAACGTGATTTTGGTGGGGCAAATTCAATAAGCCTAAAGGTTTATATCTTAAGGCTTGGAAAGCTTTATATAAGCCTACCTCTCTAGGAGGTTTAGGCTTTAGGGATACTCTTTTAGATAATAGGGCTCAATTAGCTAGAATTGGTTGGAGACTTGTCCATCATCCTAATTCTCTATGGGCTTTGATTCTCAAAGCAAAATACTTTCCTAATTCTTCTTCTCTCTCTAGCTCTGTTAAGCTTACAGGTTCTTGGATATAGGGTTGTATTAGGAAATGGCTTGTTGATATTAAGGCCTACAATATTTGGGAAATTGGCATGGGTTTTAATATAAATATTTGGAATGATCCTTGGATTCCTGATATCCCTAATCTTCTCTTATCTCAAACTCCTCCTAATTCCAACTTACCCACTATTTCTACTGTCAACCAACTTATTAACCAAGATGGGCGCTCTTGGAATCTTGATTTACTTAAGCTTTATTTCTCTGCTGATATACAGGCTAAAATTATGGATATCTACTTATCAAACTCAAGAATAGATACTCTTAGGTGGTCTCTTAATAACTCTGGAATCNGGGATTGTGTTGCGTGACAATTTGGGTTTGTGCAGGGGGGTGAAATTGATCCCATGTAAAGCTGGATCAGCTGAAGAAGCCGAAGGTCTTGCCGCTTTAGCAGCTGTCTCCTTGGCTAAAGATCTCAATATTTTGTATGTTACCTTCGAAAGAGATGGCCTTTCTATAATTTCTGCTTTACAACTTACGGACTATAATATTGGTTGGCGTACTAAAGCTCATCTTATTGATGCTGCTCAACTGCTTCCTCTTATTTTTTGCAACTTTTCTTTCTGTTACAGATCGGCTAACTCGGTTGCACATGCTTTAGCTCACAAAGCCAAAGCATTAACAACCAGAATATATGCGGCTGATCCTCCTTCTTTCCTGTTCGATTTGCTTATTAAAGACTCTATGTTTGTAACCTCAACTGCTGCTGATTTCCCTTAATATATATTTCTGTTACTTATCAAAAAAAAAAGATGAAATTATGCAGGAAACCGAAAGAACACTATTCATACCTTAAGGTAAGACTCCCAAAAACTATCAGTTGTGTAGCACCCGCACTTTTGGTCGAACCACTTATGAGGTGCAAACTCTCTTGTGCTTTTTGACTGAGGGAGATACATTTTATATCTCTCTCTGAGAGTATTGATTTTGATTGATTTGGAGTCGCCACCTGATTTTTTGGGAATCAGGACCCTGAAGTTGGAAAACTACACCTAGATTTTTCTTTGAGAAATACTAATGGCAGTCTTCCTCAGTTTGGTCTGCGATTGAGATTCCGGGTAAGAGAATTCTATTACGGGTCAGGAAGGTATGAGGCACCTGACAACCGCCCGATCAAAGATCGGTCTTTACTTCATAATTAGGGGGTGATTTTAAAGATATTTGTTTTAAGAATTGATTAAGAAATTTTGCACAGAAAATCTGAGCAATTGATTCTCTCACAAAATAGTTCATTTATGTATCTCTTTTTGAGATGAAATTGATTTGAACAAATATTTTCTTTTTTTATTAAAGTAAATGTATGTCATGCTTTATTTTTAAGCATGAATTATCTCCAATTTTGAGGGATGATTAACATCTTTCCTTATTTGAAGGAAAGATTGGGATATCTCATTTTGAGAATCCAAGAGACTATATAAATTTCTATATTTATTAGTGAATTTTTGTTAGGAAATATTTCCCTTGAAAATATTCTTTTTTTTTTTATATATTTGCTTCCTATAGATTTTCCATGATATTACATCAAGGGAGAAGTATTGAGATTATCATTTTGAATGATTACACTAGTATATAAATCGAGGATTGTAAATAAATGATATTATCTAGTTAGAAAAATGATGAAGGGACACATTCCCCAAGCACTTTATTTAAGAAAGTAAATGATTTTAAGTAAACAAGAATTATAAATGTTCATAAGAGTGTTAGAATGTTAGTGTTAGTAACAAGGAATGTAAATAAAGGATATTAGAAATTTAATGTTGATAACTTATAAATAAATGACAAGAAATGTAAATAAAGAATGTTAGAGAGTTAGAGTTAGTAACTTATAAATAAATGACAAGGAATTTAAATAAAGATGTAAAATAAAGAAATTGAGAAATTAGTTAAAAGTAAATTGCATGAAATGTAAATGAAGATAGATATAAGGAAAGAATGTTCACTTTGGAACAATATATATATAAATGTATGGATAATATTTACATCTTGAAATCACCATAAGTATTATGGTTTTCAAGACAATCTAATTTAGATCATCTTGAAATTTAGCCAAGTTTAGAAAATTTCTATACCTTGACAAATGGAATAACTTGAATGAGAACTTGACACTTGAAGTCTCTTAACCAAAAGAAGGTCACACCACTCCTAATTTAATAAGAGTGTTGAGACTAAAAATTGGAAGAGCTTCCTCTTGTGTTTACAATCCCTTGAAATTTAGAAAGAGATCTCTAAAAAATCTCTAACCCAAAAGGACACACCACTCCTAAATTTTATAAGAGTGTTGTGACTAAGATGAGTAGAGTTTTGAGAGAGGAATTACAACTCTATATTCAAAAAGAAAAGAAAAGAAGTCTTCTAACTCCTTGGTCTTCTCTAATCTTCTTCTCTTCAAACTCTCAAGAACTTCCTCTTCTCTTGTGAATGAACTTGCAACTCTTTCTTCTTCTTTTTTTAGTTCAAGCTTCCCCTTTCTCTCTCTCTCCCTTCCTCCCTCTCTTCAAATGTGGGATGGAAGGCTCATTTTATAGCCTTCAATCAAAGGGATGGGGTGTTAGGTTGATAGTAAGGAGGTTGATTTATTTAAAGGAAAAGGATAAAATATTAGAATTAGAAAGAGTGGAGTGCAAGGAAAGTAAAGAAAAGAAAATATGGGTTAAATAGCTCAAATGGGCCATTTGGGCCTGTTTTGAGCTATTTTTTGGGCTTTGTTTTTTTTGATGACTTTGGGCTATTTTTGGGCTTAATTTGGGTGAGGTTTTAAGCTAGTTTTGAGCAAGGTTTTGAGCTTTGGTTTTGGGCTATTTTTGGCTTGATTTTGAACTCCATTTAGGGTTATTTTTGTGGGTGATTAATGAGAATCTCAAAGTATTCTATAAATGAAGGTGGGCAAAATTAGGGTGTCTACAGATGCCCCTCTTTGGCAGAGGTCTGCTTGCAGGCCGTATGCCAAAGTAATGACACTTGATTTTGCACACCGCAGAAGATGTTTTACCTCCCTTGGCAAAATTGGTTGACTCGATTTT
>MVGT01002338.1:382531-393309 GCA_002174775.1 Macleaya cordata | reverse complement strand
AAAAAGACACATATGTCATTTAAAAAAAATAAATTGAAAATGTCAAGCAGTGTCCCTAAGGGTCGCTGGCATTTTCAAAAAGATTATTTTAAAAAAGAAATGACGCATGTGTACTTATTTAGTTTTTTATTAATTTTTTTTAGCAAACATCATTTTCACTGCTGTATTACTCGCATACGTGAGCCAAATTTAATAAGCTATATATTAGTTTTTACCTTACGACCGATGTGGATGGCCTTACACTTTCAAATCAGTTCATAGTTTAAACTTTTTCTTAACTGTTGGTTTTTAATAAATTTTGATAGGATTAAAAGTTTTAGAACGAGTTGATTTCTAAACATGATGATCTACATGGTAGAAATAACATTCACTTCTGAAATTACCCTTGGGCCATCTATACGGGTGAACCCTCATAAATGTGGTGCTTTGAAAGGGATTAATAAAGAAGACCACTAGCTTGTTAAAGTAGTTGGAAATATGGTAGTCTAAATTGTAGGTCTTAGAATCGAAACCCACAAAAATAATTTATTTTTAACTTAGATCGAATTCAAAATATATAATAATAATAATAATAATAATATAATTTTGTATATTTTATTATTTTTTCGGCCAAACCTCGTTAAATGAAGAGATCATCCTTACAAAACAACTCACATATATCGATGTGAATGAAAATAAAGATAAATTAAATATTAGTAAATTAAAAGTGGGTCAGAGTTACGCCCTGTTTTGAGTGCATGCATTATAGGAAAGAGAGAGGTGCAAGAAGATTTGGCCTCTTAATACTCACATATACAAATTTGAATTTTGTATCTTTCCTATCTTTATTTTATACTATTTTTAGGAGTACAAGAGAATATGTGGTATTTATATTTGTCATTGTAAGAGCATCCACAACGGTGGTAAGGTAAAAGCTATTTTTACCTTACCAAAATAGCTATGGAAATAGAATTGAGTAGTGGTGGAAGTTAAATAAATTTAAAAATTTATAATAAAATAATAAAAGAGGGGCATTTTAGGTATTTTTAAAAAAAACAAAAAATAATGCCAGACGGTGTCCTACCAGCCCGCCTGGCATCAGACGGTGAGGATTAATTAAAAAAAATTCAAAAAAATTCAAAAATAAAAGAAATTAAAAAGAAAAAATGGGACGGGCACCTCCCTACCCGCCCAGCATCAGGCCGTTAGTCTGTATTTCTCCAAATTCGTTTCCAGAAATCTAAATTTCGCCTTTGAAATCTTCACGTAAGCTAAAACTAGCTTTCAGCTTCCTCATCTGCGCATGTTTATATAGAAAAATGCCAAATTTTTTAACCACTGTGGATGGTCTAAGAAGGACAGTTACGTCTGATCGTTGGATTCATTTGAGCCTGTCCATCATGTCCCTGAAGTTGACATAACTTCTACAGTTCCTACCCATAGTTATTAATTCAGTGTTCGTTAAAAAATCGGTTCAGAATCTTTCAAAAGTTATTCAAATTTATGGGCGAAAAATTCTATACCAACAGTTCCCATTCAATAAGTTTCCAACTAATATAATAGAACTAGTATAATGGATTGAACAATAACTAAGATTTAAAAAAAATTAAAAATTAAAAGAAAAATAAATTGTTCAAAAGTAAAATAACACATCTAATAATCTCAATGTAACTAGTATAATAGATTGAACAATAATTAAGATTTTTAATTATTCGTGAATAATTCGGGACTCGTTAAGAATGCGCGAATTATTCCGACTCATTGAATAATGCGGTTATTCGGTTAGGTACGGCTTTGATATGTTTGGTTCGTGAATTATTCGTGAACTTACTAACTAGGTTCCTACCACAGTAAGACTGTCACGTTATATTACTAAAACATCATTATTTGAAATGACTATCTTTTACTATTATAACAGTTATCATGAATGTTTTTTTGCCGTTCTAACAGTTGTTACGACCGTTATTTTATTAAACTTTTTTAAAAAAATTAAAACACCATTATAATTTGTTGTAATGTCTGTTATTTTTGTTATTATGGTGTTTTGCTGATTTAACACAAATGTCAACACCAATGTCAGCTTAGGCCGTTATAACGGTAATAGTCTCCTACCGTTACACCGTTATTATAGTCATTTTCAACATTGGTTCCTACTACTAGTAGAAATGCCATTGTGAAACCCTCGAATTATCCAATTTTGTAACATCGTTCAGTAAGTTGTACAAAAATTCATACCGAATTTTGAATTCAACGGTGGATGTGCATGATTTGAAAAGTACGGGAAAAATCTAAAAATGCCCACATCCACCCTTTATTCAAACTTTTGTATGATCTGTCGTAAGGTTCACAGTTGAAAAAGCTTTTTTCCTTTTATATGGTTATGAATTGATGAAGGGTGTCACACTCACACCATGCCTACTCATAAAATTCCACAAATTTTTTATTTGATCTTAATATATATATATTTGTAGATATTATACGAGCAAATGAAAGCAAGGGTGGAGCTTGTGATGGAACGAGGGAAGAAAGAGAGATGGGGGAGGGAAGGATCGAGAGAGATGGGAGATTTTGAAAGAGAGAGATGGGGAGGGAAGAGAGAGGGTATAAAGAGAGATGGGGGAGAGCGATTGAGAGATGGAGGGGGGTCGAGGTGAGTTGCCAATGGTAGGACGGTTATTAGGTTATTAAGTACCCATTTACAATTTTACCCCTTAACTTCTTCTTTTGGAGGGTAAAAAATGTCGAATTTAACCTTGTATAATTGAAGGGTTTGCTAGTATAGATATACAAATACCATGTCTAAAAATATTATATCTTATGCTTAAAAAAATATTATATCTTACCATAAACTACAATATCAACAGTACTCATTCAATAAGTCTCCAACTGATATAATGGAACTAGTATAATGGATTGAACAATAACTAAGATTTAAAAAAAAAATTAAAAGAAAAACGAATTGTTCAAAAGTAAAGTAACACATCCAATAATGTCAATGTAACTAGTATAATGAATTAAACTATAATTAAGATAAAAAAGTGAATTGTTCAAAAGTTCGGTTCAGATTCGTAAATTATTCTTGAATAATTCGGGATTCGTTAAGAATGCGCGAATTATTTCGACTCATTGAATAATGCGGTTATTTGGTTCGGTACGACTTTGATATGTTTGGTTCACAAATTATTCACGAACTTACTAACTAGGTTCCAATGTTTAAAAAACGATCGTTATAACAGTAAAACCGTTACGTTATATGACTAAAACATCATTATTTGAAATGATTGTACGTCTTTTACTGTTGTAACGGTTATCACAAATTTTTTTTTTACCGTTCTAACAATTGTTAAGACCATTATTTTATCAAACCTTTTTAAAAAAATTTAAAACACTATTATTTTTTGTTATAATGTCTGTTAATTTTTCGTTATTATGGTGTTTTGCTGATTTAATGCAAATGTCAGTTTAGGCCGATATAACGGTTACAACGGTAACAGCCTCCTACCGTTACACCATTATAATAGTCGTTTTCAACATTGGTTTCTACTACTGGTGGAAATGCCATTGTGAAACCCTCGAATTGTCCAATTTTGTAACATCGTTTAACAAGTTGTTCAAAAATTCATACCGAATTTTGAATTCAACGGTGGATGTGCATGATTTGAAAAGTGCGGGAAAAATCTAAAAATGCCCACATCCACCCTTCATTCAAACTTCTATATGATCTGCCGTAAGGTTCACAGTAGAAAAAGTTTTTTTTCCTTTTATGTGGTTATGATTTGATGAAGGGTGTCACACTCGCACCATGTCTACCGATAAAATTCGATAATTTTTTTATTTAATCTTAATATATATATATTTGTAGATATTATACGAGCAAATGAAAGCAAGAGTGGAGCTTTTGATGGAACGAGGGTACGTCGAAGATGACATGATTACCAATGAACAAGAGCGTGAGGCTTTCATTAAATGGAAAGGGGGATTTAGTCGCCAAGATCATCCGACCGTAGTTCAGGTTTCATTCTTCTTCTTCTTCTTCTTCTTATTTTGTCTGATAGAAAAAAAAACTTCTAGCACAAAAATAGTCGAATGTACATTTTTTATTTTATTTTAGAGGCTGCCTAATATATATAGCTTCACCAGGTGATCTTGGAAAGCAATAAGGATATCGATATCTCCGGCGAATCTCTACCAAATCTTATATATCTTTCTCGAGAAAAAAGAAAGAATTTTCACCACAATTTCAAAGCGGGCGCTCTCAATGTCTTGGTAAGTTCTTAAATACATTAATTCATTCGCCATCGCAATAATGTTATTTTGTCATAGATCATACTTTAGTTTTGCCACAGTTTTGAGGGAGAATTATGGTTTTAAATCATACATTTGACCACAATTTTTGCAAACTGTGGTTTTTATCAAAGTTCTAACCACTGTAACCACTTCATGGGCGCAACAACTAGATAAATCACAGTTTTTAGTGAAAAACTATGTTATTTAACTTTTAGTAATAGTTATTAACCGTGGATAAAAGCATTTTTTCTTAGTCGATCGTTAAAGTAATATTTATAGTAGTAGAAGTAGAAGTAACATCAATGTGGAATCGTTGCTAAACATTACAAAATAGAGTGAAACAGTTTTACGAAAAATTATATATGTTTCCCTAACACTAATGGGGATATTTTGTTGAATAAGATTCGAGTATCAGCGATCATGACAAATGCACCGATAGTTCTCAGCCTTGACTGCGACATGTTCTGTAATGATCCTCAAGCACCGCGCCAAGCTCTATGTCATTTACTAGACCCCATCGAAGGTTTGAAAATTGCCTTTGTTCAATTCCCTCAACGCTACCGAGGGATCAATTCAAGCGATATCTATAACAATGAACTTAAAAGGCCATTTAAGATTAACGCTGAAGGGTTAGATGGTCTTGGTGTCGTCAATTATGTCGGTACTGGTCCATTCATTAACCGAAAAGCATTTTACGGGGGCCCGTTAACTCAAACGAATGCAAATACATTCCTTGGATTCAATAGTGACAAAATTTTCGATCGAAATTTGATTAACTCAAGATTGGTTTTAGAAGAAGTTGAGAGCGTTGCAGGATGCAAGTATGAGCAAGGAACAAACTGGGGATTGACAGTAAGCTCTCTCTCTCTCTAGCCAGTCATGTACATATATGTTATAAATTCATCTGTTTGAGAACTCTTTAATGAAATTTTCATTTTTGGTGGTATAGATGGGCTTTAGATATGGATCACTGGTTGAAGATTTTTTTACGGGTTATCGTATGCAATGTGAAGGATGGCAGGGAGTATTTTGCGATCCACAGACTCCAGCATTTCTCGGCGACTTCCCGATCAGTTTGAATGATACATTGATCCAAGTAAAACGATGGTCAGTTGGGCTGATTGAGGTTGGCTTCTCCAAGTACTGCCCTTTCACCTTTGGTACCCGAAGACACTCTCTACTTATGGACATGGCTTATGGGTTTGATTCTGTATGGCCCTTATAGGGAATCCCAATATTCATATATGGTTTTCTTCCGCAGCTTTGTCTTTTGAATGACATCTATTTATTCCCAAAGGTACTCTCTCTCCCTCTAGATCGCATCTATACTGTACAAGTACGCACGTGTTTTAGATATACAAGCTCTTTGCAGGTACATTACATTTGTATGTGTTCTTTATGTTGGGTTCTTACTAAAGAAACATACGCATTAGTAGACCTAGTATTATTATTTTAACTGTGTTAACACCTCATTTTCTCTTTACACCTCGTTTACACCAGCTTGTGAAATCGACATGGAGATGATCCAAGAGATGATTTTAATTTACACGATGAAGAGATCATTCTTTTAAAAAAAATTAACTCATGGATCTTTTGTATTCAATCTCTGTAAAGCGAAGTGTAAGAATAAGATGGATAGAACATGTAACAATATGCGAAGAAATATCGTGTCCCATTTAAGAAGCATACATACAGGCAAGCGAAGGGGGCATTTTAGAATTTTGAAAGAGTTGGGGACTTCTATTTCTATTATAAGTACTTTAATACTCTACTAAAAATATTTGTATTTTTATTGTTTGAAAATAATACTCTACTAGTAATTGATGCAGGTTTCCCATGGATGGTTTTATGTATACGTATATCTTTTCGTAGCAACATATATTCAAGATCTTGTGGAAAATTACATTTGCGATGTAAGTTTCAAAAAATGGTGGAACGATCAAAGAATGTGGATGATCCGAGGGGTGACATCTTACATTTTTGCAGTCGTTGAATTCGCTCTCAAATTAATCGGTATCTCAGCTCCAGATTTCATCCTTACAAACAAAGTGAGAGATAACGAACAACAAAAAAGGTATGATCTAGAGATCTTTGATTTTGGAGTCGAATCGCCGTTTTTCGTATCGTTATCAACATTTGCATTGATCAACTTAGTTTCATTTAGTTGGGGAATTATAAAGATGATAATGAGAGATGGAAAATTAGAAGAGATGTTTATTCAGTTGTTCATAAGTGGTTTTGTGATGTTGAATGCTTGGCCAATTTATGAAGCAATGGTGTTGAGAAAGGATGGAGGGAGGATGCCTACAAGAGTAACTTTGGTCTCCATTTTTCTTACATGGGTTCTCTATTATGGAGCTTCAATTCTTTTGCAATGAAATGATCTACTTGAACTAATAATTGAGTAGCAAATTCTTAGGGTTTGGAATGAACCAAATTTGTTAAATTTATCTCTAAGATTTTGTAAAATTTTATGTACAATTAATGTTAAATCATTGTCATACTTCTTCTATGTCTTCAATAGATAATTTTGTAGTTTGGTTCTAAAAATTTGTATTATAATTCACTCTTTTTTGTTTTCATATTCTAAAAATATATATATTTATTATTAGTCAAAATCCATTTGAAAGAAAATATAATTATGTAAATTGTATAAGAAGTCACGACATCGGACTATAAAATTATTGGAGATCCCTAGAAGAAAATGTTAGATGTCAAGTTAGGGAGAATATATCTAGGAAAGAAGCCCGCCACATAGGCTCATGAGGGTTGAAGACTTAAGTTTCTAAGACCATGGAGCCAACTATACATAAGGCTCTGTTTGGCCGCACTATAATTGGAGAAGTTGTCCTGGGTTAGTTTTTCCCACATCCATGTGAGTAAAACCCCAACCCAATTAGTGAAGAAGTTGTTTGTCTAGCATCATTCAGTTTTGGAGGTTTTTGTTTTAATGGAGAAAGCTCATCATCGACATCCATTGTAGCAGTCTCCCTATTCATGTTTTTTTCCTGCAAACATCTCATGATTCTCATCAATCCATGTTAGTGGAGACCATTACTTCCAATACAATCAGAAGATTAACCCATAAAAAGATAAAAAAAACCATTCAAATCCCAAATCCCCAAAATAGGTTCATAGCAAGAAGGAAGAACACAACCTCTGTCACAATCAGTAAGGCGTCTAAAGCATAAATCCACACAAGTAACAAAATCTTAGCAGCCTCACTAAATTCTGAGAGCCAACAAACATAGAAAATAACAAGTAAAAAAAAACTAATTTAATTTCACAAAAAAATGTGAGACTTAAACTAACAAAATCGATTCTTTTCTGCAATTTCATATGGTAATTCAACCTAATAAGACATACCCAATGAAATTAGGGATTTTTCTGGTTATGTAGAACGGTTGCACAGATTGGTTGTGGCTTTAATGGAGTTGAGAAGAGAAAGGAGAAGGGGGGGAGAGAGAGAGAGAGAGAGAGAGAGGAGTTGCAGGAGATGAAGGGGAGAAAGAGATAAAAAAAAAGAAAAGGAAAAAAGAGATGAAGAAGAAGAAAAGGGGGAGAGAGGGTGGAGAAAGAAACGAAGAGGAGAAGTAAAGAGAAAGAGAAAGAGACAGAATGAAGAGAAAGAGAGTGAAAGTAGCACAATTTTTTTTTTCATCCCTAGGTTTCGTAAAAAAGTGTGAGGTGGGATTTACTTTTCCTAACTTTTACAGTACGGAGACCACCAATGGAACTTATTAAAACACATTTACTGTTCTTTTTTGGTGAAACAAACAGGAAAAGTGGGTTTTTCCTGATCAGGTCCGGGATTTCTCAACAAACAAACGCTATATAAAGGTTCATGGTGGTAATGTATATCGTATCTAAAGGGTATTATAGTAATTCTCCTGTAGAACTGTAGCCCTAGACAACTTGTCAAAGGGTTTCTTCATTTATATAGAGTACAGTATAAAGGAGAATTACTATAATACTCTTTAGATACAATATACACCAACATATTGTGCGTTAACCTTCGTGTTGTTGGAGGGTGACCGAGAAATTCTAGTCATGGCTTACATAGAAAAATGGCATGGAGGGCCCGCTCTGCCATGGGACCCCAAATTTGAATAGTCCCAAAAAAAATAGGAGCGTATTGTATATTACAAAAATGTGTTCTCTGTACTAAAGAACGGATTGAATTTTTAAAAAAGAAAAGATAAAAATAAATAAATAATTGAAAACAATTTCGAAAACGATTAAAAATTTTCTACTCTCACATTTTTCTTTTTAAAATAGTATTAATAATTCACTTTAAATTAACTTAATAATGCTTATTTAGTGAGCTAAAAAACTAAACAGTCGTGCTATTAGGACTGAATGGTTTTGGTACAAAATCCAAATCGAATTAATGTAAAGTTTACTTGAATTGTATCTAAGAGTTGAAATTTAGTGATAATATTGTTCACTTCTCCATGTAGATCATTCACAAAATAATTAATCTATTCTAAAAACTTCTAACCCAATTAAAAATTAATGAGTCATTTTATAAGCGCCATTCAAAATCTTATTGGCAGGCCCGGTTGTAGGCACCTCTTACCCTGAATTTGCATTTGTTATGTTATGGGGCTTGCCAATAAGATTTCGGGGGCTGCCTTTAAAATTTTCCAAAATTAATTGGGACGTCCTAATGTGTCGTTTGATCAAGTTGGGTCTTATTATGTTGGATCTGGTTGAGCATGGGACCAAATGGGCTCTGAAAACCTACCAGGCTGTGGGAGACTAGGAAAAGGAATTTGGGTTAGGTTGGGTCAAAAAATTAAATGCATGTTTTGAAATGATGTTTGTGTACATAATAAAATGCATTAATTGTGTGTTTACTTAGTACGGGCTATTCAATTAATGTTTAGTTTTCAAATTAATAAATTCTATATATTTTTCATACACACGTGGTGTGTATTGTTTGGCTTGCTAGGGACATCAAGATGACCCTTGATTCGACACTTTGAAAGCCTGATGTTTTTAAGTTTCACATGCAAATATGCAAGTACAAATTAAACTAATGAATATGATATGAAACTTCTTTTTTAGGTCCAATTATAGTTCAATGGATTTTGTTATTAACATGTGCCCTAATGGCAGATGATTTAAGGTTTAGGGTTCAGGATTCAATGAGATATATCTAGCCCTCTAATGTATGTTATTTATATTATTTGGATTATATTTTAAAAAATCAGTTGAATCGGAGACCTCTAGCACCACGAACACTTAATTTAAATTTTAATAACATAAATGAACTACTAATATTTAAAGTGATTTGTTGGAGGGCTAGATATCTCTTATTGAGCTATTTTTTTATGCACATCTTATAAAATAATGATTATATTATATCTACAAAAAATTAATTAATTTGAATACCTCTAACTTTTAAAAAGTTTCTTTAAAAAATAACCTTATCGTGCTAACAAGACCTATACTTAATTAATTGTTAAATCAATTAACTTGACTTTCTCTCTACCTCTTAAAATACTTGGTGAAAACAACCAATCATTCAAAAACTATGGGGTCACGTACATTGCCTTAATAAGTTGCTTAGTGCATGGATTCAAGCCCTATTAGGTCTAACCCAACCTAATATTAAGTTCTAAAGTGTGATTTTTCATTTCATATATAGTTTTATTAATGAGGAAGGATCATTTGTTGCGGTTAAAATTATTGTTGCGTTGCAGTCATCACACATAAACCCCATGTGCAGATTATTAAAGGTTCGATTTTCGGTGGGTACGAATGCTCCGCTCACTATTTAGATCACAGGAAATTATATTATTCTAAATTTGTAACCGCATAAAAAATTATCACGTTATGTGAATACCAACGTTTACGTAAATGAGGCAAATGTAATAATTAGTTATATGTGTATTAATTATGCGAGTTTGAAGTTTATACCATTTTTTTTATAGTTACACAAGTTTCGTCCACATGCGTTGCATGTGTTTATGTTGGACTTGTTCCTTAATTATAATTGTTATTTATTAATGTGTCATGTTGCTCATTTAATATTATAGTGGAGTTATTTAATGCTAGAGTTTTATTTAGTACTAACTATGTCCTCCATTTAATAAATAATTTACAATTATATATAGACAATTTGCTAATAGAAAAACACACATAAGGATTTTTTTGGTAGTTTTTTGCAAAATAGACTTCGCTCAAGTATTTGCATTATATAGTAGTATAGGTAACTTAAAAATTATATATATTTATTTTGTAACGAATTTTAAGTTACCTACAACTAAAACAAGAAATTGACGATTTTACCCCTTTACCGCTTATGAAATATGTTTCTTGATATACGGTGAATACTATGTTTCTAGCAAATCTCAAATTTCTTTTGCGGACGCAGGTGTTTTATCGCAAATTAATGGTTAATAATGCAAATATTTACATGAAAAATATCATTACTATGAATATTTATTACATGAATGAAATGTTAAGAATCAATGATGAGAACTTCGAATCAACTTTTTTTTTTT
>MVGT01002338.1:319576-382117 GCA_002174775.1 Macleaya cordata | reverse complement strand
AAAAAAAAAAAAAAAATTTCTTTCGATCCCAATAGTATTTTCCAAAATTGATTTAAAAAACTCAATAAGAATTTGTTAATTGATTGTTTATGATCTGAACTATCTTATGCTTGACCCATATTGTTAGGTTAGGCTGGAGTTTCACCCTTTCTTCCCTTGTTTGGTTTGCATTGGCGTATTAGGCTTGGGGAGGTTGCGGCTTTTGTCTTCCTTCCGTCTCTAGCCCCCTTTTCCTCTTCAATAAATTATCCTCATTTCGCCGAGGTTTAAAAAATAAAAATAAAAAATCGTTCATAGTTACTAGGCCATTCAGCAGCAAAATGAAATATATTTACGAAAAACATAGTAAGATTGATTGAGATCGATCATAAGAAATGATGGTCCATCCCCTCTACTCACACTAGACTTGGGCATCAAGTAAAGAAAGAATCGGATAGAAATTAATTTAGATCCCCAATAGGGAGTAAGTAAGTCCAGGGCCACAATGAGGTCCATGGTTCGGAGTGTCGGAACCCCGGCATGCACAGCGTTCTGAGGGGGAATGGACCGCACTGCACCGCACCGCACCCTGGTGCACGCCGCCTGACGCTCTCATCACACTAATCCTGAGGTCATGATGAGACATCGGATGGTATGCACTTGGGTCCAATGTGCGCCCGTCTCCATCAAATCCATGCTTTGATGGATAAGAGATCTTTCTTATAAAAAAATCAACCATTTGGTAAATTCTATGCAAAGTTATTTGCAAACTAATGTAAACAAGATAAAATAACTAAAAATAAATAAAAAATTGAAATAAACAGCACATGTAATAGTAATGTTTGAAATATAATGGTGTAACTTTAGAGAGCCGTTACCGTTATAACGGTTTTTAGCCTTAAATTGATATTTGTGTTAAATAAAAAAATATTATAATAATAAAAAATAACATAAAATAACAGTCATTACAACATAAAATAATAGTTTTTAAATTTTTAGAAAAAGATTAGAGAGGTCAAAATAGGTTTTTATGTTTTTTTTTATTATTATTTTTAATAAAATAACAGCTTTTATAACAGTAAAAAATGGTAACTGCATTATAGACGGACCAACATTGTGTAATAGATAATGTTGATCATTTGCACCATATCTGGAGCTTAATTTGGAATATGATTTACTTTCGAATACGAAAAAGAATTAAAGCAATTAATAAACTGTACATTTAGAAGGTACACTAATTAATTTAATGTTTAAGTACCAAATGCCTTTTTTTAGTAAACATGCAGTTGCAAACAATTAATTTATTGTTGGACAACTTGTATGCAGGTATGGAGTCACTTCATTATCAAATAGTGCTAGTTCTCTTATAACAAACTGTTCACTTGTCGTGAATCATTGATACACATTTTTTAAACAAATATGTACTTGTACTTTTGCTTATTTTTTTTGTGAAAATAATCTAATTATCGTAAAAAACGTCTGCTTAATAATGCGTGCGTTAGTATGTCTTATTCCCACACGTTTTTGGGAAGGTGAGCATGTCATCATCTGCTCAATCTTAATGCATGGCCTTAGTATTGTAGCCTTTTACAGTTACTCAATCTTAATCAAATGTTTGAAAACTACCGCTATAACCGTGTAACGGTAGAGGACTGTTACCGTTATAGTTAAAATGGCAGTTATAGCTGTTTTTAGCTTTAAACCGACATTTGTGTTAAATCAGAAAAAAAAAACCATAATAATAAAATATAATGGCTTTTATAACATATAAAATAAAAGTTTTTTTATTTTTTGAAAAAAAGTAAAGAGCCCAAAATAATTTTTTATGTTTTTTCCGTTATTTTTAGTAAAATAATGGACGTTATAAGGGTAAAAAACAACTATTGTCGTACAACGACATTATAGTGATATAAAAAAACAGCCTAGGGCCGTTACCGTTATAACAAACTGTTTTTTAAACATTGATCTTAATTAGTTAGAGAAGCAATGTAACTGATGTATGGAATCATAGTTAGAATAAACACGTAAATAGCACGTTGTCACGGAGGAGTTCCCAAAAATGGGAATAATCCCACATCGGATGGAGAAGGGGTGATCTTGGGGTTAATATGGGTTTGGGTCAACTCCACCTAATAGGCTAGTCTTTTGAGTTGGAAGCCCAAACCCGTGACAAAGTGGTATTAGAGCAAACCCGACCCATTTCGATGTCACGCCAAGCACCCAATCGGGTAGGCAGGGTGGCCCGACGATGCTACGCCAAGCGCCCACACAAAAAAGTTGTGTCCACAAAAAGGTAATGGGTCCCCAAAAGGAGGATGGGGACGGTTAGGCAGGGTGGCTCGTCTGCAATGAGGGCGTTGCAGGATTCGGGTGGGAGAGAATGTCACGGAGGAGTTCCCAAAAATGAATAATCCCACATCGGATGGAGAAGGGGTGATCTTGGGGTTAATATGGGTTTGGGTCTGTTGGGAAAAATAGGGTCTAGATTAAATTGTGCAGCGGAAACAAATAACTATTTTCCCTTCACAAGATCACATGAGGATGCATGAATTAAAACAATAACTTGAAGATCAGATACATACCGTTTGAACGCTTGCATGTAATCCCAGATCTTCCTCCNCATCTTGTGAACAACACTTAATCCATCATATGAATAAAGTAATAATATAATATCATGCTTATTAATAAATATAATTTATCAATATTGTCAATTTAAATTGTTTTAGGGCATAAACCCCAACAGGGTCAACTCCACCTAATAGGCTAGTCTTTTAGGTTGGAAGCCCAAACCCGTGACAACGTGCATAGTGACTAGGACGAGACCTCCTACATGCATGTGAATAGCATGTACGTTTGCATCCCTCCCTATGACATGGGAAGTTGTGGGTTCAAACCTTGCAGGTTTTGGTATTGCCACAAGGTTTGGCCCATGTAATAAATTATGTTGGAGTTTGTGTCTTCTCTTCTTCTATAGTGGCGAGTTTCTCTTCGTCTGTGGTAATGACTTCTTTTCATCCATGGTGGGGACTTTATTGATGATCTTGATAGTGTCTCTATGATTCTCACACACCCATTGCTAGTGATTAGCAGTGTATCTTCGTCTTGTCATTGTAATTCGGGCAATAGTCCATCGTAAAAAAAATTCTTAAAAAAAATTTATTATTTTTTATGCAAATTTATTTTTGCGTAAGATAAAAATATATTTTTATCTAGATTACATTTAAATTAGAATTTGCATGCTTCAAAAAACTATATATTGGATGTTTTGACTATTTTCTCTCTTTTTTTATATTTTTTTAAGGGCAGAATAGAAAAGCGAGAATTTTCAGTCTCATGCTACCTTTAGAATTTTCAATCTCATAATAATAGAATAAATAAGTAAGTCGGTTGTTACAACCTGATGTGGCATACAGATTACATCTAAACCTGTGGTTCATGGGTCTATAAATATCCCATGAGATCCACCAAATCAATCAAAATTCATTATTCCTTCAAATTTTCATTTAAAACATACAACAAGGAAGTCTGCAAGTACTGATTGACGAGTCGTCTCTTAATTGATGCAGCATTGATTTTGCTTATTTTTCGAACAGAAATGTTTTTTGAACCGATGGTTTTATAAAAATGGTGTCAGACGCTTATGTGGTAGGGTGGGATTACCACTTTTCCCCTCCCAAAAATATTTTAAAGAGATTTACAATTTATATGGCAGTGGGACCGACCATGGGCCACATAAACATCGGGAACAACTTTTGTAACTTGGTCGGTCCAACCAGCACTACTGGTAATGAATTAGCCACCAAACTAATCGATTGGCGGGAAGAAGCTAGGGTTCCATGGTTCTGAGAGTGCAAGAGTGGAGTCCATCTACTAGTTCTAAGTTTAGACTTCTCGAGCGATTGGCGGTAGGGGTGTTGCTTCAGGTGAACTTCGGATCAGGCAAGGGCGCAGGGTTCAGGCTTCGAAGCTAGATACAATGGGAACAAACAGGGTTCAACTGGAACCGATTCAAGAACAATTTCAAGGGGCTGCTAGGGCAAAATCGTGGGTTGAAGCAACTAAAAATGCAATTACAAAATCAACAGCATCAGTGGAATCCTCGGTGAATTTCGGAAAACAGAAACAACATGTATCCACTGGTGGTGAGGGCTGGGTCCAGATTGGGAAGAATGGGAAGGCTCTGAAGGATGCAGAACATAAGAAGGAAAGTGAGGTACTTTTTGTGCAATATGAGTTCAAATACATATCCTTTTCAGTACACAAGCAGGGGAACTCAAAGGGTATTAAGCTTGTGGAGTCTACCAGAAATAGTTCAATCAGTAATTCTTTGGTGCTATCCATTGAAGGTGCTAAATGGTTACGTACGACTCTTGAACGGGAGTCCAGGGTGTTGCGTAAAAAAAAAGATTTTTGGAGATTCAGATTGTATGAGGATTGGCTTATTGTGACAAGGGATAGAAATAAAAATGGAGAGTTTATTCGGCTGACAGCACCTGGGGTTAGGAATTCCTTTGTCAATGTGTTCTTTCCTATGGAGATGGGAGGAACTAAGTGGAGCTGGGCTGTTGCTGCTCTATCTAAATTCTTAAATGATTTTGAGAAGGAGGTTCTTCTCAAACATATCACATCCACTTCTGCTCCTGTCAGTTTCAATGAGGTAAGTAATCTTATTAATAATAAGGGTTCTACTCCTGCATTGGAACCTTGGAATTTATGGAATCAAGCTTTGGTGATTGAAACATCTTACAAGACGGTTTCATGGAGAGAAATAGGAAATCATATGGGGGTTAGATTTGGCATACGAAATGAGTTCGATATCTTTCCTTTTGCTTCGAACAAGGCTATCTTCTTTGCAGATTCACTTGAGGAACGAAATCGGATGAGCGATAATAGCTGCTGGTTTTTGGGGAATATGGAGGTTCGTTTATACCCTTGGTGGCCGGCCTCTAATGCTATCCCATCTCCGCATTACTCGCCAGTTTCGGATTCCTCGAAATGGATAGTGATCAAAGGTGTGCCGTTTAATAAGTGGAATGAAAAAATGTTCAAGGCCCTGGGTGATAGATGTGGTGGTTTTATGGAAATTCATGGAGTAACCAGATCATTAAGAGATCTATCGGCAGTCAGAATGAGGGTAAGAGGTCCAACCCCAACTTTTCCGGTGACCTTTTTCTTCTCAACTGATGATGCCTCGTTTCCGATTTCTGTAGAAGAAATGGAAGATCCTACCGGAATGTTTGAACCGAAACAAAGTCGGGTAAGAATTTCCGAGAAGGAAAAGTCTAAGGCTATCAGAAATTGTGTCGGTGTTGGAAGCACTATGGCCATGCCCCTAGTAGTAGGTCAGGGAGCGGCAACAGGCATCGAGGCTCTTGCTTCAAATTTCAAACAACATTCTGTTGAAAAAGTGGTCACTGACAAGGTGTTGGCTACTGCTTTTCCCTATGCAAGCAGCAATCGCAGTAATGACGAAGTGACCTCACAAAATTTTTTGCGGGAAATCAATCCAAGTTTGAATAGAAAGGGCTTTAATCAGGAGGTGGGTCAATCATCTAATTCAGTAGCAGGTGAAGCCCAAGGAGTGGGGCCTCAAGAATTCAGTTCTTTAAATCGGATTATCTGGCCCATGGGCCAACATTTAAACACAAAAGATGGCCCATCAGTAAAAAATGGTAGAAATGGGCTTTGGAGTTTGACGACAAACAATAGGGAACTGCTTATTAGAGGTGAAAAGGAGGTCCAAGAATTCCTTCTAAAGGCTGTATCAATTGAATCTCTCCAAAAGATACAAGTGGGGAAAAATAAAGAAGATAAAGAGATGGAAAGCACAGACGTATTAAGAGTTCCTAGGTCTTGGCAGGATTCAGACAATGATGATTCTTCAGAGATTCAATGGCAGGAAATCAGAGATAGATTACCTGAGGAAATTGGCATTAAATTTGAAGAAATTTTGGGAAAGATTAAAGAGGCAGGGCCAAGTCTGGGACTTAAATTTGATAATAAACCAATGGACTTTCATACTTTGGTTTTAGGAGCAGTGAAACGTCATCTTCGAAGTTTTGAAGATGAAAAAAAGTGTTGATTAATTGTTCGAAGGAGTTTTCTTGGGTTCTCATAACTTTCTAAATGGAGCTAAACTTGATCTCTTGGAACGTTAGGGGTTTAAGTGATCGTGATAGAAGGGGTGTTTTAAAGAGAAAAATTAGAGCTTGGAAACCGTCAATTATTGCTCTTCAGGAAACTAAGCTTCAGAGGTGTAATGAGATTTTGGCTCGTCAGATTTGGGGCGGTGGTAATTTTGGGTGGTTCGATGTTCCGGTTGAAGGTCGTTCAGGGGGTTTACTAGTGCTCTGGAACAGTGATGCCATTGAGGTTGATGAAATTCAATTTGGTACTTATTCTATTTCTCTCCTTTGTAAATGTATTCTTGATGGTTTCAAATGGGTTTTTACTTCAGTATATGGTCCAAATGATTATAAATTAAGGAAGTTTCTTTGGAGAGAGATAGAGGAAACTAGAGGTCTTTGGGAGTGGCCTTGGGCGATCGGTGGAGATTTTAAGGAAATTAGATTCTGTAGTGAGAGGATGCCTCAGGGAAGATTAACGAAGGGGATGAAACAATTTTCTGAATTAATTAGTAGAAATGATTTAATAGATCTTCCTATGACGGGGGCAACTTATACTTGGACAAATAATCAACAAAATAGAAGCAAAAGCAGAATTGATAGGTTCTTGATATCAGCAGATTGGGAGGAAAAATTTCCAAATGTTTCGTTAACTGCCCTAGCCCGGCCTTTCTCGGATCACTGCCCGCTTGTCCTTGCTTGTGATGGTGTTCGCTGGGGTCCCTCGCCTTTTCGCTTCGAGGTAATGTGGTTTTCTAACCCTGAAATTTTAAATTTAATGAATCTTTGGTGGAATTCGTTTATTTTTCATGGTAATGCAGGTTTTGTTATGGCAAAAAAATTACAAGCTCTTAAACATAAATTAAAAATTTGGAACAGAGAGGTTTTTGGGAGAATGGACCGAAAATTGGAAGACATTGAAGAGATTATCAGATTATTAGATGTTAAAGAGGAAGTAGGGGAGGGGCTGTTAGAGGAAGATTGGAACAAGAGGTTGGAAGCTAAACATGAGTTTGAAAAAATTTCTAAGTTGTTGGACCAATCTTGGAGGCAGAAGTCGAGGGTTAATTCTTTTAAAAACAATGAAAGGAACACTAAATTTTTTCATAGAGTTGCATCTCTAAGAAGAAGGAGAAACTTTATTGGGAAAATTAAAATTAGAGGTAGGATGGTCTCGAATCAGGCTGAAATTAAGGAAGGGGTGGTGGATTTTTTTGAAAACATGTTTTATGAGGAGGATTTAGAGAGGCCAAAAATTCAAGACTTAAATTTTAAAAGAATTGATGCTGAGATGCAGATTTGGTTGGAAAGACCCTTGGAGGAGGAAGAAATTCTATTGGCAATTAAGAGTTTAGGCAAAGAGAAATCGCCGGGTCCCGATGGTTTTCCCATTACAGTTTTTTCTAAATGTTGGGAGTTTATGAAGTTTGATTTCATGAAAGTGGTAGAAGAACTTCAAAATGGTGATTACCTGGACTGGAGGTTAAAGAACACTTTCATTGCTCTTGTGCCTAAGAAGAAAGAGGTTGAAGAGATAAAAGATTTTCGTCCCATCAGTCTCATAAGTGGTGTTTATAAGATTATTTCAAAGGCATTAGCAGAGAGATTTAAAAAAACACTCCCTATTGTCATTTCAGAGCAGCAAACTGCCTTTATAAAAGAGAGACAGATTCTAGATGGGGTCTTAATTGCTAATGAATGCATTGATTCAAGATTGAAGAGTAAAAAACCGGGGCTCATTTGTAAAATCGACTTTGAAAAGGCGTATGATCATGTAAGTTGGAAGTTTTTGGATGAGGTTTTGGATAAAATGGGGTATGGTTCTAAATGGCGGAAGTGGATCAAAGCTTGTATCTCCAAAATCAGATTTTCAATTTTGGTGAATGGCTCATCGGAAGGTTACTTTAAGAGTTCCAAAGGTATTAGGCAAGGGGACCCGTTGTCCCCTTTCCTATTTTTAATTGTGGCTGAGACTCTCTCTCTTTTATTTCAAAAAGCAAAGGATTTAGGTTGGTTGAATGGTTTTCAAGTAGCTCCAAATGGCACTACAATCACTCATCTGCAGTTTGCAGATGATACCCTTGTTTTTTTAGATGCTGAGGAGGACCAAGTGCAGAATCTGAGAATGGTTTTGTTGTGTTTCGAATTACTTTCTGGTCTACGTATAAATTTTGCAAAAAGTCAACTCTTTGGGGTGTGTTGTGATAGAGATTTAACTGAGTTTTCTACTTATTTAGGCTGCTATACTGATACTCTACCAACTACTTATCTGGGGCTTCCTTTGGGTGATAAATACAAAGGAATTGCTAAATGGGATAAGATCATTGAGAAGATTAGCAAAAGATTAGCAGGTTGGAAGAGTTCAGTACTTTCCAAGGGTGGTAAGTTGACTTTAATTAAGAGCGTTCTTAGTAGCCTTCCGGTGTATTATCTCTCTCTTTTTGAAATCCCAACGAAGATCATTAAGAAAATAGAACAATTGATGAGGAATTTTCTTTGGCATGATAAAGAAGATAAAAAGAAGCTGCATCTTGTCAAATGGAATTGGATTTGTAAGAGAAAGAGAGAAGGGGGTCTTGGCATTCGTAAAATCAAGGAAACTAATGATGCTTTGCTTTCCAAATGGCTTTGGAGATATTGTACAGAGGTGGGTAGTCTTTGGAGGCAGGTTATTTTTGAAAAATATGGGAACCACCATATGAGATGGGAAACTAAGATGCCAAATATTCCTTTTGGTACTACTATTTGGAAAGGCATCTGCAAAAGAAAGGAGCTTTTCATTAAGAGAATTAGATTTAATGTCAAAAAAGGTAACACAGTCAAATTTTGGGAAGATAGATGGTTGTTTGAAGAGCCTATTGCTACTGTTTGCCCAAATTTATTCAATGCGGTTAGATCTCATAACTTCCTTGTGGCAGATATGGGTAGAATAGAGAATAACATAATGGTTTGGAATCTAAACTTTTCTAGAAGGATTATTAGAACTGTGGAGATTGAGGAATTTGCTGTTTTGATGAATGCGTTGGATAATTTTGAGTTTGATAGTACTTCGGAGGATGAGGTGATGTGGATAGCTTCAAAGTCGAAAGAGTTTACTGTTGCTTCGTGCTATGGGAGTTTGACGCAACAATTTCAGCAGAATTTTAGAGCAGATCTTGTTTGGAAACAGGAATGGCCCCCCAAGATTGCTTTTTTTCTTTGGTTGGCAATTCACAATAGAATTCTTACTTTGGATAATATGGAAAGAAGAGGATACATGTTTGTGAATCGGTGTTTTATGTGCCGAAAAGAGCTTGAATCTGTTTCCCATTTGCTACTTTATTGTGATTTCTCTTATGCACTTTGGAGTTATTTCTGGGGTGAACTAAACGTTGCTGTGATTATTCCGGGTTCTTTACAGGCGTTGTTCGAAGGATGGAGTCATCTATGGACCAACACTAAAGGTAAGGAAGTGTGGATTCTCCTTCCGGCGGCAATCACCTGGAGTCTTTGGGTTGAAAGAAATAAACGAGTCTTTGAAGATCAAGAGGTGTCATTGGATAGAATGATAATTGAAGTAAAAGCTCTGATTTTCTTTTGGCTCTCGGCAGCTGATCCAAAAAAATTTGATAGGATTTCTTTCCAACATTTGGTGGTGGACTGGAAAAAGACCTTTTTTGATCCTCCTTAAATGTATGAGATTCAGGTGATGTCTTAGTTCAGTTGCTTGGTCTTGAATTTGGGTTGTTTTTGTATTGGGGTTTTTAGTCGTAGGTGTTGTACTTTCTTGTTCTTTTGATCGTTGTATCCTCTGGGTTCACTTCTTGTGTTCCCTCTTCCCATTTATAAATTTCTTCAACTTTATCGATCAAAAAAAAAAAAATTAGCCACAAAACTACACATCAATCTGTCCCAAAATTTTGTCTCCAAATTTCATTATATTCCCTGGCATTATTGCATCGAATGAGACCAATAGGCATTCAAAACGTGGTTAAACGTACAAATTTTTTTTTTTTTTTGGCTGGAGTTAACGTACAATTAAAACCCCACCATATGTGATTGCATGGAGAATCTTAAACTTGGGACACTAGAGTAGAATGTATAGCTTTCCACAATCAGATGCTGGAGTTTGTTTACACATATTAAACGTGAGTGAACAAAAATCATATTCATTGTTTTTGAAGTTTCACTAACGCTGTGTTTGATAGAGTTCGATTTCCACGGAATTAGGTTAGTTTCGCACAAAAAACATAAATTCTGCTATTTGTTTGCATTTTCAATTCTATAGAGTTGAGGGACTCTCACTTAAAAAATGGGACTAATAGTCAAGTATCAATATAATTCTGCGGAACTAGTAGAAATGAACATTTATGCGGAATAAACTTCTTTGCTATCAAACACAACTTAACATTAATTAATGGTTTAAAACAAATTATTATATGCGGGAAAATAGGGTTTAGACCACGGTTTTAACCTGTGGTCTAAAACCTTTTCATCTGTAGTCTATCTCGGTAATAAGATTAAAACTATATCATTTCCTATGTCTTAAATCACAATTTTTCTTCAATTTGTGTACGACTCCTGATGAATGAACAAGAGATGTATTTTGCACCAACCATTAAAGTGGGTGCACAAAATATTTCCTCTCTTTTTTTCTTTTTCTTTTTTTTTTTTTTTCTAATTGGATGGATGCACAAAATATCACTGATCACTAACAAAAACTTTGATACATATTTTCATAGAGACGACGATTTTACATCCAAGAATGAGAGTGCCAATGAAAATAAGGCTGTGGATATTTCAGCCTAAATTTTTTACTAAATCAACACAATTATTTGTCAGTTTAACTTAAGTTGACCATTACTATTTTGACCCAAATTTTTACTATATATCGACACAATAACTGTCGGTTTTACAGAACCAACAAATTATTTTATAAAATTTATACTGTAAGTTACTTAGAATTGACGAATAATACGAGCAAAACTTGTGTAGTTATAGTAATTTGTTGCATGGAAGTATCGATGGCTATTTAAGTTGGGCAGAAATATCGGTTGCCTAAAATCAGAGTTCTACAAAATACAAATCATTATTTCATGAATAATTGCACGACATAAACGGACATGGAATAAAAGTAGGGTACAAGTCTGATGGGTCATTTCAGGTTAAATGAATTCACTGTTCAAACTTAGGGCCGGGGATGGATGGGTCCTGTTCACACGATAGGGTTGTTTTTCAATGAATTTTTTTACAAGTTAGAGGTCTTCAAATCAGCTGAATTTTTGTAGGCATAATATTATCATTATTTATAACATATCTACAAAAAATCAGCTCAATCAGAAATATCTAACCCTCCAAACAAATCACTTTAAATGTAAGCCGTTCATTTACACTATTAAAGTCTAAAGTAAGTGTTAGAGGGTGCTAGAGGTCTCGAATTGAGCTGATATTTTTAGATATGATCCAAATAGTATAAATAACATACATATCCAAAAATTAACCTATTTGGACAAACTTAAGAAACTAAACAAAACACAAAACCTAAAAGCTTATCATGTGCAAACAAAGTCCGGGATGTTTTAATGTTTGGTTTTTAGTTTTGTGTTTCATTATTAGAAGAAACAAAATCTAAATAATCATCATATAATACGTTTTGTCCGCTAGCTCTTGCAGATGATTATTGTCTTCTAGGCAAGGTGCCAACTTACTAGGAACATTGTCTAGTGCGTCTAATTCTATGGGCATTGGAATTTCTAAAAGGGATCTAAAAGGATACTGTTTTGGGACTCTGAACTTTTTGTTTAAAAGGGACAAGGGCTCTCTCAACTTTTTGTTTAAATGAAGAAGAAGGATACTGTTTTGCGACTCTGGAGGCAGTGAAATGGGGTTCTGAATTGGGGATTAAGAAAGTAAAGTTTGAAAGCAACTTCAAGAATATTTTGGCCTTTGCTGAAGGTGCTGCCAATACGACTCATTGGAGGAACATGTTTTTGGAAGAAGCCCAAAGGATTACTTCAGACCTAATCCTTTGCTGTTTTAAATATGTAATTATTGATAAGTTTGATACAGTCATACAGTCAGTTTACTTGCTAGGTGTGGGAAAAGATCTCTAGCCCCCAGACTTGGTTAGCAATGGGACAAGATCTTTATCTTACTCAGAATCTGAGATTGAACAATGTGGTCTCGGGTCATGACTTTGTAATATTGTCCTAAGTTTGTATTTCTTTTCGCTTAAAAAAAAAAAAGAACATTGTCTAGTAGTTTGAATCTTCTGAGCTCCAACTTTTTTGTTTTTTTTTTGTTTTGTATATCTTTAATTAATATATTTGATTTTTTAATTATAACAAAAAAAATATTTTTTTATTATAAAATAAGTAAAAGAGATTTTTAGAAGTTCAAGAATATATTAAATCACAATCAACCCTGGATCATTTCTATATGAGTCGAAAAGTTCAGTGTAATCAAGGTGTAAGAATAAATAGAGTGTTAATAAATAAAAAGTAGTGTGGAAGTGTAAAATCTATCTAGGGATACTGAGAGGGACCGGAATGGGTATTATGCAAACGACCAGACGAATATAGAATTAATTAGTAGTCGACGTAGGTGATTTTGAGCTAATGTAAAACCGCATTAAAATAATTGAAATCTGATAAGTACAGTAAAGATTTCTCAATGGATCAGTAGCCACCTGAAATAAAACAGGGCAGGTGTAATTAGGAAGTAATTAAATACAGTAATCTCGGTAGGCATGTATACAGAGATTCCAAGGACAAGAAGTGAAAGCTAATAGTACATTAGTCATTTAGTACTGTTTGAGTAGTTAGGTTGCAAATTGATAACACCTACATTTTCTATTTTGGGGCACCCATATTTTACTATACAATTTTGAATATTGACCCCCCTACATCTTACTGTTAATAATTTAATTTGACATGATCAAAATGACCAAACTAACCTCCTCAAGTAATTTAACAGGTAGAGTCATCACAACACATGCAAGGACTTTATTTGGGGTCACAGAGGGTTAGAAATCTTTAGTTGAACTGATTTTTAGTAGACAGCATCTAAGTGGTGACAATATTATAACGAAAAAATACCAGTTGATTTGGAAACCTCTAACTTGTCCAAAAAGTCATAAAATTCCAACCTAAAGGGAACATGACCCAACTTTGAAGTGGTAACTTAATAAATGGAGCATGCACAATGTAATAAGTTAAATTCGATTCGAAGGTAAAAATATTCAAACAAACTATATTTAATCCAGATAAATGAGTCAAATTCAAATACCTAAAAACCAAAATAACAAATACAGAGGGGTTATACACAGAGAATGAGTGGGGAATGGGCGCCCAAACACACCATATATAATTACAGTAGCTAATTTCAAGCACATAAAAGGGCTTTTGGTCGCGCAAAACTTGAGAAAAGAGATTCAACATTAGTCACGGTGCCTTAAACGTGGCTATAAAACTTCACTTAAGGGCTAGGGCACAGCCCGTTTGGTTCGCGATTGGAAAACTTGTTTTCAAAAACTAATTTATACCTAAGTTAACTACATTTTCTATCACATCTAAAACTATTTTTTTGACTTTACTATAAAATCCTAAATGATTTCATTGAAAACAAAGAAAACAGCATTTTTTTGTTTTGTAAAATCATACATGATTTTATTGTAAATCCTAAAATAGTTTTGGATGTAGTACAAAATGCATATTAGTTTAGGTGTAAATTAGTTTTTGAAAACATATTTTCAAATCGCGAACCAAACGGGCCCTAAAAGTGGCCACAAGACTAAAGTCCCACTGTCGCTTATAATGCTTTTAAATATGGTGAATCACCTCGATCCTGCTTCGTACACCGTGAATATTCGCAAATGCGAAAATTCATAGTTCTTGTAGGTGCGAATTAAAATTTTATTAAAAAATAATAATAATAATTTTATATTGCAGATTTTGTAGGCCCATCATAAATCCCACCAAATATTTACTATTAGATACCCTCATCAATCATTTACAACACGTAATGAACCGTAAATTTTTGCATTTACAGATATTTACAATGTACCAAGCAGGGGAAAGAATATTCGTCATGGTTATGTGCTCCATCGTGGCTAAAATCCTATACAAATTTTTCAATCACCGTGGCGAAAAAGTTATTTTTGTATTAATGCCACTCGATCACATTTTAATATACTAACAATTAACTACCGACATGTCTTACCAATTTCATAAATCATTGAAAAATGAAAGAACGGAACATCTTCCTGTCACCATTTCCCTACTTCAACTGAAATACTCTTTCCATTTCCACCCTATTAATTCACTATAAGTGTGGTCGTTTTTCATAACTTAAGTCCTTTTCTTTTTGTATGTACTAGCTGTAACTTTGATTGCAACGTTCCTTGCTTCTTTTTCTCATTTTGTACTTTTTGGTGTACAACGGATTATTAACTTGTACAATATACGGCACCAGATAGCAAATAAATAACAAGTTACGGTCATACTAATTGAGGCCGTAAATCCGTGCAGGAAATACCAATGCACGGTTGGTACGAGTCCAAATCCTCCGGCTCCAATATACTATGTCTCACCATATCTCCATTGTTGGGCTCATATAGAGACGATCTAATGGCTGAGATATTGTAATAATATTTTCTTCAACTTATAGATCATTCTCAGAAAACATTAGCTTATTCTAAAACTTCTAACTCAATCAAAAATTGATTATAAAATCAACCATTCATTACTTAAAATAAAAATAATTTTTTAACGGCTAAGTTTACAATCAACTTTTGATAGGGTTAGAAGTTTTCAAATGCCCTAATTTTGGGTGAGAATGATCTATAGGTGAGGAGAACCTTTTGACAAAACCACATCCATTAGATCGTTTCTATGGGGGCCCCACAGTAAACAAAATCAACATGGGGACCTGGAGGGATAGAGGATATTGGGGCCCGTGGATTTGGACTTCGGTCGTTACTCAAGAATTCATTTATAAACATTTTTAATAAAATTTTGTCAACCCTATAGCCACTGCTAATTAATTATTTAATTATATTAAGAAAATGTGGGACGTTCGTAGAGTGCAAAAGTGTATCACATTTTTGAGACATGCATAAAGATGATCTAATAGTTGATTTTCTTTAAAGATCTCTTCACCTCACCAAAAATCATAGGGTTTTAAGACTTTTAATATCTCGTCAAAAAAATTTTGCTTAAAAATAGATTGGTAATTAATTAATTAATTAATAGATTGGGGCTCAGCCGCATTTATCAACTTCAGATATAGCTTAGACCATATTGGGAGTCTCTGTTTTCTCAGGGCATTTCTAGTGGGAGCATGAAAACTGCATCGTGGCTAAAATCCTATACAAAGCAGGGGGAAGAATATTCGTCACGGTTATGTGCTCCATCGTGGCTAAAATCCTATACAAATTTTTATAAACAAATTACAAAAAATCATCCTCTTTGATAAGATGACAACTTAGTTGTGATGTTTACATGGTGACTGTTGATTTAAGCTTGATTTTTTGTAATTTGTTTATATTTTTGCAACTTAATAATTTTTAGATAAAATAAATTGGCAAAATAAATTAGTAATCAATCAGCGTCGATATTCAAGCAACTTTTGATAAGGTTAGAATTCTCAGAGTTAGAATGATTCTGAGAATATCCATAGTCAAGAAACTATCTTCACTAATAAAAATTAGTCCTTGAATCATTTTTATGTGAACCCTGCGTGTCATCGTATAAAAGCAATGTGAAGTTAATATATTTGGCCCAAATTAAAAATATGAGAGATCGACTAAATACCACTTTTTGATAAGTATTATATATGATGGTTTTATCACAGCTACTTTTTTCTTGTCTAAAACTTCTTTTATTGACTTTTTATTGACACTTTAGTCTTTTTTTATTAAATTATAATGATATTTTAATCTTATCTGAAACTCATTTGCGTCTTTTACTTTTTCGTATTACCAAGTTTACCCTTCTTTCTTTATTTTTAAAGGTGGACAGTTGTTGGAGAAAGAAAGTTTGTTATTTTTTGTTTTGAAACTTCAAAATGATATATATTTTAAACTACAAATCAAATTTTAAAAATTTATATTTTTGGAAAGTGTTTGACAAGATCTTCGAAACTAGACCGGTCACTAATATTTTTTTTGAAAAAAAAAAAAACTTTTTTCGAAAGATATGCAAATCTAAATTTGCAATAAGAAATTTAATTTTTCTATTTTCAATTTGAACTCAATAATAATCACAGTTTCATCTATGTAAATTTGAATTTGCATATTTCGTAATATAATTTTTTTTAAGAAAAAAACATTGTTTACTGGACTCATTTTGAAGATATCAATGACAGATTTTAGAAATACAATTTTATCAAAAATTGATTTGTATTTTAAAAGTTATGTCATTTTTTGTTTTAAAAATGAAAAAAAAATTTAGTCGATGCTTGTGTATTTATTGTGGGGGGCATTTTCATCCAGCAAATTACATGTGTGGTTTCCATCATTTTAAACTAAACTGTCATTTTTCAACCTTTGTGCATGTGATGTTTTACTCATAAAAATTTAAAAAAAAAAATCCAAAACTTTTTTCAAAAAAGGGAAAAAAAATTGTGTATGAGAATTAAAATTGACGTGATATTTAACCAGACAAAACTATTCCATCAGACACGCGCAGAGCCTGCAACCATACATACCCACCATGAAAACGAAACGTGAGAGCTATAATTTAACAAAATACAACTTGGTGTCCCGACAGGGGTACACCTAGCTAGTATGATTATATTTAGGATGACACACATATATATGAAAATGATATTCTTAATTAAATGTTTTAATTACGGCTTGGTTTTCACTGAATTTGATTAGTTAAACATTGTTAATTCAACGACTTTTAGGTGCAAATTAAATACTTTTTATACTATTAATTTTTAAAGTGCATTAAACAAAATAGAGGGAGGTTATATATAGCCGTCCCTTATATGACCTCTGCACACATGCAATGCATCCGGGAGCTGATTTTTGAAAAGGATGTCCTTAATATGTATATCAGCATATTTAAAACTCAGCTCGTTCTAAAACTTCTAACCTCTTTCTTCAATTAGCCCTTAAAAAATTTACAAGTTTTATACTTTTATTTTGACCGTTAATTTAGAACTAGTAGATTTGATGTTAGAAATTTTAGAACTGGCTGATTTCAGATGATTATATTCCTCTCACCTTGTAGATCATTTTCTCGAAAATTAACCCTTTGATGAATTGCATGTGGGCCCATAAGAGGGTTTTTTAGGAGGATATATATCCTCCTCCACCAAAATATAGTTACACCCAGTATTCTACATTTCTACATTAATGGTTTGTTTGGATGGGGGGTTTTAAGTAGGGATTTTGTGGGGACCAAGGATTTGGTGAAAAACTAGTTAGATTTATAACATAATTTCTAACTAGTTTTCCACTAAATCCCTAGTCCCCACAAAATCCCTACTTAAAATCCCTAATTCAAACAGACTATAATTATAATTCAATGTCTAATACATGAAAACGACATTCAAAATCTATATATGATAATAATTTATACTTATGTTAAATATCAATAGTAATCTTGGTTATAAATTTTTTTTATATTTTTTTATTAAGAATAAAATAAAGAATTTAAACAATAATTTTCAGCCTCACAACTACCTCTCGGGTCGCTTCTTTTTTAATAATTGAATAGATAGGGTAATGCTATAGCTACAACAGATTCTACAACAGAACCTACAACAAGGTGCATTTACGGAAGTCTTTTATCACTTTAAAATAGACACAAATTACGAGGATGTGTGGAAATCACACATCTACCGTCGGATGAATCTTGTTGTAGGTTCTACTTTAGAAAGTATATTGTAAGTTTAGCATTATTCATAGATATAGTACTCTATATGTAAGGCACACGAATATAATAGATATACTAGCCCCCATACCACGTGCAAGGCATGGGGGCTTTTTTTCTTAAAAAAAATTGTATTTTTTATTAGATAATTAGGAAGTTTAGTTGTTTTAGAATTTTAATTACTATAAATTTTTAAGAAGAGAATTTTCGGAGAGAAGGAGATTTATTATAATTAGAAAGTTTAGTGATTCAAGATTCTAATTACTATAAATTCTTAAAGAGAAAATTTTAGGGAGAAAGAAATTTGAGAGAGAAAGTGACATGTGGCATGATTTAAAGAGAATGCTTGGAAGAGTGACACATGGCAGAGAAAGGCTTCTCCTATAATATATTATAGTAGATTTCAACGAAATTTTTTACATGTTCTACCTTCTTCCAATTCATTAGACCCACTTCTGGGGTTGCATGCAGGGAGACCCAAGAATTTATATTGGGTGGGGCAAATATTAATTCCAAAATTTTTGGTCTTGAAGTTCAAAAGAAAATTAGTTTAGACGTGGATAAATCAACACAATTACCAAAAACAAAACAAAAATCAACACAATTATGTTAATTTCACGTGCATTGTTTGTCAGTTATAGTAACCCGACAAGCCACTTTATAATTGTGCCGACGAATTTATACTATTGATAATTTTGGGCTGATCTAGTAAAAAGTTATGCTAAAATATCATACCCCAATAATTTAAAGAGAAAAAAAACAAGTGTCCACTACACATGGGATTTGGTTTTGAGGAATCTATGCAAAACTTTATTTTTTGACAAGTTTAGCTGCTTCTTTAAAGCTATTGGTATAACACTATCAGCTATTTGAGTGGGTAGTCTAATTGCAAGCCAGTAATAATTGGGACAATATATATAGAGAATAGATCGGGGTACAGGCTTAAATGTACATGTTACCCGATAAAAATTCTCACAAAAAACTGACTGCTAACCTCAATAAAAATTTACTCTTTTTCACATCTTTCATTTTTTTCTCCGATAATTTTTAATCAACATCCAATCAATTTTTTATGAGGCTAACAGTTTTAGAATGGGCTGATTTTTTGTGAAGATGATCTACATGGTGAAGAGAACATTCTCACAAAAAACTAATAAGATTAATTTCGAATCCCCGTGAGGTTCACATGGATAGGATCAAATAGCTGATTTTTTGTGAGGATGTTATTTTGACCATGTAGATAATCGATCCTCACATAAAAATAGTTCATTATAAAACATCTAACTCAATCTAAAGTTGATTAAATATCAATAAATCGATTATGTTTGAATAGTGGACCATTGATTTTCAATCAACTCTTGATGGAGTTAAAAGTTTTAGAATGAACTGATTTTTTATGAGAATGATATACGTAGTGAGGAAAACATCATCACTAAAAATCAACCCTGCTAGATCTTAACCATGTAGACCCACGAGTTTCTTGTTAGTGGTTTTTATACAAATAATATTTTTTATACACATAAAAAAAATTCGCTCAAAACTATATATAAAAAGAAAATTCCTCAAATCTAGCCCGGGCAATAGCGCGGGGCAGACCTATGACCTGGTTGCATGGAGATGATCTGAAGCAGATTTTTCATGAGTATGATCTCCCTTATCAAAACAAGATTGAGTTTTTAAGATTTCTGAATTTTGAATCATCTATTTTACTGTTAATTTTAAACTAAATTTTGGACTATCAATAAAATTTTAGAACAATGTAAATTCTTTCTCAATATAATCTATATGAAGATGAAATCATTCTCACAATATCAAGATCATCTTTCTATATTCACCACGCGAACTCAATAAACTAATGTAAATGGAGTGTAAAATATAAATTGGGTAGTTACATTTATTAATTTTGGATGGAAAATATCTGGTCCCTACTTGAAAAAGAAAAATTCAATGACAAGAAAAAATAATTAATTGTCTTGAACTGGATCTTATTATTTCTCATGGTCGATCAACAATCAATTTATAAACATAATTTCTTACAACCCCCCATTGGACTGTTATTTTTACACCCTAGTTTCTATGAACCCCCACGTGGCATACTGTTGGCCTTTTGACTTTATGAATATTTAACCACATTTCTAAGTGGACCTTAAACACAAATAAAATCAACTCAATTGATGATTCATTAACCAATCAAATTTTCAATGATTTTAATCACAACCGTTTGATTTGGGAGTAACAAAAGAATATCCAACGGCTAGAAATCATCAATCAAGAAAAAAATATTTTATGTATTAGGACCTGACCAGGAGCAAGGAGGAGGAGCTAGGGGAGAGTGAACACAACACCTATCGGCGTATGATAGAGCTAACCATTGAAGTGCTTATGTGGAAAACTTATGATGAGCTCTTTCTTAATTAAAATCCTCCATCACTCCACGTGGCATCAGTAAAACACGTCCAATTCAATGAACTCCAAACATCTCTTCCACCACCGTTCATCATCAACTCCGGCAACTCAATCTCACCCCAGAAATCATCCTCACCGCCGTTGGATTTTATCTCCGTCGTCTTTGTCTCCACCACCACCACTTTAGCTGCCGCTTCCGCCGCCGCTGCTTGTATATCTCTAGCTGCACACGTGGACGGTCGAGGTAGAAACTCAACCTCTTCAGGGAAATTCAGTAAAGCCTTACGTCCTTTAAGACAATATGCCGCCACGTCATAAGCCCTAGCCGCCATTTCCGGTGTCGGAAATGAACCCAACCATATCCTCGACTTCTTTCTCGGCTCCCGGATTTCTGACACCCATTTACCCCAACGACGTTTTCTGACCCCTCTGTACACTGGGTGTCTACTACTTTTTACCATGTCGTCAGATTCCCGGTGGGTGGTTCCGTTGATACCCGGCGGAGTAGCCGTTAGATCTTCCTCAATGTATGGTGGTGGTTGCTCCATCCCACCAATTTACAGTTCGTTGGGTTTGTGTTTCTGATTCCTTAAATAGGATTCTTAAAATTAGTGAGATTAAAATTACCATAATACCCCTTTGAGAAGGATGGCAAAATATGTAATTTGTGGTTGCTATGCTATATATGGCGAAGCAACTGGAGCTTGAGGAATTTTTACTGCAATAATGACTGAAATGCCCTTCGTTTAGTCATTTTCATGTTTGTTAGGTCTTTCAGCGTTGGCCTCGGGGGGCTACTGTAATTCACATGCCTAGGACGGCAGCACGAGATTTTGGTGACTTTTTTTTTTTTCGCCTTTTTTTGTTTAGATATTTACCGGATTAGGGTTGTCCTTGGGTCGGTTCTCTACGTAGAACCGGAACAGTGATAACCAATTCTGGTTCCAAGTGATTCTATCTCGAGTATGGAATACCTAATATGGGATTACAGTCAGAATAATGTCCTCACCATTGTAGATCATCATCATCAAAATCACATCATTCTAAAACTTATACCCCTGTAGTAGCAGAGCCAAGAATTTTTTTTGGGATGGGACACTCGCACAACTATCAAAAAAAGAAAAATTTAATCATATTCTTTAAGCCACAATTTACTAATAATTTGTTTGGATAGGGAAATTTATAACTAGTTTTTCACCAAATTCTTGGTCCCCACAAAATTACTATCTAAAACCCCCCATCCAAACAGACTGTAATAAAATTTTAAGTTTGAGGTGTTGATAAAAAGAAAAATTAATTGACTAAAACTATGAAAGTATAATACATACGAGTTAAGATCGAGAGACATGCTTATTTAGACATGTTTTAAACATTGTCTATGTGGAGGCCTACTTGGTGCTAGAAATATGATCTCCAAATTAAAATTAACCCTTAGATCATCGTGGGGCCTTAGATTGTGTCCCCCATCATTACTCAATATTTATTATTTGTTTCAATTGGGTGGGGCACTTTAAAATATTTTGATATAGTACAACAGGGTTCTTGGAATTTTGGGTGGGGCACATGCCCCACCCAATACCTCTATATATCTTCAAGTAATTGAAAATCAATAGTACAAAAGACGTTTAAAAATTTATTTATTGTTAAAGGTTGATTTCAAAGGAGGTGGAAGTCTTAGAACAAGCTGATTAATTTTAATATGATGATTTGCATGGCGAGAACAACATCCTAATAAAAAAAATCAAATCACGCTCTTTCATAGTGCAGGCCATCCTAAGGTGACATGCACTTAAGGTTATTCGAGCCCACCTAGGGTATTTAATGGGGTTGAAATTTTTAGAATTGAATTACTTTTTATATAGTGGAAAACCCTTTAAATCTTCTCCATATAAGCGATATATAAGGGGGGGTTTAATAGGGGGAATTTTTTTTTTATGAGGTTAATAGGGGAATTTTGTCCTACCTTTTCATAGGTTATTGTATAGTTGAATAGGTTTTTTTTTCGAAAAGGAAAAAGATGTTTCATATATAAGATGCTAAGACAGCATCAGAGAAGGTTACATTGAGAGAGAAACTAAGAAAAATAACTAAAAATTACATAATAATAAATTTGTCCCAATAAAAAATTAGCTCCTCAAACCTAATGTTCTTAAAAGTATCAATGCAATTCATACAGCTGAATAATAACGACTTAATTCCAACCAAGATCTTAGCAATATTCCTCTCAATGTTTTGGAACATTTCTTTCATTCCATAATTCCTACCAAATTGCAAAAGGGAGGCAGAAATTCAGAAAACTATTAGCTTCAAACTTTAGAGTATGTTTCCAACCCCAAATGAAGTCTATAATTGTTCTTGGGAAAGACCAGCTCTTATGAAGAAGACCAAGGAAGTGATCCCAAACCTATTTAGAGAAATGACAGTGAATGAAAAGATGATCATCAAATTCTTCCTCACAAAAGCAAAGATAACATTTGTTAATGATCATCATTCCTCTTTTTTTAAGTGTATCTAGAGTAGGAATAGAATGAAGAGAGGCCATCCCGACTAAAGGCAACCCCAAATGTATCTTGTATAGTTGAATAGGTTTCAACTGAAACTAGAGGTGGGACTTGGGTTAGGTCAACCCGACCAACCCAAACCCGACCTGGTATTTGGACAAGTATGGGCGAAGGTTGTTGGGCATTTGGGCAAGTAAGGGCATTATTTTGCCAACCCGTAGTCAAATTTGGGCAAGCATAGGCAGAGATAATTGCCAACCTAAGCAACCTGCCCAACCCGAGAAACTTATATATATATAGATTTAAATTGATTTCTAACATGGAAATATATGACCAGAAAAAAGAAAACTCTAATTTTACCAAGTATTTTGAAAGATATAAATGGATAAATATATTAAGTTACTAATACAGGGTGGAGGTATTAAGACCCAAAATAAAAAATTTCCCTTTGTCTAATTATATGTAAAGTAAAACTATAATATTACTTAATAAGTAAAACTCAAAATAGTATAAAGATAATTATGGATTTGAATTTTTTTGTTACTATATTTTGTTTAAATTTTTCATTTATTATGTGAGTAGATTGTTAGTTTGTTTATCTTTTTAAACTATGAAAGATATTTTATTTATTTAAGTTTATTATTTATTTTTTATTAATTTTTTTGTATTAATAATTTCATTCAATCACCTAAATTTATTGAAACATGAGCAATCTGAAGAACCCAAGAAACCCGAAGAACCCGAGAAACCCACTCAGGCCATGCATGGGCAAACTTCTTATAGGTTTTGTGAGTTCTATGGGCATTCTGGGCAAATGAGGTACAGTGTGGGCATGGTATGTCCAAAGCCTCTAACCCGCCCAACCCACCCGAGTCCCACCCCTAACTGAAACTAGGTTTGTCCGGTAAAAATGGATGTCTATTATTGATCTAATGTGACGAGAATCAACATGTCGGTCTCTGTTTGGTTATGGAACTGCCTAAAGTTAGATTGTGTTAAATAAGTTGATTCGGTTCTTTTCAGTTCGGGTTCTAATACTCAAATAGATGGAAACGTTACACTCTAATTAGTTCCAAACATAATGGCTAACCACAACATGTAGAAGTTGTGGGGTTAAATAATTGCTAACACTCTAATTGGTATCCCTTCTTGTTTCAAGGGAGGTTGCGGATTTAAACTTTATAGTTATGGTATCACTGTGTAAATTTGCCCATGTGATTTTGTTGGCGGTTTTTCTTCGTTCATAATGACGATTTTTCTTCGCTCATTAGTAGCTACTTCTCTATAGCACCTGAATTATCTTCGGAAGTCTCGGCAGAAAAAATGAGTATTGTTTGTGTACTTCTATTATCGATGGTTGAATATCATTTGATGCTTGCAAATTGGTTTCTCTTAAGTAGTGCTTTTATATCTTACACCCATTAGCCCCTTCACAAAAATAAAATGAAATAAAACCCGTCTACCTTGACTAAAAAAAGGTTATGACAAATTCTCTTAAAAAAAAAGGTTATGACAAATTTGAAATCTAAAACTACTGTTTATTGTAAATTTTTAATTTTTCAGGTGGATTCCACAATTCAAGTAGAGCCCTACCCATGGGCGGAGCTACATTAAGGCCTAGGGGGGCCATGGCCCCCCCAAGCCTTTTGGCTCCCACCCAATTTTTCCTATATGTTATAAATTGTCTATTAATAAAAATGTTATATGTAAGTTAATTTAATGGAACCTGTAGACAAACTTAAACCTCATTATGTGCATGGTACCTATACCCTAGTAAGAGTTTTATAATTGGGAAGCTTTATTATCATTGTAACTTTTTCTTCTTTAACATAACATCACATTCTTACACCTTGTCTACATCGCTGGTAAGATCTACATAGAAATGACTTAAGAGTAAATTTATAAGAAGGTCATCCTCATAAAAGATCATTTCTTTATAATCTTTTTAACATCCTCAAAAGTTAACGGAAAAAATAGATAGTTAAAAAAATTTAAAATTTAAATTACCTTTTAGTGGTGATAAAAATTTTAAATTAAACAATAAGATTTATTTATAGGATGATCTGCATGATGAAGATACCATCCTTATAAAAAATCAACCCTTACATCATTTTTACATGTGCTCTATAGCTTCAGTGTAAACATGGTGTAAGAGTAAGTTTAAGAAAAAAATGGGGTGAAAGTATATATAGTTGTCCCCCCTTAAAATAATTTTCTGGCTCCGCCCCTAGCCCTACCCACTACGTACAATTTACTGTGAATTTGTGTACTGTCAAATTTTACTTAAAACTTTTTTTTTCTATCAAAAGAAGCTTTTTAAAAAATATATATATATATAAATCCTAAAGATTTAGAAATAAATCAAATTTTGCATGTTAAATATGAATCACACATGTAATTGCAAAGGAAGTCTGTACTATTTATACTTGAAAATCAGTTTGATTCATGGTTTCTAGTCGTTATATTTCAAGATCTTTCAACAACCCCAAGCTTATGCAGTTATGCGCACCTGAAAATGCTAAAATCCAAGGGATACAAAAAAAATGTGGGGCCAGATATTGATTGTCCAACTATACACAATAATGTCATCTTGCACTTTTAGATCATGTTCAGTATCTTATATCCTTGACCTGGATACTGATATCCTTGAACCCAAATTGTAATATCCCGAAAAATTTAATTCTTCAAACTCATATTTGATTTCAATAAACAAGTTAATGCCGAAGTTTTTTTGTATGTACCCGAAGTACATACACGTAAATAATATCGGATACATGAATATTATTCGATGAATAATATCTAAGTGACAATAATATTTGAATTATACTCTATAAAGAGTATTTGATAAATAATGCAATACATTGAGGAATAAAGAGCATATACGTGAATAGTACAGTATACATGAATAGTATCACATGAATAGTGCCATTGACCGATAATGCATAAAATAAGTTATATGATATGAATTTGATGAATAGTGTTTTATGAATAGTACCGTATATATGAACAGTATTTATGAATAGTATCACATGAATAGTATTTTATACCAACTATATACGAATCAAGTTATACGAATAGAATCTGATGAATAATATTTTGTGAATAGTAACCGTATATATGAATAATGTCCGTATACATGAATAGTGATTGTATACTTGAATAGTGTATATACACGGAATAATACTGTATATATGAACACTATAGTATCAATTTATACTACGTGAATTAGATTTGAAAATAAAACAAGACAAATAACTTCATAAGTGAATAGTAAAGTATAAATGAATAGTAACGTATACTTGAATAGTATCGTATACGTGCGTAATTCGTTAAAGTACTCAATTGTACAATGCGAACTAGATTTACAAAACGAAGTAAATCAAATATTTTTATATTAAAAAAAAGAATTATACGTATATATGAACGAAAAGTCGTTGCCACAGTAAAATATGTTGCACGTGTTACTATTCAGCCATCGCTACAGTAGCCGTCGCTACAATAATACATGTGTTAATTCATCTGATTACTATTCCACCTACTCAATTTGCTACAGTAGCCGTTATTTACTATTAGCTACAGTACATATGTTAATACATCTGATTACTATTTCACCTACCACAACGTTACAGTAACCGTGGCTAAAAACTATAAATACCCCTTCATTTTAGTTTCCAAACTCACTCCAAACTATTTCTTTATCTCCGAATTTGGTTTTCATTCTCCCTCTATAACATATCTCTCTAAACTTCTAATATTCTTTCATTTCTTTCTCTTCCTATTTTATTTAATTAATATATTTGTTAATTAGTTATAATTATTCAAGAGTTCAAAGAAGAGAATTTTATACAACAAGGTGATGATCAAAGGACAAAGTTTTTATCATCAAATTAAGGTAGGTGGATATGTAGAACTTCCTTCTATTATAACTAAAACTTATTTTATGTTTTGTTATGAAAATGTATGGAGATGAATTATTTTGTATTATTTACAAATTAAATATGCATTTTATTAAATGTGATCACTATTTATTTTTAAGTGATGGAAATTGATTTAGATTGATAATAAATCTAAAAAGGATTATGTAAACATTGATCAAATGGGTAGGAAAAGAGAGACCCCCTTAAACTGTTGTTTCCAACTGAGGATGCGATTGACCGTTGTTTCTGACTAAGAAAGCGGTTGTTACCCGGTTTAATACAAGATAAGATATTAAATGGTTGGAAAATAAATCATTTAATGGTAATTTATTTACAAGTTCATCAGTTAATTATTCTTGTGATTTTGATGAATAATGTTTTCAATCTATTATTTTTGGGTTGATATTTACCTACAGAGTTTATCACCTCTAAATTCCCCCATAGGTTACATTGAGGTGAAGGATTCAAAGATGTATAGGTTAAGAAACAGATAACTTGTGTTATCAAATTTGTATAAATATAACTAATAGATTAAACTACTATTCTATCACTTGGGATAAGGGTTATTTGTATTAATTCTTATTGTTTTAACATTCTTATGGACTTAGATGTTAAGTTTTAAATTGTATAATTAATGTATTAATTTACATTTAATTTCCGCCAAGAATCATTGAATTAATTAGGTTTTATACGAAATTGTATAATTCCCATAATTTATACTGTCAAATTTATAAAACAGTATTTTTGGACATGTTCTGTTCCAAATTGAGCCGAGTCTATTTCTAACAAAGTTATAGCTCTCGATTTTTTCTTTTCAAAAAGGTATTATAACATGTATTTTGGATTTCTAGTTAGAGAGTAATTTCTCTTCAAAGTTACTGATTTTATAAAAATTGTTAAAAAGATGAAATTATATTTTCTAAATTTTTAAAGATCCGTATCAATATTTCGGATGCATGTTTAGGCCCTTTATTTTTAGAATTAGCCTTGGACTATTTCTGATGAAATTATAGATCTGTGAATCTAGTTTTTAGAATAAGTTTATTTATAAAATTCAGATTTACGGTTAAATAGATACATGTATTTTACTAAACTGTGTGCAGTTGAAACAGAAATTATATTCAAACATTAAATTTTTATTTTTCTTTGATTTGGAATATTTTTGACGAGTCAATGAGCGTTGACCTAAATATTGGTTGACTTGGACCTTACTTTAAGATAACAAATGTTGATTAAAGTAGACCATTAACAAAATATTTTTAAATTCATTGTCTTTTAAAAGTAAAGTAAATAAGTTTTATTCGATATTTTTACTTACACACGCCTTAATTTTCGAACTCAGCGAATCGGGTCGGATTTAAAGTACTTAAAATCGGAGTGTGACACAAATAGTAAAATTGACCCTAAAATGAGATTTGGACCCACAATCTAACGGTCCAATTAAACAAGTTGATCTTCATTTAGGTATTGGCATATTTGTCCTTAAATTGCATGGTTTTTTAAACTCCATAAACGTATAAAATCTAACGGCTAGAATTCTGGTTTGTGGTTTGTATTAGGCTCACCAAAAAAGTTGCTCAGAAGTTATGAGCAGTCAGGATACATCCTTAATTCCGTTTAGGGTGGCTGACCAGTTAATCGTTACATCCAAATTATTCTTACACTTATTGACTCATGGGGTTCACTTGAAGATGATCTTATTCCAACTTTCAAGGGCTGATTTCTTTTTGTGAGGAAGATCATGTAGATCATCCTCACATAAAACGAAATCGTTCATTTTTTAACTTCATCGAAGGATGATTCATTAGGGCAGAACCAGGAATCTAAAATTAATGATTTTATCTTGGGCTAAAATATAATTGACAAAGAGAAATGCTTTTCATATAAAAATAATGAATATCAAAATCATGAAATTAGGCTGGAACCCCAATTTTAGCTATGCTTTAACTTTCCACCCAGCTAACTTTGGCTTTTTAAATGCAACCTAAATTTTTTTTGTCTTTTGTACACATGGCATTTTTAACTCTTTGACTTAGTTTTATTTTTTTATTGACATATTTACCCTTCATTTGTTTAGGAAGTAAGAGAAAATTTTAGAGGGAGAAAGAGAGATCGTAGGTGATGGCTAGAAGCTGCTTTCTTCACTATTTTTTTCGGCGAGTTAGATCTACCGGTGATCACTTCTTCCTCTTTTTCATCATCTTCTTCATCTTCTTCTTCTTATTCTTCTTCTAGAGAGAGAATTTTAGAGAGAGAGAGAGAGCAAATAGATTGTAGGTGATGGGGCTTCCTTCTTTACTTATTTTTCCAGCGAGTTTGATCTGCCGGCGATCACTTTATCCTCTTCTTCTTCATCTTCTTCATCCTTTTCTTCTTATAGAGAGAGAATTTTAGAGAGAGAGAGAGATTATAGGTGATGGGTTGCCTTCTTTCCCATTTTTTTCGGCGAGTTAGATTTGCCGGCGATCACTTCATCATCATCTTCTTCTTCTTCTACTCTACCTTAACCTTCATCTTCTTCATTTTCTATTAAAAAAAATAGTATGCAACTACTATGCAAGTGAGATACCTCTTCAGAAAATGAAAGCAATAGAAAATCTAGATCAAAGTAAATTAATATTCAGAAAAAAAAATCCTAGATCTTATCTTCGTCAATCGTCTTCTCGTTCTTCTTTCCTATCCCTCTCTCTCTCTCTCTCTCTCTCTCTCTCTCTCTCTCTCCCTTTCTCTCTTTGATTTCTTCTCCGTCGATCTTCTTCACAAATCAAAATTTTTTATTCTCCGTCGATCATCTTCTCTCTGATATCTCTTTTTCCACTTTTCTCTCTCTTATCTCTTATCTCTGTTTAGTCTTCAAGAAAGGGTATTATTGTCTTTTATTATATTTTAGGTTTTATTTGAAATATCAAAGTTGGATGGGGTGGAACCTAAATCCAAGGCAGATTTAGGGTTTATTTCCCCATTCCTCTATCAAAATCTAGTTTTTTTAAAAATTACTCTTGGCTTTAGCCAAGAGCCCTCTCCTAGGTCCACCCCTGCTGATTGATATGTAAAAAAATTTGAATCATTCATTTTGCCTTTGATATTCAACCAATTTTGTCCAAGGTTAAAATAATGTTATTTCATCATTTACAAGACAGTGTGGTATGAGGCATTAACTCCTTTGGGGAAGTCAGGGGTCCAACTCACCCCACCAAGCACTCTAGGTTCACCCTTAGAGTTGATTTCATCCATGACGTCTAACCTAGACTCCAACAGGCACACGTGTGGTGGGCCTCAACTCTTGTTATCATTTTAAAAAAAAAAATAGAAAAAGAAATGTTTAATAGTTTAAAAGGGCCTTTTACCTCTAGATTTACTTCTATAGCCTATTTCAGCCTAAGCGACTAATCTTAGATTTCATTCGACACATGTGTGGCAGGCCTCGAATCACATTACCAAATAAAAATAATACTTTTTATATAAAATTTAAATAACTTGTCAATCTATTTGACATTTCACGCATGAGAGAACTCTTAATCACGTACAAAGTAGGGGGTGGGCATCGGTCAGTGTCCAATCTAATTTGGACCATCCCATTAGTCCAAATTAGGTCGGTTTTTTACTTTTCCATCTATCACTAATTCGAACTCCAATTGGATCGGTTGTCAGTGAAATTAATTAGACTCGGTTTGGCTCGGATTGGATGGTGAGTTTAATTTAGCCAATGACTTCTTTTTTTTCCCGAAGTCGTTCACAATTTACAATATCTTTTCAATTAGAAACTTTAAAGTACAATATTTATCCATCCTAAAAAAGATATCCCTATTAATAATTATTTTTTAACACTTAAAAATAAATTATTCATTTTCTTTTGACAAAATGATAAAGTTATTATATAAGATCTGGAGGAAGGGTAGAAGAGAAGGAGTAGTGGAATAGAGACTTTAGAGAAAAAGAATAAGAAAAATAAGTGTACCCGGCGGAGGCGTCGTTTAGAGCTTAGAAAGAAATGAGAGTGGAAGAAAAGGTCTTGAATTTTTTTTAAAGAATGTGGGTTCAAATTTTTGGGGTTTGGGTCTTTTGTATTTTTACTTTTTGCTATTTGATTTATATTTTAAAAAAGTATAAAGTTATAAAATTTAAATATTATAATTATAAATAATATAAATACATTAATATTTACTCAAATAATGTACACCGGCCTATATTATTCCGTTGGTTATGTTTAATTGGTTATTGAGATGACTCATCCAATTTGGAATTTAAAACTACAGAAAATTGGGATTTAGAACTAACCCATCCGGCTAGTGAATTAGATCGGTTAAAATTCAGTAACTAGAAAGGATACAGATTTTAGTTTTATGTCCTGTTTGGAACTTGTTTAGTGTTTACTTTTTCCAAAAAGAATATAAAAACTTTTAAAACGAAACTTTTGTGTTGCAAAAATCGGGAGATCCAAACAGGTCCTAAAGTTTAGGTGATAAACAGTTAGTAATTCATCCAGTGTTTTGTTCCTACTACAGATCTCTTCAAATGGCAGCATCCAACGGTGTTTAAATTCATCTAATGTATCAATGCGAAACACCGTACCATCGTCACTTTCCGGGCCCACCACGGGTGACAAAGACAAAGTGAGGTCCACGTCCATGCAAGTTGTTGGCTTTAAAAGCACACGTTTTTTAAATCATTTTGGGGTTTGGGAAAGTGGGACCGGCTTAATGAAGTTAGAAGGACAAAATAGAGTGAAGAGGTACACGTGGAAGATGGAGAGACGATATAATTTCTGCAAGTGATGGCTTCATCTACAGCCGTAGAGTGGTTCTAGCGATCCGTACAAAGCGATACATGGTCCATCCAAACGTCTGCTCCTTTCTACAGTTAATTGTACTTCGACAATGTCATCTTGAAAAGTAAAGCTAACAAATAAAGGAAAAAGCTTTCTTTCCCACCAAAATATTGGGAGAAATGGACCACTTTATAAAATCATCAGTGATCAAATCGATGCATTATGAATAATTAATGAATAATGTACCAAAATTTTTAAATTAGTTTTTGATGAATTAGAATTTTTAAAATGTGCTGATTTTTTTTTTTTTTTACATTGTGAGTTCAACATATAGATCGTCTTCACCAAAAACCAACGATTGAATCATATCTATGTGAAGCCTACGAGGATTAAAAATCAGAATGGGCCGATTTTTCCACCATCTTGGTGGAAACATAGAATTACTTAGAAACAAATGAAGCCATATATTTTCACTCAGATTTTTAAATGCTCCACTTATCTTATTTTTAAACTTTTTTTACATGTTTCACTTTTATCTATCTTATTCCCCATTTCCCTAGTACTCGCTCATGGGATCTGTTTGGATATGGTCCAAAGAATAATTTGTTATGCGGATGATCTTATCACCATTTCAATCAAAATTAACCCTTAAATATTTTCACTACAAGTCTTTATAAGGGCACATTTTATTACAATTTTTAATTTTAATTTTCTTATTATTTAATATAAAGGTTTTTATTATTTATTATTTTAAATTAAATATTTTGTTTCCTAATTATTTGAAACTATTTTAGGAAGAGAATAAGTGAAAGATTTATAAAAATAAATTTTTTATATAGACATCTATTATAATATACTATAAGAGAAGTCTTGGGTTAACGAAACCCTCTCTCTCAGATGTGGGTTAAAAAAATCCTACATTATAAACATATGACCCAATCTATTATTGGGTTAACAAAACCATATCTCTTAGTGTGGGTTAAAAAAACCTACATTATTAACATATCGTCCAATTTAAAATAATTAAAATTTTTAATTATCTAATAAAAAAATTCAAATTTTTTTTTAAAAGAAGCCCCCTTGCCTTGCACGGGATATAGGGGCTAGTAGAGTTTCTCTTTATTGAAAGTGACTTATGGCAAAATAGAAAAAAATAATGAGGAATAAACACGTGGCAATTAAGAGATAATATAATACTAGTTTTATGGCCCTTGCAAAACATGTGCATTTTAATTAAATTTTTATTTTATTTTTTTATATATTTATATTAATTTTTAATATCATAATTAAGTTAGGGAGACATATATTTGATTTGTTTTTCTAAATTAAAATTGTATCATCTTACCATCAATTAGAATATTTGTACATATTTATTCTAATTTTTAATACATTTCACTAATTAATGTTTCTTTTCTTTTTTATTATGCGTCAACAGACATTAATGTTTCTTTTTTACTTCAACAAATCTCAAGGCTAAGCCTCGTTGCACCCATTATATTTCAAAACGCCCACCACGTACAAGGGATTCAATAATTTTTTTTAATTCCACCCCACTTTTTCTTTATGAATATGTATCGAAATTGTTATCATCAATTTACACCAATTTATGGGGCCCATATAGAATAATCCAACGGATGATATTTTCTGAGGATGATATCTTCACCACGTAGATTATCCTAAGAATGCCAGATCACTCTAAAAATTTTATTCCCATCTAAATTTAATTCAAATTTTAATCTAAACCATTTATTTTTTAACGGCAATGTATAACCATCTTGTAGTATGGTCAAAATTTTTATAATGATGTGATTTGTTGTGAAGAGATCATCCTTATTAAAAAGAAAATCAACCTTAGGGTCATCTCTTTGTGGAGTCTATAGACCTACCGATGTAAACAAAATGTAATAATAAGTGGGATATTATTTAGGAATAAAGTGAGGTTGAATTAAAATGTCCAATAAGAGAGGGTAAAACAACGCTTGGGCTTCAATGAATTAAGAGTAATGCTAAGCGGACTCCAAAACTGACCACCTCATTAGGTTAGTGACTACCTCAATGGAGCCCACACGAAGATGATTTAATAGTTAATTTTTTATAAGGATACTCGTGCTTTCCTCACCAAGGAGATCATCCTAGCCAAAAATCATATTATTCTGAAACTTTCAAGCCTTTCATCTACATGATAGAAAATTTAATGCTAACTTTCAATGGCTCAAAATTTCACCATTCATATGAGGGGATTACAAATTTCAGAATGTTCTACATGGTGAGTAGAGTACTCTCACTAAAAATTAGCCATTGGATAATCTCTATGTGGGTTCCACATATGCAGTGATAGATTTTCTTCAAATAGAGGCAAAAGTGGTCAATTACAATAATTGAATATATGGCCAATAACATTGTAGGACCAACAAAAAGATGATCTAAGGGTGTGATAATGATTTATTTACCATATAGATCATCCCTATGTAAAATCACCTTGGTATAAAACTTATAACCCCATTACAAGATAGTTTCAAATTATCGACAAAAATAGATAACCCATAAATCATCCAACTTTTACATGAGTTAGAAGTTTTGGTGAAGATGATCTACATAGTGTGTATATCATGCTCACCGTAGTTCAACCCATGGATCATCTTCCTATGAACCCTATATAAAATACATTAGACATTCTGATATTGAGCAATATCCCTCCTCAAATATGATATACGAGATACGATTTGCATACACTCTTATTTATACAAAAGTATATAGTGGATTGTGGGACCTGCATTGAGATAGTAAAATGGTTGATTTTGGGTGAGGATGTATTTTTCTTACCATGTAGATCATCTTCTCCGAAAATCAACTCATTCTAAAATTTGTAACCTCATCATCTATTGATTGCAATTAACAGTAAAATGAATGACTCAATCACCTTTGAGTTTTAACGAGTGGATATGGTGTTACAAAATCTAGAATGGGCTAATTTTTTAGTGAGAATGATCTACAATGTGAGAAGAATATATCCTCACCCAAAATCATCATTTGGATCATCTCTATGTGAGCCCACAGTTCATACTATAAAATCATTGTATGAGTAATCAAATCCTATTTGATGATATATATATAAGTTGTGTTTGAAAAGTTGAAGAACAGTACTTCTACACTCACCCGTGGCTGTGAATCTTACCAACTAACGTGGAACCGGCCAATTAAATTCACATTATTAAGTTTACATTCTCTCTATAATTTTAATGGGTAGTTATGGTTCTACCCCAGTTTATTATCAGTTCACTCTAATTTCAAATTTTAGAAGTTGTTAAAATTACCTTTATTATATGGGTGTAATCAACGTCCAAAATCTCGTATTGATCGAATGTTTAGGTATGTTGAAAAACTAAAATATTTATCGAAACGATACGATACAATGTCGAAACATTAGAATTCCTAAACACCTGGAAACATTTAGAAACACTTCGATATATTACGATATATTCTGATACATTTCGATACAACCGGAAACATTCCTAAACGATACAATATGATGCACCCTGAAACATTACGAATGTATCGGTTTGTATAGCGAAACAATTCGAAACGATATGAAACTTTTGAAAAAAATGAATTCAAGTAATGTTTCGTTTCGATAAGTTAAAAAACTGAAACGAATAACCGATTCGAAAATGATACGAAATTTTGAATCACGGGTATAATATATAACAGTTTACAAAAAATATCATAAGGTGTAATAAAAAGAGTTTAAAAGAAACCACTTTATGTTAGATTTTTGAAAACAAGTCCTTTAAGGACTCTAACTATGCAGATTATTGTAACAATAAAGTGTGGAGAACCACTATAGTTGACAAGAAGAGCACAAAACTACACCAAGAAGGAGAAAGGAGAAGGAAGAAAAGTGAGCAATCGTAAGTTCTTTATTAGTAAAAAGGTAAGTTATGAATTTTTTTTTTCTGTTTGGTAAGTTTTTTATTAGTAAAAATTGGATCAATAATAAGTTTTATTAAGCCTTAGAATTGCTAAAAAAGAATTAATAGTGATAATTTTGTATTTTTGTAGGGATTAAGCCTGAAAATGCACAAGATGAGTCACTTTACAACACAAGAGGTAGTTCGCTAAGATGGTTTGAATACTATTTGTTTATGTAATAGGTCTTGTGTTCAAATCTTGAAAGTTAAGATGGTTTGAGTGCTAGTTGTTCACGTAATAGGCCTATTAGTTGTGCACCCCTCCCATGACTTGGGAGGTATTGGGATCAAAACTCTTGGCCTGTGGTTTGCGATTAGTTTCTTCTATGTAATATTTAGGAGTAGTTAAGATAGCCCTTCAGTGGCGGTTTCTATAACCATTAGTGCCAGTTTCATTGGTCGACCTGACGTATTTGGCGGTGTCTCTACGCTTTTCACATGCCTTTTATGATGTATCTTCGCCTTCCTAAATATGTATCCTGGGCAATAGTCCACCTCTTCCAAACAAAAAAAACATAAACTAAAATCTTTAAAACCTACTTAAACAAAATCTACCCCATATAATTATAAATCATCCTCAATTTAGGCACTGTTTGGTACACCGTGAATATTCGCAAATGCAAAAAATCATGGTCTTTGTAGGTGCTAATTAAAATTTTAAAAATTAAGAAAAAATAAATAAAAAATATCAAATTGCTTATTTTATATGCCCATTGTAAATTCCACCAAATATTTGATATTACATACCCTCGCCACTCACCTACAAATACATGATGAACCATGAATTTTCGCATTTGCGAACATTGAGAGTGTACCTTGGGCCTTATGCAGTTCACCTATTACAGGGGTGAAGTGACACTAAATTGGGATGATCCAAAACTAGCAAAATTTCTCAAATTTAATTGGGTCCATTATAGTGGGGTGGGACACAGCAAATTCTCTGCCTGCCTTCCTCCCCTCTCCCCTCTCCCCTCTCCTCCTCGTTTTCTCCCAAACAAAAAACCCTCTCTCTCTACTGGTCTCTCGTGTGTGCTCCACTGCTCCTTGCTGTCGACTCCTCTATCGACACAGTCAGGATCTACCCTCGACTCGGTCGGAACGAAGTTGCCCATCCCGGCGCCACCAGCCACGCTGCCATTAGCGGTGGAGGTAAGTGCTCTCTCTCTTTCTCTCTCTCTCTTTCTATTCACTGATTTTTTCTTTATTATTCTACTCCTCCTCCTCCTCCTCCTCAAACCCCTTCAAGATCATGTTTTTGGGCATTATCACTACTCAATCAACCAAACCAACCCTTATCGGGCATATTTTGAAGACTGCATTTTTCCGGGTTTGTCTCCGGCTTGGATTAAATGCATTGAATTTTGTGTTGGCACCGAATTATCAACAAATTTAACGACTATGTTTTAATAAATTTGAACATCTCTCTTAAAAAAAAGTTGATAGCTGCATTGAAGTTATGATTTGGATTCATTTTTTTAAAATTTTTAGGTAATCTTATTTTGCCTCTTTTAAAGCTATAATCTTTTTATCAAGTATAATGAGTAGATGTGAATAAGGCTCTTAAGAATCATTGAATTCATGGTTTTGATTCCGTTGGTTAGCTGCATTAAATTAATGGTTTTGATTCAATTGGCTGAAATTTGTAGGTAATTTTACATGCCCTTTAATCTATTTTGCCTCACTTTGATTATTGGGCTTAGAGTAATACGTTGATGCATATAAAGTTCTTAAGAATCGACATTTACTTTATTTTCTTTCTTCAGACTGTTTTCATGCTCGAAAAAGCCATCTATAGAGGTTGGTAATTGCAACCAAAACAAAATCATGTCTTCTCATTGTAAATTGTCCGAAGCTAATGATGTGCATTTGGAAGCTGAGGAGGATGAAGACGAGGATGTAGATTTCAATCCTTTCTTGCAAGAAACCCATTCGCCAGAAGCGTCTTCCAGCTTGAGTTCTGAAAATGAAGGTTTAGGTGCTGATTTGGTGGACAATGTGGGAAGTTCTTCTGTTATCAAGGAAACTAGTTTTTCATCAAAGGTAATGGATACAATGCAGGGTTATAACAGTAGAGATTCGGAAAATGACGAGGAAGAGGTTGTGATGCAAACCCGAGTTTCCACCAGTGGGAAAGAATCAGGAGATGCTGTTATGGGTAAATCCAAAAAGAGGAAATCAACTTCAAATTCTCTAAAAGAATCGGGGTCTATTTATTTAGAAGGGAATAGTAGTTCAAAAGAATTTTCCCCAGAGAAGGAGAACAGCTTAATCTGTGGAAAGGATATTGTTGAGGTCGACAATAGAGAATTGCCACATTCAGGAAATTCCATTAAGACCGTCATGGAATTAGATGATGATGAAGATGCCATTTGCAAGCGTACTAGGGCGCGTTACTCATTAGCTAATTTTACCCTTGAAGAATTGGAGACCTTTCTTCAGGAAACAGATGACGATGATGACCTTCAGAACGTAGATGACGAACAAGAATATCGTAAGTTTCTTGCAGCTGTCTTACAGGGTGGAGATGATGAAGGTCAGAGAGTACAGGAAAATGCTAATGTGGAAGATGAAGATGAAGAAAATGATGCAGACTTTGAGATTGAAATTGAAGAGGCACTGGACAGCGACCTCGATGAAATGCGGGATAAGGGACAAAAGGAAAAATATGGGGTAGAAGGTCGTCGGCCTGAGACCAGGCAAAATAGACGCCAAAGGTCATCTGTTCAAAATAAGAAGTTTTTGGGACAAGCCAATAGGCCATTGCGTCCTCTATTGCCCTCTATCTCAAAGGCACCATTGACACCTTTTCCTTCTCTTGATGGGCAAAAGTTAAAACCCGATAGCTCTCATCAATGTTCTTATTCTTCTTCTTCGTCAGCTCAGGATAGTCAGATAAATGGTTTTGCTCCATATCAAATAGGCCAGTTACATTGTTTAATACATGAGCATGTCCAACTTCTTCTTCAGGTATTTTCTCTTTGTGTTCTTGATCCTTCTCGTCAGCATATTGCTGGTGAAGTTAAGCAAATGATCTCAGAAGTGGTTCGAAAACGTGATGAAGTTTCACAATGGAGAAAGGTTCCATATCCTGGGTTTTGCTTCCGTCCTCCATACACGCAACCATCAGTTTCAGATGGGATTCCCAATTTTCTCCAGTTGCAGTGCCCTGTTGATTCATCTTCTCAATCTGATCCACCCCAAGACTGTTCTTCTGCAAATGATAAGCCAGTTTCTCAGAATGCTTACCCTTCTGATGGAAGAAATACTGAACATGTCCAATTTAGACATATGAATGCTCTCAAGTTTTCCGAGGGTTCTTTATGGGTGCCTCTCACAAGTGGTCCTATACTATCCATTCTTGATGTGGCTCCACTTAGTTTAGTTGGGAGATATATGACTGATGTTGCTAAAGGTTGGTAGCATAAATGTATTAGACATCGATCCTTGTTGTTCTGTCATACACTTACTCTTTGTTTTGAGTCTTTTGACCTTTTTGTGCTTTTTGTTTGGTTTGGAATTGTTTTGCCAGCTGTTCAAGCGCATCAACAGCGTTATGCAGAAGCGATACCTGATAGTCATTTCGAAAGGCAACCTTTATTTCCCCTTCCTAATTTTCCTCTTTCTGCTGAATCTAATAATGAAGTTTTGAGAGGAGCCCCTTCCCCAGGTACTGGTATAGTTTCATCGGCTTTGCCTTGTAATCAGCAACCTAAGAAGACTTTGGCTGCTGCACTTGTTGAAAGTTCCAAGAAGCAATCAGTTGCTCTTGTCCCGAAGGAAATTGTCAAGTTAGCACAGAGATTCTATCCATTATTCAATTCAGCATTATTTCCACATAAGCCTCCCCCAGCATCTGTTGTGAATCGGGTGCTTTTCACTGACGCAGAAGATGAGTGAGTGCATGCTTCTACTTTTCTGTTTTGTTTGATGACTTCGATGATTTCTCCATCTCATTTCTTAAAATGTGCTAAATCAGATTTTGTTTGTTAGATGTATGGCATTACTGTTCGTTCATGTTGATGTGGGGCGTATGCTGACTATTAAACCTGAAATCATGCCATTGATACTTTTTCTCTGTCCCTCGATCAGATTGTGTGAAATATACTGCATCTTGTAGCTTTTAAAATAAAGTTTCAATTTTTATTTTTATGTTTATTTTTTAAATAAAATTCTCACCAATAAAAAACAATCTCTTTCGTATCGAATATTTCTGTTGGTTGAAAAGGCAACACTCTAAAACATTTTGAATCATTCCGGAACAATACATGAAGAATAGCGATAGGGATTGTTACAAACCGAGATGATTTTGTTCTAGTCACCACTGAAACCGAAATAAAACTTTCAAAATTTGAACCATGATATTTATGCTTATGTGTGTGCATAGAGAGTTCTGAATGTTCACATTGGTAGGCTGTGGATGACAAGGAAAATACCAATCTTGACAAGGACATGGATACGTTTCTCTTTTTCTAATATGGGTATGAAGTATTAGACAATAGACATATTTAACGAAACTGTCCCTTATTGTCTTGGTTCGTATCAATATGTATCAGTACTATTCTCGAAATGTTTCAGTCGAGTGTCTCAGTTTTCAACCAATAAAACCCATTTGATCAAAACGAGATTTTAAACCAATTTTTATATCCTACCAAAATTTCATTTCTATTTGATTTCTCGGAAGGTTCATTTTTTATTTTCTAATGCAGATTACTAGCAATGGGAATGATGGAATATAACACGGACTGGAAGGAGATTCAGCAACGCTTTCTTCCTTGTAAATCCAAGCATCAGGTTATTTAAACTTGTTTGCGACATTTGGTTATATGTTCATGTATGCTTGATTATTTTGTCTAAGCTACTGAAAGTTTTAAATTGTCATTTATAATTTTTTGTTTTTGGTAATATGCTAATTCTGGAGTTCTAGTTTTATTTGATAAGTAGCTTCTCTCTCTCTCTCTCTCTCTCTATATATATATATATATATATATATATATATATATATATCTGTATTCTTTATGCTCTTTTCATCAACATTATCTTTTTTGCAATGATTAAGAAATTCAGTAAAGGCCTAACTACCATAAGACTGGAATTACTCTCAACTAGAAATCATTTGGTGCTTGTCATATCATGGTAATGTGGCTCATGCTTCTTTGTAAGGTTTCTCTGAAGATATCTTGGGGGTGACAATCTATTGTTATTTTAGTGACAGAACCTGAATGTTGAAATTAGTAATGTTTGAAATACATTTGTCTGCATCTTGTGAATGCTGTTTGAAGTTCTTCAACATGAGAAACTATTTTATTTTCTAATAGTTCTTTTCTCTATGAGTTTCTTTGCTTCAGGATGTATGCAGTTGATCTATTGCTTGTTGTTTAATTGTTTTTAATGTGCATGATCTCTTTGTTAGTAAAATGGATCAGCAAATTTTTACTCATTATGGGTACCTTATTGACCTATTTCTTGAACATAACAGTAGAATTACTAAATTTGAGACCTAGAACATTTTGTGATCACCTACATCTATATATGGTGATTATGCGCTGTGAATTCTAGTGTTTAACATCTTTTACTTCTTTGTGTTGCAGATCTTTGTCCGGCAGAAAAACCGCTGCTCTTCTAAAGCGCCTGAAAATCCAATAAAGGTATGTGCCAATTTTTTGCATATAAGATAATGAGTTGGGATTCGTGTACAGTATCTTTTTGTCAGTCTCCTCACAAAAATCAGCCCTTAGATCATCTTCATGTGGGCCCTGCGGTAGATTGGGCAGTGGATCCCGACTCTCTCTCTCTCTCTATATATATAGGTAGGAAAGGGTTTAGTTGACTCATGGAATTGGACTTATAAATTACACGTGGTTGTGGGGCCCACATGGAAATGATCCGAGAGCTGATATTTGGTGAGGATGTTCTTCTAACCATATAGATCATTCTCACGAAAAATCAGGCCGTTCTAAAACTTCTAACCCAATCAAAAGTTGGTTGGAAATCAACTAAATTTAACTGTGATTGAGCGATATATTTCCCCGTTGATTTCCAACTATTTCCAACAAACTTTTGATTGGGTTAGAAATTTTAGAATGACCTGGTTTTTTGTGAGGATGATCTATATGGTTAGAAGAACATCTTCACCAAAAATGATCCATTGGATCATTTCCCCGTGGTCCCCACAACCGCGTGTAATTTTATAAGTCACATTCCATGTGTTAACCGATCCCTCCCCATATATATATATATAAGTATACTAGTTTACTGCAGCGTGGTGGGGACGACCAACAGTTCTTTTCACTCCTGACTTGAATCGAACCCACGAATCAAAATTGGAAGTTTATAGAAAAACCAAAACTGGGTTTCAAATTAACAACTTTTCAACAACATTTCTCTAGTTTATTAGGTACTCCAATTAAATTGAACTGCAGACCTCAAGTACCAACAAATAGCAAAGAAAACGACAAAAGAAATGAAAAACAGATAAACACTAGCAACCAATCAATCTGATACAGGGAAGACAATAAAATAACTTAAGTGACATACTAGAGCGGTCAGGAAAAACATTCTATTTCATTATGAAATGAAAAATAAAAGTTTCTTCTACCGGCAAATCTGACTCACTAAACGAATTTGTTAATCAATGATCCCTGCATTCCACCTTTTTTTTTAATTGAAAAATTAATTCAAAATAAATTGCCTTAACTCTGTAAATTTAAAAAACTGCCACCTGAACCAAAGTTCATCAGAAACTACTGAACTTTCAATAAGTTCAGATGAACATGATCTAATTATCCTTTCTTCAGATCTACACAATCCCCATAACTCCATTTCCCCAAATATAACTAAAATTGCGAACTGATAGAAATGAACAACCAAATCTCTTAGCACCCAAAACCTGGATCAGAGAAATTCAGATAAATCCTAAAATAAGATGAATGTATCAAAATTAAGGTTTCAATCATGAATAAGAAGGATACGAACTTCAGAGATTGCAGCTTCTTTCTGTTGCTTTAATGGCGGGTTTGATGGTAGAGAGAGAAACCCCCCAACTCCAAGCCGAACCCAATTTCTAATTCTTAATGGCGGATTTGGTGGGAGAGAGAGAATCCCCCATCTAGCCGAAATCCCAGCTGTGACTTCAATCTGGTTCAAAAACATCCATGAAATCTCATCACACTAGTGAATCAGATGCTAAAATCAACAGAGAAGTTTCAAATCATGAACGAGAGATTCTAACTTAGATTGTAAGAGAAGAGGAAGGACACGAAAAAGAGAGATCGAAGCATCATGGAGTGCTTCAATGGCAGATTTGGTGGAGGGAGAAACCTTATTTTGCATTCAGAACGAAAGTAGTTTTTGTGGTTGGAAAAACGGACAAAAGATTTGAGCTTCCCTGTCGAGGGACTCCTTTTGATCGTCGTATATATATATAGCGGTTCCAGTAACATTGTTGTATTGCCATCACCGTTACCATGGCCTGTGGGGCCCACATGCAGTTGAACCAAGGGCTGGTTTTTTGTGAGGATGCTCTCCTCACCATGTAGATCATCCTCACTAAAAATCAGCCCTTGATTCATCTTCATGTGGGCCCCACAAGCCATTGTAACCAAAAAATGTCACGATGATGGCAATATAACGATGTCATCGGAACTCACTCATTCTAGTTTATGTACAAAGGAGGTACTTTCCCTTTTTCGGCTCAATTTACTAGAAATAGTAGCGTTTGAAAAAGTGACATTTATTGAAAAGGAAACATCACTGCTGACTGGCTAACCCGTCGTGCAACTGACCTCATCTCACTCCATGGGTCCATGGATACGCAGCTAAACCGATGCTATGGTTGAATGAATCCCCTCCTTTTGTTGTAAATGATATTGTAGAAGACTCGATGGGAATTTGTACACCTTGGCATCTCGCTTTTAATACAGCTAGATGTTCATCATAAAATAAAAAGAAGAGATCGCATCTTTTAAATCTTATAATAGTGCCGAGATTTTATGGACAGTGTACTACCAAGTTTTTCTGGACCTTTCAGTAATTTTCCATCTTGATGATTATATGTATCATCAGTTCTGCTTGACAGTCCAATTAAGATGATCCATGGCCAATGTGCTGAAGATGATCCGACGGTTATGATTATCTATTAGTTGTGATATATGTCCACATGCAATAAAAGCGGTAGACTGGTGTACGGGTTCCTGTTACTGTAAATGCACTGAGACCATCACACATCTATCGTCATTGCTAGAAATAACTAATATTCTCTATTTCCTTCTGCAGGCAGTTCGAAAAATGAAGACATCTCCTTTGACAGCAGAAGAGAAAGCGCGCATTGATGAGGTGATAAATTAGGAATTTGCTGACTTTTTTTTTCTACACAGATCCAATCATTTGGTGCATAACTATCTAACAGTATAGTTATATTCAATTAACCCAGGGACTCAGGGTCTTAAAGCTTGACTGGATGTCTGTTTGGAAATCTATTGTCCCGTATAGGGATCCGTCCTTGCTACCCCGACAATGGAGAATTGCTCTCGGAACCCAGAAGTCATATAAATCAGATGCAGCTAAAAAAGAGAAGAGGCGATTATATGAATTACAAAGAAGAAAGTGCAAAGCTGCAGCTTCGTCTGGTTGGCAAACTGCATCAGAAAAAGAGGTCAGTATATGGTTGGAAGCTAATAAATATAAAATATTAATATTTTGACCATATACAATTGTCTCTGTTCACTAAGATTTGTGGATGAGGAGGTTCTTGACCTTATTGTTTAACCTCATGATCTTATGATTAGTGCAGGATTACCTGGTTGATAACGTCTATGAAGAGAATAACAGTGGAAATGATAATGTGGAGGATGAAGATGAAGCTTATGTGCATGAAGCATTTTTAGCAGATTGGAGACCTGAAAATTCTAGCCTCATGTCTTCTGAACTTCCTCAATCAAGCGTTAGTAGAAGAGACTTGCAACCTGGTTGTGGTGGTTTACTACCTCAGGAGGGTGCTTGTGTCGGTGAAAATGCGGCTGGTAATGAGTATGGTGAATCTCGTTCCATTAATGGTTACATACATGAATCTTTTTCTGCTCCAAAGTACTCCCAACATTCTCAGAATGTATCCCATATTACTCACATTACATATAGTGCATCCTACTCGGTGGTTTCCAATCATCTTGGTCCTGATTCGATTCCGAAATCTTCCAAAAGCCCAGTCAGTTTGAGGCCATATCGAGGTCGTAGAAGGAAAGGTTCCCAGTTAGTCAAGTTAGCACCTGACTTACCTCCTGTAAACCTTCCTCCATCTGTTCGTGTCATTTCCCAATCCGCTTTCAAAAGCTACCACTGTGGATCATCTTATTCTACTAAGGTTTCTTCTAGTAGTGCTGGAACAGAAGATCTTGCTCGTAGACTTTCTCCTGTTGCAAGCTCAGGGATTACCTGTTCTGTAAATGCTCAGAAGAAAAGGAATACTCCCTCCTGTCCGCTAGGTCCAAGATTTGATACGGATCAATGTGTCGCAGAGGAAAAAGGTTCTGAATCAGAGCTTCAGATGCATCCATTACTGTTTCAATCCCCTGAAGATGGCAGTTTGCCATATCAGGGGAACCATAGTACAAGTTCTAGTACTTACAATTTCTTGCCAGGAAATCAGCTTCAAGCGAATCTCAATCTCCTCCCTAAATCTCCACATGTGGGTTCTCCAGTTAATAACTTTTATACGTCTCTAAGTTCAAGAGAAATACCCTCGAGCACAAGTATAATTGATTTTCATCCACTCTTGCAAAGAGCATATAATGTAAATAAAGACTCTGTAAACTTATCCTCGGATGGTAACATGTCAGTTGATATGGAGTCTTTTGGAGGCAAGTTTTCTCAACTTCGAAATTCTTCAGGTTCTGTCCTGACTGAGCCACAGGTCGACGATGGTACCCCTGCTACTGGTCCTGAATCTGCCAGCCCTAATGAAAAGGCAAATGAACTGGACTTAGAATTCCACTTAAGTTCTACATCTAGAAAGGAGAAAGACATAGGAAGTAGAAATGTGACTGAAAATAGTTTAGGTGCTCATGCAGTGGTTCTAGCTAGGAATAATGTATGTGACCAATCACTTCCAGAAATAGTGATGGAGCAAGAAGAGTTAAGTGACTCTGAGGAAGAAATTGGAGAACATGTAGAATTTGAACAGGAGGAGATGGCCGATTCTGAAGGTGATGATTCGGACTCTGGACAGCTTGTAGAGACACAAAATAAGGTATGCCTATCTCGTCTTCTATATCATCCTTCAGGTTTCTGGGCTGGTGGGTTATTGTGTTTATTCCTTCTTTAATGTCAACCTGTTGCTGCTGTTAAGTTTTATGATCATATATTGTGGTTTCCCATCTATTCTTAGTACTAGAAAAAATCTTCTTCTCCGCATATCTTTTATCACAGGAAAGACACTGTTGTTAAAACCTGCTTCAATTTAGGGGAGTCAATAAGTCAGTTCCTGTTTGGTTATTGAACTATCTGGAACCAGAACCTACTAAATAAGTGGGTCCCAATTATCGTTTGTTCTGGTTCTGGTACTCAAACTAGTTGGAACCAGAACAGGAAATCCAGTTTAGATGACAAACTAAGGGTATTGTTACTCACACTATTGGCATGAACAAGATGACAAGACTACAACCCCTTAAAGAAGATAAGTGGACTTAGAGCAGTCTATAACTAACTATTTTTGTGGTCAATGGCACAAGGTCTGTTGATTGCTTCTTACTACCCAACATTCTACTGCATTAGCAAATGCAACTTCTTGATTTAATGTTTTCTCTTTCATTATCCAATTTCAAGATTAGTTAATACCCCTATAATGAAAACTTTTGCCATGTCCTGTTGCTCCTCAACTAGTGATAAGGATAGGCAATATGTGAACATCTAATTCGTGATTATGGTTGTGCTTGGTATCCTCTGATTTTTTGCGAAAATTCACTGCCAAAATTTCATTGCATGTGTTTGTTTTGTGGTTTTACAAGTGCAATCATTGCACTAAATTTTAGTTGGACCCACATGAATTTGGTGAAATAGGGTGTGAATATTTGTAGTCATATAAATGGCTGCACAAATTCACACCCTATTTCACCAAATTCATGTGCAGGACCACTATAAATTGGTGTGTGATTGCACTTACACAACCACAACCACAACCATAACCACAACCAAAACAAATGCATAGGATACCAAGCACAGCCACATATCATATTTTCTCAAGCAGTTTGGTAGAAGTGGATGCTTCCGGAGATGTGTAAAGTAGTCTGTTATTCTTGTTTTCCCTCGGAATAATTTTTAGTTTTTATGTGTTTATGACTAAAATACGCTTCATATCTTCATATTGCTTTGAAGTTTTTGTTTTAGAGAAAGGTAGGTTTTGTAATTTGGGTGGGAGGCTATGACGTCTGATGAAATTACTGTTTGGAAGATTTAGAAGACATATGAGATCAACCCACTCTTTCTAATCATAAAATTTTTAGAACACATAATTACTGCTAAGTGTTCGTTAGTAAATTTAAATATGGTAATGAACTCCGTTCTTCTAATTGAGATTTTCCAAATTGTGAATAGGATGTCCAAGTGATTATGACAGAGGAAGTTGTTACCAATGAAGAGTGCAATGATCAACATTATGAGCCAAGGATCAATTGTGATATGAAACGAAATGTACGTGCCACCACCAGCGGCAACATAGATTCGTCTATCCCAGCATTTATCAGAAATTGCAAAGATCCCACAAATAGTAACTTGGAGGTAAGTTTGGATATGCCTGGCATAAAATCTTCCACCCGCTCAAAGCGTAAACATGAAGGATTTCGAAATGGCCATGATCAAGCTGGCAAGAGTCTTACATCTCGTCCTAGAAGATTGTCCAAAAGGATGATGCCGAATACAGAAGACATTAAACCACAAGAGCTCCCACTGCTTAGTGCTGAAAACACCCGATTTGTTACCCCAGGAAGAAGAGCAAGGAAAAAATTGCAGAGAAATGACTCTCCAGGTAAACCTGGGTGTGTTAAGAGCTATAATTTGGCACATTTCTCTCCTGACAATTCTTCTCCAAAAGTAGCTGATGATCCAAAGAAGGCCATGGATGTGTTTTGCTTGGATCGTCCGCCATCTCGAGAAGCAGATGGACAATGCATAACTGGGTTTCAAGCCCAGAAGGAGGTATAAGAACCTAAGCTTCTGTTGTAGAGATTTTTTTTTTTTTTTTTTTTTTTTTTTCCTTCTCTGTTTTTCTGTAAATATGAGTTCATCTTCATGTGCATATTATTGAATGTAAAAGCAATGTAAGGTTGGTGAGGTCAGAGATAACATGGTTCAATACTTTCAAATTTATCAGAATGAAGAGGTTATACAATTTTGCAGATAATTGCTGAAATTCTCAGCCAAATTCTGACTATCGTTGAGGACGGTCAACTAATGATGTTTGATTTTAACCTTATGACCTCTTCTTTCTATGTTTTCTTATTCCAAATCTTGATGATGGATCAGATTGTTCTTAAATTTTGAACTTTGTATGATAATGATCAAATGTAAAATCAGTGCTTATTGTGATACTCTGACTTCTGAAGATTTCCTCAGTTGAATAATTGAATCCATTCCCCTAATTAAAAAAATAAATAAATAAAATACACTTGAATCCATCCAAAATATACAGTAATTTCATATCAAAATCTGGATTTTTTAAGGGGGATTTTGGCCAAAAACACCTACTTGAAAAATATTTTAGGATTTAGCCCAACAAATATTTTCTTTTAGTTTAAGACCCCTGGGGGTTTGAGTGTGTGTAATTTATAGATTGAGGGAAACCCTCTCAGAGATAGTCAGTTACCTAGGGCCTTTAGACTAAATGAAAATATTTGTTGGGCTAAATCCTAAAATACATTTCATGTAGGTGGTTTTGGCTAAATCCTAAAATATTTGTTGGGCTAAACCCATATCCGGGTTCAAAACCGATTCAGGTCGTGACGTTCGATATATCTACATAGCGCTCAATAGTCATTTTCACTGACTACGTAGTTCTCAAGTTTATTCTCCCAAATAAAGAAGCCACACTGCGTCGATATGGATCCTTCTACTTCAAGAATTTGACTATAACATGTGCCCGATCCTGGTCGGTCTTATCATATTTCTCGTTTCCTTCCAGTTGGTTTCGATACTCTTGGAACCAGAACTGAAACAATTGGTTCCAGTCCAAGTTGGGGATACATTGGTTCCCATTCAAAACCGAATTCTCATGTACAAATTAAGGCAGAAGAGAAAAAAAAGAATCTACATTTGTAAAGCAGCTCCACTTCTAATCGGTTTGGCTTCAATTCCTCCATCGGTAAACAAAGCACACAGAACTGGAACTAGGTTATTCTGGTTCCAGTATAGAAGTTTGTAGAACCGAAATCAATTCCAGTTCGGTTCCTGGGTTGGCGGGTACCCATGGGCACCAATACTGGTATGATTCAGCACTGCATGATTTATACTATTCTTCAGTATGGTATGATTAGTGGCGGGAGGCTCACAGATACTTTTTGGCGGGCTGAAGCTGACCTCGCACCAGACTTGATCTGGTCTTTCCTGCTTCAGATTGGACTCGACTCCAGTTCTGACCTTAATCTTGTGCTTGAAATCTTTGACCTAACTCCAACGTCTACAAGGAGAAATGCCCTAACATTGAAGTTTTAAAACGGATTAATTTTTTAATATGATGATGTACATACTGAACTTAGCATTTAGATCATTTTCATATGAGCCCCATAAAAAAGTAGAGAAGTGGGGCTTCGGTTGGGTTGAATAAAGAGGGGCTCATAAATTTAAGTATATACACTTTTTTTTAGTAGATGAGTGTGTCTAACATTTGGACACGTGTTAGACACACAGTAGACACTTCATAGGTATGCCCCATGTAATTTTTGTTGCATATACGTTTTGAGTTCAACTCCCCTTTAGGCTACTCCAATAATAAGAATTTGCCTCGTAATGTAGATTTGGAGGTCTATCCTATTCCGAGTATTAGTTGGGTGCTCTAAGAGGGCCGGACATCCTGGTTATCGAAAATAAAAGGGCCAAATATAGCACATGCATGTTTTTTTTACCTTTTTCTCTCTTTTGCGTGCAAAATTTCGTAGAATATCGTGTCCTACATCTAAACTATTTATATGCAGCTCCTATCAGCTTTGAGAGGATACGAGCCTTCAAGTACTTCATTACCATTTAGAAAAATCCCAATCGTGTCTTTTTTTTTTGTCTTAAACTCACTTCAATTTTAAACTCCACTTACACCAGTTCTAATGCTCACTCAAATATGATCATAGGGATAATTTTTTGTGAAGATGATCTTGACATCATGTGGGTCCACATGTTAGTGTAAAAAAAAGTGTAAGTATAATGTTCATAAAGAAAAAATAAGGTGTTACTTTCTAACGCTGTTTACACTTAAAGGTGGGTATTACATGAAGTTGGACTGTTTTTTTTTTTTTTTGTGTGTTGATGATCTTCTCATCTATTACTGTATTTTATGTGGTTGTGGTTGGCTCCATGTAGCTTCAATTGAAACGTCCATCCGTTTCACCTTTTTTTTTTGTTTTTTACCCGTTATACCCTGCTATAATTTGTTTAATACCGATCATGTCTAAATACTTTATTTCTATAATAATTCCACTTGATTGACAGTGGAAATTATATGATGGTGATCTAAAGGCTGATTTTTTGTCATAAAGATCTTTTCATCGTGTAGATTCCCTAACGTTTGGGTCGTCTCTAAGTAAGCACATAATTACTAGCTCATACACGTGTTAGGGGTAAAGTGAGTTTGTTAGAAAATTTGCCAACGTAGCAAATGTGAGGGGTGGGGCTTGTATTGTAGATTTGTCATTGTATCCTGTATTTGTATTCTAGAGTGGCTAAATAACCCCTCTCGTCTGTTTAACACATAAAGAAGAAGCTATCCATGAAAAATGGGTCGAATTTGGGACATGAGATATCAGGTCAACGACCACCAAAACACAATTTCAACAATTTTTTTTTTTTTTGAGGGGAACACATTTTCTACTATAGATCATAACGATGCGTATACTTAACAATAAATAAAGGATAAAATCACCTCGGATCCGGATCTAACTTTTAGGTCAAACAATCCTAAACTAAATCAACTCATGTTGTTTATCATTTATTTTTATTTTTTTCAGTTTATGCTTGGTGTTCTTTATCAAGTATCAACGGATTCCAACTGGATCAGATATCAAGAGAACTGTTTTAAAAAAAATATCAAGAGAACTTAACCAGATTTTTGCGTATATTCTAATGGATGACACCAATATTATACTTAGGAAGATGGATTATGATGTATCCACTTGTCATGGGTCCCACTCATATGGACACGTCTAGGGTTGGAAGAACAGAACAACAACTACTTTAGCTAGTTTTTAGGATCTTATTTGATATTATTTGCTTTCTAATCATTTTAGAACTCTTATTCAATAAGAGGCTGCCGACATTTTAAAAAAAAATTGTTTCATGGGTTATCTGATTAATTCTGCTGAATAATTTGCATCAAATTAATTTTTTTTATGAGTGGATTGTATGTAAGAGTTCTAACAATTTTACCATTCCAACCTGGTAAAAATCTCAAATGGAAATCACTTCAAACCTCATTAAAAAAACTAAACTATATTTTTTTTGTTAGTTTTAAACTAATTTTTAATGAGGTTAGAAGTTTTAGATTGTGGTAAAATGATTTGCTTTTTACTTAAAAATTTTAATAAGTGGAAATGATATTTAAGATATATATAATAAATTTTCTTTAATTATAATTAATAATCCTTTACTTGGTTATGCTAAAAAAGACTTAAATTTTCAATCGCTAAAATTAGAAGTTCTGAAACAAAGATCCAAATTTTTATAAACATGATCTACATAGTGAACATATCATCTTCACAAACTTAATGTTAACGCGAATGCTACGAAAATGACGGTATCATATTTGGAATAAAATTTACAATTTTGATTATATATTATAGACAAATGTATAACAAGGGTAATTTAAAAAGATTTAACAAAAATAAGCAAATTTTGATATTAGAAAAAAAAATAAAAAATGAAGACAATTTAGATAATTACACATGTAGGGGATCAAGAGAGCATGTTGTTTTCATCATAAACAAACAAGGCCAGCAACCAACCAAACAAAATCCACTTTAGATATTTATTTACACATGTAGGGCATCAAGAACTAACAAGGAGACACTTGTAAAACAACAAAGACACCACACCCACAAACTCTTCCTCCACTAAAATAATGCTTAGTACTTAGTCATTTTTAGCTTTCCTCAGCAATTAAGCAATCCAAAGTGGGCTCCAAGTACCTTCTAAGACCATCTAGAAAAGTTGGAATTCATCAACTCTTTTGACAAATATACAAGCTTTCTTTTATTTTTCTGTCTTTTTCTTTGAAACTTCCTTTTTTCTTTTTTTTTTTTTTGCCTCTCTCTATCTCTCTCTCCCTAAAAATCTCTTATAATAACTCTACTTTGAATCCATTTTTATCTCTGCACTTACATCCATACAGACCCATTTCTCTGTTTTTGTTGTTTGATCAAAAGAGATGGAGAATAATCAACAATCTTTCTGGCAGTTCAGTGATCAGCTCAGGCTTCAATCTTCAAATTTTGCTAATCTTTCAATAAATGATAATATTTGGGGAAACTCTTATACTTCAAAGAGGCCTGAAGAAAGGAGGAATTTTGATATAAGGGTAGGTGGTGAAAGGGCTTCTTCTAATAATTTGAAGCCAAAAGGGTCAGATTTGAATGGGTTTAATGATGGTTGGAAGATTGGGAATAGTTTTGGAGGAATAGTTGGAGGAACCCATCAGAAGAATTTAAGTGTTAATAATGGGATTTATTCAAAACCTGGAAGCAATTACAACAAGAACAATAAGAACAAGGAGGATGATCAAGTGAACAAAAGTGGGAAGAAAAGCAACAACAACAACAATAAAAACAAAGATGAGAATAAAAACAGTGTTGATAAGAGATTCAAGACTCTCCCACCAACAGAGTCTCTGCCTAGGAATGAAGTTGTTGGTGGGTATATCTTTGTCTGCAACAACGACACCATGGAAGAGAATTTGAAAAGACAACTCTTTGGTATGTGTTCACCACCCCTCTTTCTCTCTCTCTCTCTCTCTCTCTAACTCTGTATGTTTTCTTAATTGGTTTGATTTTATTTCTAGAGCCATATTAAGAGATATCTGAAAATCATGTGTGGGTACCTCTTTGACAGTCTGAACTGATCAATTGATCAGATGGTTTGAATTGTTTGATTTGATTTGGTTCTCATTTACAATATATTTATCTGATTGATGTGATCACTTTTTGTTAAATATTAATTTCATGGGTTTGCTTGATCTTTTTGGTTTTTGATTCAATCCCATTAATCTGTATTTCTTTGTTTGATGATCAGGCTGAGAGCTCTTTTAAACATGGTTTGGGTTATTTGATTTGATCTGATTCCCATTTACAGATTCATTTGTGGGTTTTGATATCATTTATTTTTGTTGAGTTTTCATCAATTGCAAGATTCAAATTTTTTTTTTGTACTTTTATTTATGATTAAATCCTTAAATTTCTTATCAGGTTTTACCAAATTTTTTTGGATTTCAATAATGGGATTTTCTAAAATTTAGTCATTTTTTTGTTATATTATTTACAGGACTTCCTCCAAGATACAGGGATTCAGTCAGAGCAATAACACCAGGATTGCCCCTTTTCCTTTACAACTACTCCACCCACCAACTCCATGGAATCTTTGAGGTTTGTAATTTTGTAAACCATTTCTTTGTTGAATTCCAACTTTATACACTTAGGTAGCTGTTTGGTGCAACTGAAACTAAGGTCTCTTAATTGACTTTAAGTGCTAAGTACTTAATTATGTGGAATATAAGGGTAAAGTTCTAAAACAAAAAAATTAAATTAAATCTTGATGTAATTCAGATTTTAGATAGATTTTCTTTTTTAAAGAAAAAAAACTGTATTAAGTCAAAAGATCTGAGTTAACAATTATCACTGAAAATAGTAAAATTCAATTAATAAGTGTTGAAATTAAGTTTTACTAAACACCACCTTACTTCTTAGAAGTTACTTGAGCTCATATTAGCCAGTATTTGGCTTGGGCAAGTTGGAACTTCAAAACATAAATGATAGGTCGGGTCTTTAAAACCCACTTGCACACTTGCAGTCAACTGGTGAATGTGGAGTCAAATTTCCAAACTTCTAATTTGAAAGTTCAATCAAATGTTAGTGGTATCTGCCATATTCTACACATTAGAATTTTTTTTTTTCTCTTGTGATTTGGTGAAAATGAGCGCTTACCGTTGGATAAAATGTCGTTAAAGCCCTCAAATAGGCTTCTGCGAGAAGCAACTAAATGACTCTTTTATGCTAGTCGCGTTAATGAGAAAGTTAGTTTTAAAGGGTAACGTATGTAAGAAGCCTACTTTTGAGGCGCTGGCTTAATATACACATTTTGCCTGACTAACGTAATCTCTCATTGTTTTATAGGCTGCAAGTTTTGGAGGGACAAACATTGATCCATCGGCGTGGGAGGATAAAAAATGTCCTGGTGAATCGCGTTTCCCAGCTCAGGTATATGATCCTGCTTATTCATTAAACCATTTCATTTTTGTTGGATGTTTAATATCTGAACAGTTCAAGAAGTGAGATGACTCTTCGAATTCGAATGATTCAATAAATATTGAAATTACACTTTAAACTTTTCGACTCCGTTGTACAAAGTATTTTCTCATCCTAAAACACTATCCATTATAGTGCTTGCAATTCGTAGTCCACAACTCTTAGGCTCAAGGCCAAAGTTTTGAAAACAGAACTATTTGTGGAATCTATCAGGGCTTTCTTTGATAATGGAAACTGTTTTGAAAACTGAACGAGGATTTGTTTGGATGGTTCGATAATCTGAGTTGTTTTTTTTTTTAATAAAATTGCACTTCAATTTTCTCCTAGACCTTTTATGTCATAGTTTTACAAGTTGAACTTATTTGGTCCTTCCAGTTTCAGAGCAGGATCCTGCTCTAATTTTGAGTTAAGCAATCACGTATTTGTTCATTCTAGAAGCTGATTAATATCCTTATTCGCGAAATTCTGGTCTCCTAATCTGACATTTTACTGTGTCATAGGTTCGAGTTGTTACACGAAAAATATGCGACCCATTAGAGGAAGACTCCTTCAGGCCTATATTGCACCACTACGACGGACCCAAGTTCCGGCTAGAACTGAACATACCAGAGGTAAAAATCGCTTTCGAAATTATACCCACATTTTTTTTTTTCCTTTGAGATATACTTTGTATGTAAATGTGACTTTGTTCTTCTTTTTTTAACAGGCACTTGCACTATTGGATATATTTTCAGATGAAAGCTCAAAAAGGAGTGAGTCTTTCAATTAAGATAACAGTTACTAGTAAGCACACTAGAAAGGAAATTACACACAAAAAAACTAGGTAAAAGAAAAAGAGAAAGATGAGAAATACATACAGGAGGCATTATAAATAACAATTAAGGTTTGTTGTTTGCAGAGTTTGGAAGGTAAATGAATGGAGGGGAAAGTGTTTTAACCCCTATATATTCATTAAAAAAAAAAATCTTGATAAAAGTGGGCCTATGTATGTATGAGACTTGGCTGTTTTTTTTGTTCTTGCTTTTTTTGTATAACTGAATATATAGTTTTATTAAGTGTGTAATTTTATGTATGGCCTTGGTTTCCTTCAAGTTATGCATGAATTTGATCTGTAGGTGATGACTTCATAATACCTGCATGATTTAGTTCTAGTTTCTATCCTTACCTGTTTATTATGTCGAAGCAGTTGAAATAAAAGTTAAGAACACCACCCTGAGCTAGATTTGTTTTTTCTCCTCGACCCCATGTACAATTTGCCACCATCACTGCTACACCGCCTCATCGTGAATCCATGGCCGCTGCCAGCAGCTCCACTACATGGCCGTCATCACTTCTCATAACCACTCCATCGCTGGACTGACCTCTTGGCCAACCCCACCCCACCACCACAATACCACCAAAATAAAAAAAACCACCTCATTGTCGTCACATATTTCTTTAGTGGTATGTATTTTAGGCATCTGAATTTGACTAGTGTGAAATTGACTATTTAAAAATCTGACTCAATGTTTTGGTCTGAGTTAAGACTTCAGTTCAGGCATTGAAGGAAAAGGATTTGGAATGAGTCAAATTTCAGATGAGTTTTTGAACTACTTCTATTGTTGATTTCGAAGCGCCCAAGCTGAAGCTGAATAGTTCATTTCTGAAATGTCTTTGAACGGAGATTTATTCTTTATATATAACAATGTTCAAATAAAAAGAAAAAAATTAACCACTGAAACCAAAAAACAGAACAGGACACTCTGTATCTGTTGATAACAAAATCCAAATGAAAAAACAAATATTAAAAAAAAAAATCGAGAAAAATAGGTATAATTTTTATGGAGCAAAAAAATAAAAATAAATTGTAACATACTATATTGACTATACAAGGAGGAAATTGAAGTGGGCGCTGAGGATTATTCGTTTTTTTAGGAACTCATCTGATATTAAGAGGAAAATTGAAATGGATAGTGTGAGATTATATTGTGGTTGAGTTGAGAACTCATCCAATGTAAGGTGGATCAGAGAAGGCCCATTCAAAGACTTGCTCATACTGAACAGCTGCATTATCCCAAGTTAAATTCTGCTCCATTCCTCTCTTCATTATCCCCTTCCAAGAGGACTGGTGTGCTTTATAAGTTCCAATTGCAGTTCTTAATGCCTGTCAATCAACAATGAGCTTGTAAGAACCTGTAGTTTTCATATTTCTACTTGAAAAAACAGACATACAATAAGATTAATCAGAATTCAATATTTAAGAAATTTCAATCTGGAAGTTCATGAGTTACTTGATCGATCACGGTTAAGGACATGACGATAAATTTTAATGGGGGCCTTAGTTAAGAATCAACATTACGTCATTGAGTCGCCTGGCTAAGGCAAGGATGAATTGAAGTTTAAACTTGGGTTTTCTTGAATTTTTATGATCATAAAGAACTTGTTTGGAATTTAGGGACGGCCCTTGGAAATCTGTTCTGTATGGGAAACCTTAGTTGCAGTCTTGCACCCCACAGTTTTATTTTAACATGCGACTTGTTCTTACACTCGGTTTACAGCCTGCTGGTTGGTGGCATGATCTTTAGGCTAATTTTTTTTTAGGGTGATTTCCGCACCATGAAGGTCATTCCCACAAGGGATCGTATGGTTCTAAAACTTATTAGCTCATTTCAAATTCGTTGGAAATTAACAGTAAAATAGATGGTTTAAAAAGCCTAAAATTTTAAACAACTCTCAATCAGGTTAAATAATTTAGTCCTAAAAAAAACAAAAATCCCTTCAGTCAACCCCTTTGTAAGAATGAGTGGGGTCTTATTTTACACTCCAATTATCTCCAAGTGGGGATCACATGTGGGTGTAAATCGAGTGTAAGAATGAGTGAGGTATTTAAACAAAAAACTTGGGTGCAAGTGTAACCATTGTCTATGTAGTTTTGTATTTAATTCTATTTTCAACCGGACTATTGTTTCCATTTTGGTAATCCTTCCTCCAGGAAGATAATGATTTAGTTCAATGAGAAAAGAACTTACCCCCAACATACTCTCCTTCGTTAATGGAGAAAACGTCCATCTGTCAAGCATGTTGCAACAATGATTAGTGAGAGGTGGCTTCTTGAATCAAGCTTTTCGAAAAAATAGTAATACTAGTGTACAATACATATTTTTCGAAATATGGGATAATATAAGGTCCGAGTCTGATTGAACTCGAATACAATATCCTGATTGCATCTTCATACAGCGATACACATCAGATGCTAGAACCATCAGATCAGTTGATAACAAAATTCTATTGCTTGGCAAAAAAATATTAACCTCTCCTAATTCTTCTCTTCCTATAGCTCTCGTACCAAAGATACCAAGGATGTGGTATTATTCAGAATGTTCAGGTCTTAGTGCAAATCTTTCTATACTTTGTATCAAATTTGTGTTTTCATGGCATAGTTATGGATCCATTACGGCTTCTAACAGGCTTGAGGAGTTCGACTCCCTTTATGTCATTTCAAGGACATGAAGAAAAGAAAGCATGGAACTTGGTGTAAAAAGTGCTTGTATGGCCTTCATTATTTGATCCGTCCGTGGCAGGAAGTACAGAGATGAGGTGACGAAGTTTATTTTACCACATAAAAGTGGTCTATTTAATACCTAATGGGTCACATGAAGGAAATGAAAGGTGAAAACAATAGCTTTTCAGAAAATGTGAACTTGTTTATGGCTGTATTTAGGTAAGCTCAAAGCTTATCTCAACTGCTTTTGTAATGCATACTGAAGCTATTTAGACATTTGAAACAATGTGGAAATTTGTTTCTGGTCAAAATTTTATTACCATTTATTAGTATTTAACGAAATTATAAGAAGATAAACATAAAATAAGTTGTTCATAAAAAATACAATGAAAATAAAGGGTTGATGAGAAAATAATTACCCGGTACCCTGACCACTGCCTTCTTGAGCATACGGGTTGAAATTTTCCACCGTATCCTGCATAAGCATAACAATTAGAGAAAAAGAAAAATCAAGGGTGGTTTCTATGTATATGACCGTTAAAAGAGATCACCATTGTAGATGAGTTCTTTATAAGTTAACTCACCCTAAGTCCCCCAGTGCAATGTACCACTGGAACAGTTCCATATCTCATTGCATACAACTGGTTTAAGCCACAAGGTTCAAATCTTGAGGGCATCAATAGTATGTCACAGCTGCGCATTTCAAAGATTAACAAGTTAATAGAATTGATAATCGAAAAGTACACATTCTTCATAGATGAATTTTGAGTAGACTTACCCTGCAGTTATCCTGTGAGAAATAGGAACGCTAAATCCAACCCAACCAATGAACTTGTCTCTATTAGCAGCCTCTGTTGCTCTCATCCAGTCTTCAGTCTGTTTGTCCCCTGACCCAAGCATCACCTTGAACACACAATAAATAAAAAAGTTGCTATTAGCAATTTCTAGTAAGTATTTGTCTTATGGTTAGTTGCATATGTATTAATGTCAACAGTGAAAGAAAAAATGTTTGTTCTTGGAAAGCATATCAACCATAACAGTTAGAAGTTTTAAAATTACAAAAATTTTGTGGAAGGATAAAAAGTCAAAAATACCCTTCTTATTAGGATTCGAAAAGGTGCAAAAGGTAGAATCATCCATACAATTTGTATGTTTTATGTGTATTGGAGGGTAACTGATGTCAGAATCCCTTAAAACAGGAATTTTTTTTATTACAGTATAGATATCTCAAAGGGAAAATAAAGAGATTTCACTTACAAATTGGACGTCATCTTGCAAAAGCTCAGGCATTGCTGCTCGAATTAGATCAATTCCTTTCTGGTAGTCCAATCTCCCTATGAATCCAATCTGGGAAGCACATCAGAAAATCAATTACAGAACCAAGATTACAAACTATTTTGATCATAACCAAATCAAAATTAAGCATTTAGGTCTTACCATGGGACATTCAGGTCTGATGGGAAGACTCAATTCCTTCTGCAAAGCTGTCTTGCACTCAACCTGTATTTGTAACCCCTTAGCAGAAGACAACATAAGCAGATACTGATATTAAGGGAAATAGGAGGATTAGATTTAAACCACCTTTCCAGAGAGGTCATCGACCGAGTAATGGAAATCAATATGCTCATCCGTTGATGGGTCCCACTCGGTTATGTCAATACCATTTGGGATCCCTAGTTGTTAGTAAAAAGCAAAAGTTAAAAATTTTTGCTCGAGACTGCAGGATTCAAGAGTTTTAAATCAAGATTACTTTTCTAAACAGAACCTCCTTGTCGAATAGTTGAAAATTTTACCATTGAGGACGCTCTTTCGACTGCTTAAGAGCTCATTAAGACCATATCCACCTTCAACTGTTGTTATTTCCCAAGCATAACCCTGTACGAGAAAGTAAAGGTGAACGTAGGCATCCTCGGTGCAGAAAATTAGGCCAGTTTTGGGAACAACGTAGAAGTATGGTATGTCAGGAATAAAAAAACAAAAACCATAAAGAAAAAATATTTTAACAAACTTAAATGTGGAAGATATGGTTGAATGTTCATTACCTGGCTAACTGTCATTATTCGGTCGACTGTAACAATTGCACCCTTCAAAATATTGACGGCTTCACCTGTGTCAAGAGCGTGCGTTCTTGCCCAAGTGGGAAATACCCATTCCAATGCACCGTACCACTCAGGTGGCAATCCCAAATTCTTATAAGTAATTGCTGGCTCCACTCCCTTGCATGAACAGAAAAATACTTCAAAACAAAATTTTCACTATGAAACTTACATCTCAGTAATTTTCCACTACTAAAATAGGTCAGATTTCACTTCTTCAGTCCAATGGACTATAAAAGTCTATATGTTCTAGGTTTCACATGCTCTTCTAAACATCTTAGGGAGCAGATCTTAGCTTCTGTACGGATCGCATTCCACAACTTTTTCCTATTTCGTTCTAGTTCAATTCTTATCAACCAGAAGAACGGAAAAAGACTTTATGATACGGTTTGTCCAACTACAATCAGAATGAGCAACTACATGGCAGGGGGAAACTAAAGAACTTGAATCTGTAGTTTCCTTTTTGTTTCAAATTCTGGCTACTCAGATGAAAACCTTAAGTCAATTGCCTGATACTTTTTGCTACATGGGTGAAAGCTTTGCTTGGATGAAACCTACAACTACTTTCATAACAAATTCTTTCTATGTTTTCAATTTATTCTTGATCGATACTTCCGGAACAAATTATATTTCTATTATCAGTCAACCAATAGAGAGGCAATGAGGCAAAAGGGATCTACCTGATGTGCAAGGTTATGTATAACGAGGATACTTCGAGAGTCCTTATAAACTCCATGTGGGCGATATTTAGCAGCCAAAAGGCTAAAAGCACAAGATATGTATTAGAGAAGTTTGTCGCTTGGCATGACCAAGTTTAAGAGAGATCCTTATCTAAAATTCGAAAGGGCTTCAAAAGAAAATCACATACACTGGTACAAGACCTGCATGCCAGTCATTAATAAGGAACAAACACTTCTCACCATAGGTGAACCCTCCTAATGGAAGAACCAATGGTGCCTCACATGCTGCATGGCAAAGTAACGCAAACCGAAACTGTAAAGCCAACAGAAGAAATTCCAATTATTAACGAAGATATAAATACTAGTAAATCAAGTTCATTCCTACTACAAGAAGAATTATAAACCAGACCTGATTGTCACCATAAGCACCATTAACATCACCATATGGATTTCCAGGTCTGTGATATGCAGGGTGATCGACAAATACCTGAAGAGAAAAGAGCACATCATCTCTATATGTTTATTAAACTAAACCGTATTTTAACCCATTTTGTTTCCATAATTTTAACCCGAATTGTTGCCAAAAAACCAAATTTCCCTTCAGCAACTAACCTAAATGGATGTGAACAATGTATGGTTTGCTTACCCAATCAACACCTTCCCTATACTCATGGTAGAACATAACTTCCTGCATGCCTCCAAAGCAAGAGATATTGACTTTGCATTCAGTATCAACTGCTCCATCGAAATTCTTATCTGCAGGACTTCCATTCAGATACCGCGGAGAAATTACCATCACACGGTGCCCACGGTTGGCAAGTGTGATAGGCAAAGAACCACAAACATCTCCTAAGCCTCCTGTCTTCGAATACGGTGCTGCTTCCGCAGTAACAAAAACAATGTTATGTGTCACCTTGGTATTAGGTTTCTCCTCTTCTTCTTCATCCTCGGCTCCTGCTTCTTCATCACTAACTATTTTGGTACTAGAGACCACAACTTCCTTATTCCCTGATTTCCAGTTGGTTGAACTCCAATCAACAATTATATGTTCATAATAATAAAAAGCATAGTAAACAAGATAAGAATCTATACCATTATAGTGAAGCCATCTCTTTTCTAATGAAGGATTTATTTGGCATTTAACGGAACTTTAAGATTAAATAACTCAACTCAAGCATTTAATAACATTAAATTATATTACTTAATGTCAAATGATTCACATTAAATAAGCAATAACTCCTCTTACGAGGTTCTCTTTATTCATTGTGTATATCATAACCATCAATTTGGCATTAAAAAATGGACCCTATTTGTAATTTCTCTGTGGAAATTTAACAGACCACTTCAGTGCAAGTAATTCTTATCAAACCATCCGATCAAAAAATAATTTCTTATCAAACCAAAACATTTTTCAGTTTAATTCTACCACTTCCTTGTACTTCTTTGTAGATTCAATATTATTATTTATTGCAAAGATTAATAAACAAATTTTTTTTATCAGCACAAAGAACAATAAACAATGAACTAATGAAAAAAAAAACACTACTGAAAGATCAAACAAAAACAAGAACAAATAACACAAACCCAGATTGCAAAACAGAGAATTAAAGCAAGAAAATCTGTAAAAATAATGAGAGATATAAATATACCAGATTGAGATTCCTTGTGAAACCCATCAATTTGTTTATCAAAAATGACCTGCAAATCCTTTCTATCATCTAAAGTTCTAGTAATCTCATCTTGAAAACTACTAAATCCACCTTCACTCCTCTCTGTAACAGATCTTTTCAACAACCCAAACCCACCAATTTTCTCTCTCCAAATAAGAGAGAAACCCAAATTCAAATTCTTAGTCCTAACAGTACCAAAATTTCTAGATATTTCAGCTAAGGGAAGGGAAGGTTTAGAGGTGAAAATGGTGGAGATCTGTAGAGCCTCCATTAGAAAGACCCAAGTTAGAGGGAGAAAGAGAAGAACCAGTACTAGAGAGAGAAAGGGAATCGAAATTTGCTTGCAAAAACAAGAAAATGAAGCAACAAGCAAGCTGAAGGAAGATCC
>MVGT01002338.1:300759-319537 GCA_002174775.1 Macleaya cordata | reverse complement strand
AAAAGCAGGTGACACTTGGCACTCAAGTTATGTGGGGCACGTGGCGTTTGAAGGAGGAATCCACGTGTAAAGTTATGGGATTTCTAGGTATTCGCGCCTGAAGAGATCCAGTCCTCCATTCACGTCACACTCTTTGGTTCCTTACTTGTACAGCCGTACAGGTGTCAATGGGAACCGTTTGTTAATCGGAACTGGTTTTTGTCGGTTATGGTTCCACATGTAATCGATGAATGGAACCAACATTGACCCGATTCGCCTAACAAATATTGATTTTCTCTTCTGATTTTTCGACAACGTGAATGGGGAATGAGAACTGAAAACTAAATAATGGGGAATTAGAACACGGACGAGAATGGACCGGAACTGAATTAGAACTATAATTAATTGGTTCTATCAATAACCAGAACGGACTTGTTTATTTCCTTTCAAAGTTGTTCCGTTCTGTTACTGTCTTTCTTTTTTAACCAAAAAAAAAATAAAGCTAGATTTCATACTCAAATCTTGTACAAAGAAAATAATCTGTCTCTACTTTCTTTTGATCCAACATCCACGCACAAAAAGCTAATTTTAATGTTTCTACCAAAACCTACCTATTCGTACACCTTACATCTCATGGGGTTGCGCAGAGATGATCCACTGGTTCATGTGTTTTTTGTGGGGATGATCTCATTTTCATGTAAATGACCCTTCAGTCATCTAACACGACTCCATGTGCTGATGTAAATAGGATGTAAGAATAAATAGAATATTAATAAAGAAAAGGTCAAATGGAATTTGGCTTTCATTTAAATTTTTTTAAGAAATGTACATATCTAAAGAAAATTTCTACTATTATCAAGTGGCTCTCTTTTGAGCCACTTCGTTAGATGTGGTTGCGTAAGACAATTGTAATAATGTAATACATGCACTTCTTTAGAACAAATGCACGACATAAAGAACATGATGTGCAAGACATGTCAATGCATTATAATAAGGTTCTATGTCAGCTCATTTTGATGAGTCGATATGATGCTCTGTAAAAATGATCCTAAGGTTGATATTTTGTAAAGATGATCTCTAAAATCATGAACCCAAATCCATTGACAACATCTCAAGGTGGAATTATAATTGTGAAAATGTCAAGATGAGTGTAACTTAAGGTGTCATAAGTTGTACGTACAACATCGGTCAGACCAAATCAAACCACGGTTGGATCGGGGTTCGACCATTTTAACAAAATTTATGTTCCATCATCGGTCTAGTTTTAATAACATTGTGTAAAAGTGATTGGAAAGCATACTCAAAAGGAAATAAACATGACAATAATGTAATTTTTTAGCGAAGCTATATTAGAGCTCTCTGCTCAGTACGTCTCAAATGGAGCACAAGGAACAAAAACGATCGTGGATAGTGAGTTGCGATTGCTAGCAAAACCTGGAAAGGATAATCATGCTTGCATTGCAATAGTTGAGGCAATCTCGATCCACTACTTCATATATAATTAAGCTACTTTCATTGCAAAACCATATACAACAAGAACAAGAGCCCGATAATGGAGGAAGTAGGTTATTTGATTGAGTCCATAATGGATTTAAATTGGGCCCATTAATTGTCAGACCCAACCATAGATATTTTCCGTTTCTTCGTTAGTTTTTCAATTTCTTAACTTAGAAATTTTAATAGTTTTTTAAGTTTGATTTTCTTTTAAATATTGTAAATATATTAAAAAAAAATTTAACCTAAGCCACCATATGGCATGTATATAGACCTGGCAACGGGCTAGGGTTAGGGTTGGCGGGTTTTCGAGCTAAGAAGCCTCAACCCTAGCCCTAGCCCGTTTATTGAACGGGTCAATTTCTCCAACCCTAGCCCTAACTCTGGTAACCCCTAACCCTAACTCTAATAACCCTAATTATATTAATCTTCTCTATTATATAAATTTGTATTAATTGAGCTTTAATTAAGAGGGAGAAGAAATAGATTTTAATTAAGAGAGAACAAATGGAATTAAAATGGAGCATTAATTAAGAATTAAATAAGGTTTTATATAGAGAGAATAAGTGGAATCAAAATGATTTTATCAAAATCTTAATTAATGCTTGCTTTGGCGGGTTGGCTCGCGGGTTACACAAGCTAACCCTATTTTTTGGCGGGTTGAAAAATCCCAACCCGTTTAATTGGCGGGTCGAGTTAGGGTCGGGTTGGCGGGTTAGGGTTGATATTGCCAGGTCTACATGTATATGTGGGACCTTTTTAGACCACATTAATTAGTTGAATGGCATGTGTACATCTACTGTCACATAATGTGGTTGCAAAATTTTGTACATCTCATCATGATATATTGTGTATATGGTTGGCTTTTGTGCTGCTATATTTTTTTGCAGTAGTAGTGCCAAATTTTTTTTCGAGTTTTGCTAGAATAATACTAGAATTTGACATTAGAATATTACATCTGCTTTTTGAAAGTGGTATGAGGGGCTGAAATGGAATTAATATTTTTTCAGCAACTGTTATGATTGGTTTCCAATCAATAAAGTAAGCAGATGTAATCTTTGGACCTTTTCAGACCAAATTAGCTAATGTCACATGTACATGTTAGCTACCACATCATGTGATCAGCTAACTATATTATTTTTTGTCAATAAACTGTTCAAATTCGAATTTACGAGTTTCAAAATAGGTAACATCAAAAGAAGAAGTGAAGATCTCAAAGAATGTTTTTCAAATATATAAATTTCGTCAAAACATGTTACTCAAAATAGTAAGCAAAAATATTTTTGCACAAATTTTTAAAATTTTTTTTTTTGAAAAATATTCTTGACTGGTCTAGTGAAGATCTCAAAAAGTTCTTCCAAATATATGAATTTCGTCAAAATGTGATTTTTAGTTTAAGAAATACAACATTTTGAAGTTTAAAAACAAAAAAAGATAATTAACTTTCTTTCTCCTACAGTTGTACAAGCTAGAAAAAGTGATTGAAAAAAATAATAAGAGTTAAACAGGAACACTAAGTCAAAGTGCTTATGCTTCTTATAGAAGCACTTCTACTTTTGAGAAGTCAAAAGTTAGGAAGGAGAAATTTGAATGGCAATGTACTAATTTATAAATAAATAAGTTAGTAGTTTATTGGAGACCATTAATTGTTTAAGAGAGAAAAAGACAAACCTAATGCCCAACTCGAGGCAAAAGTAACTTCTCACAAGTCAAAAGTAAAAAAAATTAATTTAGATAAAATAAACTTTTCTACTTATATAAATCATTTTATTTTTACATTTCACATATATTTTTCTACTTTTTGACTTATATAAGTAGAAAAGTTATTTATTATTGTGTTGCCAAACACCTTCTATATAGACTTACAAAAGTCTAAAAAGAGATACACATACTCAAAAAGGTTTAAAAAAGTATTTGTTTACAGCTAATTCTAGTAGGAGCCGATAAATACACCAAATCAAAAAAAGAATCACTAACTTGTAATGGTTTTTGAATTACGTACCAGATAAGCCCTCTCTAGGAAGCTTGGTAATTTCCTGTATTCCTCTCCCGTTAAAAAGACCTCTGAATCAAAACCTTTGTATTTTTCATTAGTTTTTCAATTTTTTAACTTAAAAATTTTAATAGTTTTTTTATTATAATTTTTATTTTAATATATATAATAAGAGAAAAACTAAAAAACTTAGCCCGGGCCACGTATACTATATGATGTGGTAGCCAACTTGGCTTGTACATGTTAGCTACCACATCATGTGATCTGCAAAACATATTATTTCTTGTCCATAAACTATTAGTTAGTTAAGAGGAAATTTTAGACCAAAATATATTTTTAAACTAAACTGTCAATAATTTTATAGCATATTATTTTTTGTCAATAGTTGCCCCTAATTAATTAACTAAATACTTTTTTTTTTGACCAAATGATGTAGTTTGTATTTGTGGAACTTTTTTTTTTTTAACCTTTTTAACATGGTATGAGTTGTGTTTTTAACGTGTGGATATTAGTGAATACCGACTTAATATCATGAAACCAACGAAAATTTATATACTGATTGGTGATTTTCATCCATTAAATTACCTGCCGATGTATATTCAACCACATACAAGAGTGTACAGACTATATTTGTTTACAGAATTTACTAAGACGACGTTTGGCAACCAAAAGTAGAAGTCTAAAAACAACAAAAGTATTTTTGAGAAGTAAAAAATAAGGAGAAGTTTGTAATGTAAACTATTGACTTATAAGTCTAAAAAAATGATAAGTTATTGTTACACGGTACTCGAGGAGAAGCAACTTTTAAGAAGTAGAAAAGCAAAAAAAATAAAATAAATTTGCTCAAAAAAGAAGTAACTTTTTTACTTTTAGAAGTCATTTTGAAAAAGCGTTCCCATACAAATTTTTTTACTTTTTAACTTATATAAGTCAAAAAGCAACTTCTTAGTGTTTGCAAAACACCTTGTAAATAGTACAAGTTTTGTGCACGTGCATTGTACGTATTTTTTACATTAGGCTTCTTCCTTAATTATAGTTGTTGTTTATTAATACGGAGAACGACTAAAACACCCAAAATTTAGAAATACCTGTCCAAAAACTCAATGAACTTTTCAAAATAGCCAAAAATCCCAAAATTCTCAAAATTAGATGTATAGACGTATTCGCCCTTATTAGATAAGGAAGAAATTAATTTTGACCAACTCCTAAATTTGGTAATAGGATATATTGAAGCATTTAATTTAGATAAGATATTAAATCTTTCTTAAAAATATTATTTCAATTAGATCATACTTAAATTAACCTAAATTTTCTCCCTAATTAAGATTTTCAAATTCTGCCTATTATAGTCATAAAAATTGTTTACAACACTTTTATGAAGTCATTTGCTTAATTTTATGGCTCATTTTTTGCCAATACAAAATTTCAGAATTAATTAACAAAAAATATAGTTAGTACAAAATGACTTAAACGTGCAAAATATTTTTAGCATATGCACAAAAATGAAACAAACGAGTCTAAACAATTTTTGCACAACCAAAAATGAAACAACGGAATTTTTATTCCCGTAATATAAAATGCAAAAATTATAATGCATAAGCAAAAATTAATTTGTCAATGAAAAATTTTAAAAATTAAAGAAACATAGAGTCAATGCAAAACGATTGACACGTGCAAAAATTTTGCAATGTTCAAACGAAGTGTAAACAATAAAGCTTCGATTTAAAGATGAAAGTGGTTAAAGCGCATCTACCTTTAAAAGTCCTCATTATTTCATGTTCAAATGGGCAAAAATTATTTTTGCACAACAAAAAAAATCAAACAACGAATTTTTAAGTCAATCAATACAAATTGCAAAAATTGTAATGCATAAAAAAAATTAATTTGATCTAGAAAAAATATATTTTGCAGGAGAAAAAAAACTCAAACACAAATATGATTCGTAACAAAAAAAATGAGAGAATGGTCTTTTTTATTCATAATGCACTAGTGGAACCATTGTTTTATTAACAAAAAAAAGTGAAATCAAAATATTTTTCTCTTTTGTCTTTTAGGTTAGAAAATAACAATAAATATAGTAGTTTATAGAAGAAAAAATCTTTAAAATATTAAGGAGATAAAAATTATTTTAAATAAAATAGGAAACTAATTAATTCAAAATTGTCAATTAAGCACCAATTAAGGAATAGAATCTTATTAAGATATTATTCTCTAATTAAAAAAGGGTAAACACAGAATTAAAAAAAAAAAAAGAATTATTGACTTGCGGGGTAAACAGAAATTTTATCCCTTAAAAAGTATAAAATGGTAAAATTAAAAAAAATTAAGGGGATTTTGGCTATTATGAAATATTTGTGGGTTTTTTGGTATTTAGCAGTCAAAAATAAGGTTTTTGAGCAAACTTATGTTATTAATATATTATGTTGCTCATTTAATGTTGTGGAGTTAGTTAATGCTAGAATTTTATTTAGTACCAACTATGCCCTCAATTTGATAAGAGATTTTGTAGGGATCAAAATTTGTTGAAAAACTAACTAGATTTATAACATGATTAATTTCTAACTAGTTTTTCAATAAATCTATAGTTCCACAAAATCCCTCCCTAAAATCTCCCATCCAAACGAAAAATTCAAAATGACTATTAAAACAAAAGGCAAATAACACTACAAAAACAGAGGCCTTTAGCGACGGTAAAAATCCGTCGTTAAAGATTGAAAACCGTCGCAAAAGATCATTTGCGACGGCAATTAGCCCGTCTTATAAGCCGTTGTCCGCAATAGTATTGGCGACGGTTTTCTCCATTATTAGTGACGGAAACTCCGTCACAAAAAAGCCACTAAAACAGACGAAAATCGATTTTTCTCTACGGTGTTTACCCGTCGTTAATAATAAAACTCCGTCGTTAATAATCAAATTTATTTACAACGGCATATACCGTCGCAGATTAATTGTTTGTTTTTGACTAGTTGTGACGGCTCATACCGTCGCTAAAAGTCCTTTTTTGAAAAAAAAAATTTACACTAATGGCCTTCACAATACCTGCTTACTATATAAAACAAAACCCACTTCCATTTCTCCATTCAAACACTACAAATGGTTCCATTCATTTTTAACATATTTACATGAAATTCAATTACATCTGCGAGTCATCCATTTCAATTAAACTATATATAAACAATCTCTTCTAGTTCCTTTCTTGTACACACCTTTCTTCACCTTCAAACTGCTCTTTTGGACCTAACTTTTACTAGTTCCTCTCTTGAACACACCTTTCTTCACCTTCAAGCATCATATCCTTTCTATTCTTCAATAAGAAATACTAATTAATTCATCTCTATACCATACTAATTAATTCATAAGTAGAATGCATTCTTCTTACAGTGTAGACAAACAAGTTGATGTCTATTTGAGTAAAATCACTAGGATTCGAATTTATACTTAAAGAGATTGAACCCCAAAACCAGTCCATATATAAGATTACTAGAATTCAAATGCATAGGGGTGTAATTTGAACCTAAAACCAGTCCACATAATCATAAAAATTCAGTAAAATGAGTATATAGATTGAACACTAAAATCAGTCCATAAGACTCTAAAAATTCAATTGCATAAGTATATAAATTGAACTCTAAAATCAGTTCATATGACATAAATTCAGTAAAAAACACTAAAATTAGTCGATGTGAGAGCCCAAAATAAAAAAAATTGAGAACAGGGGGCATACCATCTCGAAATTACCCCAAACTTAATCAAATTTCAGTATGAGGTGTGTGGTGAGGCTAGTTGATCATCCCTCTTCTCCTTCTCCTTCCTACTTCTTCCTCTTTTTCTCCCCTCCTCTTCTTTTATTTTCTTTTCTTTTTATAAAGATGACTTCTGCCCTAGACGTCTATAGGACAAGGGATCCTGCTAAAGCCGCTACACAGAAAGTAAGCATATACAATGGCTACATTAATATAGGGCATCAAACATAAGCAGCAAAAAGATAGAAAAATAGTTTTGAAACCCAAACATGTAGGAGAATCTTATAAGCATAAAAAAGGCAGCAAAAAAAAAGTAGCAAAAGGATGAACCTTGCCCATCCTGAAGAAGAAGAAAGAAGTTGTTACCTGCTCTATAAACGGATGGACCTAGCCCTTTATATGGATGGACTTTCTTTCTGTATAAGTATACATAAAAATAAAGATAAAGAAGAAGAGAGATAGATATTCTTAATTACCTATTACTGATTGGAGTGGCTGGACTTCTTAGTATTTGAGAAGTGAGAACAAAGAAAAAGAAAGGTAGTAATTGGGCATGGGAGGAAACAAAGAGAGTGTTCATAGTGGTCTAAAGGTCATGTCCATGTGTTACAAGTAAAAAAAAGGGGTGTTCTGTTCTAAGTGATCAGGTGTTACTGCAAGAATTGATCTCATTACGTATAAGATGAATATTATTATCTCATCATCCAAAAGCCACTAAAGCAAAGACTTTGATTAACTAAGTAAGAGAGACTAAATTATCATGTAAGTTAGCAAATTTTTCATACATTCCATATGATGCTTTTGCTGATGCAATCATATAGCTAAACCTGTACAAGTCATTGTTCCCAAAAGATTATCTGCAAAATGCAGGCAGCCAACAAGGGAAAACTATATAATAGAGAATAACTACTGAAAAATAACATAATCAGCAACCACCTCTTATATGTATTGCATATATATGTGATTTGAGAGCAACTACATAAACAGGATAAGGTAATGAATGAAAATAAAACTTCAGAGAAATGACCAAAGACTAGGAAATAATATATCTCCCTTTTGTTGATGATTTTATTTGATGTTAGTATAAGGTTTAAATATAGTTTCATGAAGCATTTTGGATAGGTTTCCCCAAATACCCATGGGCCATCTTAAAGGAATACATTACCCATGGCTCAAAGCACCCTTGAAGAAAAATGAAATAGATGAAGACATCTTCAAATTACTGAACTGATTATAAACTTAAAAGAGACAAAAGTATTAGATTAGAAAACAAAAGTATTAGAACAGAAAGAAGAAATCAGCAAATGTATAATGGACAGGTTATAACTACTCTCAGCAATGACGTAAATTTGAGGAAATCTAAAGATTTAACAAATCCAAAGAATAGATCTAATCCACACCTCAAGTGTTTCAATAAGAAATCTAGAAAGCATAGATATTGTAAGTTGTAACAGATCAAAGAAAAAAAATAAAAACAGAACAAATCGTGAAGATTTAACAAATTCAGAGAATAAATCTCATCCATACCTCAAGTGTTTCAATAAGAAAATCTAGAAAACATAGATTGTTAAAGAAAAAAACATAAAAATAAAACAAATCATGAAGATTTAACAAATTCAGAGAATAAATCTCATCCACACCTCAAGTGTTTCAATAAGAAAATCTAGAAAACAGAGATCTTGTAAAAGATTAAAGAAAGAACATAAAAACATAACAAATCAGGAAGATTTAAGAAATTCAGAGAATAAATCTAATCCACACCTCAAGTGTTTCAATAAGAAAATAAAAAAAACATAGATCTTGTAACAGATTAAAGAAAGAACATAAAAACATAACAAATATTGATCAATCATAAACTGATCAACATGGAACTGAATACTAAAGAATCAAACCAGCAAAGAAAACAAAGTTGTAAAACTATAAGATTAGATGAAGTGTAGACCTTGTCATCGCCATCCATTGTTTGCTTCCTAAAACCAGATCACAGAAACCTCTTAGGGTTAAAGATTGTACCGACTAACCCTGCTAGCAAAGAAAAAAAACTCCTTACGGTTACAGATTGTTAGCGAGAAAGAGAGAGAGATCGACAAATGCCTAAAGGACATGAGAGCAGATTTGTAGATCAACTCACCCTACTAAAAACGACAACAAAAAGCCCCTTAGGATTACATATTGTTAGCGAGAAAGAGAGAGAAAGTTCCAATATACCTACAGGAGATGAAGGCTGATTCGTAGATCGATTTACCCTGTAAAAAATGCCAAAAAAACCCTAAGGGTTACAGATTGTTAGCTAGAGAGAGATAGCGAAAGGAGAAGACAAGCAAATCTGTAGATCGACTCACCCTACTAAAAATGCAACAAAAAAAGCCATTTAGTTTTTTTTTTTTTTAAAAACCCATTTAGGTTTTTTTTTTGAAAAAAAAGCCCTTTAGGGTTAACAGATCATGAACGAGAGAAAAAAAAAGGAAGAAAGATCGATGGAGAGAGACAGTTGAGAGGGAGGCATATAACAACAATTCACATATTAATAAACATTTTTTATCAGTACAAATGTAGATTCTAAAATCAGACACAGAATAGATGACTAAAGGAATGCTACCAGCAATTAGTACAGTTAGAAAGTAAGATATCTTGAATACAGATTGAGCTTACTTTGTAGTACCAATTTGATCAGTAATCATCATCATAATCATCCATGCCTTATCAGCAACATGGATCGTACTTCGTTTTTCAACAGAATCAATTGAATAGGATAAAAATACATCGTGACGAAAAGAAATGAAAAAAAAAGTGATAACAAAAATAAAGACAATACCCTGTAAATCGATAAAAAAAACAAATCCTGAAAAATCCCTAACTCAAGAATGCAAATGGGACCCAAAAAAACCCAGGAAATCCCTAAATAACAAAACCAATGAGGAGGAACTACTATTTTTTCAATTTTCTAACTAACAAAAACCCTAGAAATCCCTAAATAACAAAAACCTATAAATCCCACAAAAATTCCTCACTCAAAGGGTCTCGATGTCGCTTGAGAGAGAGAGAGAGGGGAAGATCAAACCTGATGTTGGTAAGATCTGAGAGCAAAAGAAAAAAATTACAGCGTGAGAGAGAGTGCGTGTGAGAGAAGGAGATCTGCGTACCTGAGATGAGGGCAGAGATGCGGTGGTGCTCCAATGGCGGTGCTCCAATGGAGATGCTTCAATGGAGGTGAAGGTTGTTAGTGATAGATAAAGAGAGAAAACTAAAGGAGATTTGCACACAAGAGGGTGAGATCTAATCGATCGACTCAACCTACAAACGAAAAAAAAAACCCTCCATTAATAAATCTGAATCAGAACAGATAAAAAAAATAGATCTGAATAAGAGATAGAGAGAAAGGAGCGAGAGAGATCTATTGAGGGGGAGAGAGATGAAGATGGAGAGTTGAGGGAGAGAGAGATCGACTTACCTATTCGGCTGTTCGAGTGGAGGAAATCTCTCCTCTCTTTCAGCTCTGTTCGGCTTTGTTCAAGGTTGGATAGGTCTTGTTTATAAAAAAAGTAGCAATTATTTGCGGCGGAGAAATGAAAATATTCCGTCGGAAAAAAAATTTGCCCCCGCGGGATTTTTCGCGCTAAGAAGTCCGCACATTTTTCGCGCATCTCGACGGCTAAACCCGTCGCAAAAGCAGTTTTTTCCGACGGAAATAGTGTCGTCGCGAAAGGGGGTTATAAACATCTAGGAATTGCTAAAACGTGGGGACCTATAGTGACGCACTTGGCCGTCGCAAATATTAGTCAAATACCGTCGCTAAAAGATTATTTGCGACGGAAATGAAAAAGGCCGTCGGTAAAGCATGGTCTTTAGCGACGGTTTCAGTTTACCGTCGCCAATACTCGTCACTAAAAACCTCTTTTTTTGTAGTGTAAGTATAACAACAAAATATCAACAAGATTACAATTGATTCCCATTTTAAGTATTATTGTGTATTTTAAATTTATTTTTGCCAAATATTTTTCCTTTTCTTTTATTTATTTATCAAACAATATCAATTAATGACCTTCATATTTATTTATTTTAAGCAAACAATAGCAAATGAGCTCCCTCATAGAAAAAAACAGTGGCGAATCTCAAGGCAAGTGGTCATGGCACCACAACTAATTATGACTGACACAAAGGCATTATCAAACAATATCAATTAATGACCTTCATATTTATTTATTTATTTATTTATTTATTTATTTTTATGTTTTGTTTGTGTTTTTATATAAATTAAAAAAGTAATGCTAAACGCACTCAATTTCGCTAATTCATGAGATGTCCAGACCTCTTAGAACATCCTGATTAGTTCTCAGAATAGTGTCATTCTCCTTTTAACAACTACCGGGTACATAAATTATGTACGTTTAGCATTATTCAAACTAAATTATATGAACAAAATCAATACAATATTGACACACCAAGATCAAGTGCCGATCCAATAGCCTATACTTCTTCGCCGGAAAATGTCAGATTTCCGGTGACGTCAATCAGTGACACACAGGGCACTGCACTAACCCGTTCTCATTGCACGTTGGGCACCTTTCTTTCTTATTCCCAACCAACACCTTACAACTTCCCCCACACTCCCAACAGGGAACAAACCTCCCTCCTCCACACCCTTCACACGCTTGAAACCCTAGTCCCCTCTCAATTCCGACCGAGTTAAGCAACTCACTGAGTCGAGTCGACTCGTTCAATTCCACTACCTCATCCACTCCACCTATGTATCTTCCCTTCACAAACAACCTTGGAACACTCACTCCTTCACCTAACAACTCTCTTAACTCGTTCAAGAACTCGCCATGCAACGATACATCACGTTCGTCGAACACCACTCGGTGTCCCTCTATTACCGACCGTACACGGTTGCAATCTTCGAACGTTCGACGCACCCCATGTAACGTAGTTGTGTAGAGCACTACCGAGTTGAGACCACCGGGTGGGCATTTGTCGGGGAACTCACTGAGTGGGTCTCTTCTAGTCTTTAAGCCAATCATCCAATCTAATCTTGGATTTTTCTCACCTTTTTCTCTCTCCAATCTATCTCTTAGAACAAACAAATTCTCCTTCACGGGCTTATAACCAATAGAATCAGGTTTTGTTACCACACTGAGTTCTGACTCGGTCTTTTTAGGCCCAAATTTCCTTGACTCGGTTTTTTTCAACTGGGGTAGTTTATTCAACTCGGATGAGTTGGATGATAGGTTTGACTCGAGTTCTTCGAGTGTATGGAAAGAGGGGCTCTTTTTAGGGGTTGGGAGTGGTTTCTTGACGGGGGTAGAACTATCTTGTACCGGGTGGTGAACCGGTTCAGGTTTAGACGAAGGCGGTGTTTGGTTGTGTAGACTGGGCTTTAGGTCTTCTAAAACCTTACTAACTTCAGACCACGAGTGAGGCCCATTAGGTTCGAGCTCGAACTTGTTGAGCTTTTCGAGTATCGGAACTGGTACATGCAAAGTTATGGATTTCTGTTGTTGTTGTTGGTCTTGCTCCTCATGTTGTTGTTGTTGTTCGGCTTTAAGCCATGGTTCTTCGATAGTGTTAATATCGAAACGTGCAAAACTTGTTGCAGCCGGTTGGTAGACGTCGGCGGCGGCGACTGTCGCCTCGACTCGTTTAGACGAGGCACAACCCATACTCTTCCTCCTCCTGTACAACTGAATTCAGTATGGTATTTGCAAGTACTTGTAAGAACTATGTGTGGTTTTGATGTCTGATTTTATCTAGTAAAGAAAACAGGTTTTGTTATAAGCCTTATGATGATGAGTGGTGTAGGGTTTAACACATGGTCCTCTAGAGGATTGCCATGTAAGCATTACGTGCAATCGAAAACGCTTGGGTATCGTAACGACACATGGCAATCCATTAGTGGATTAGTTGGCAAGATCTTGGACTTAGAGTACTACTGAATGGTAGTTTTGAATATTTGTTTTTTTTTTTCCCTAATGACTGGTTGGGTTTGGATATGAGTAGTAAGAGATTGGGAGGCCTCTAAGAATTCATGGACACTAGACTATTTGGACCACAAAATAAGTACTTTTACGAAAAATCCAAAACTCTCTTGTCATAAGTTTGGCTGTGAGGCCACACCAAGTCACCAAACGTTTATTTTAATTTTTAAGTCAAATTGGTCTAGTGCTAACTAGTTTAATTAGTTCCTAGTCTAGTAATATTTATTGTTGTTGGCAGTTTAGACATGGATTTCATTCCTCGAGTTACTGATATTATATAAATAAGTTCACCAACAAAAGGAGAAGAAAAAAAATTGGTCTTACTTTTTATAATCTATACCATAAGTTGTTTTGCAACATTTTTTACTTAACTTGGCAACTTACATACGTTGGCCTATTTGTCTATGATTTTTTTTAAATATTTACAATATATAAAGACATAAAAGAGTATTTTAGTTATAATCATCTAAAAATTATGCGATGAACAAAATATCCAACCATCCAATATAAAATGGAGAATGTAGAATGCATATTCTTCCCACTAATACTATATGAAATTCTTAAAATGGATATCAAACTGCGTGCATATCGATTTATTATTATTTATTGAATATTCACCTACCACTGTGAATCATAAAAAATCATGCCTCCATTCATGACCGCCTCCAAAAGACGATGTTCGACCATCTCCGCCGCTTGAATCCGGGCTATAGCCTGTAAGCCTCCTAGCAGTCTGCATATTTACCCCATTACCTTTCGGGTTTGGGCTCCTTGGTGCATTATAAGTTGCTGTTAAACCGCCTGAACTCACTGAGTCACTACCGGATGGCCCGACTGATTTCCTTGTGGACGGGTTCCATTGATGTGTGGATGGGGGTTGCTGCTTGACCGCGCCCTGACTGCGTACTTTTGCCTTGGCGGACTGTGTTGGGGCCATGTAGCTAGGGACAGCTTGATGTTGCTGTTGTGGGGTCTTGAGTGGTACTGAGTCAACTCGGTTTCTACCGAGTGGCACTGCGTCGACTGGGTCTGAGTTAGTTGGTGTGATCATGTTAACATCGACCGTCTTTTCCGACAAGTCGTCTGTATTGGTGAAGGTGGTATGGGAGGTGTCGAGCGGTGACAAGTGGCGTGCGTGCCATGGTTGCGATGCCATCCATCGTTCGAGCCAGTTCCATCCCCATTGTGGTTTCTCGACATCGTTCTTGTCAAAGTAAATTAAGTTGTTAACATTGTTTGGATCCGGTTTGAGCTGTTGTTGCTAAAAATAACAAAAACAATTAGTACATTAGTTTGATGCCCTAGAATATTATGAATCAAAATCGTATCCTCTGACATTTTTTTGAGGTTCTTGCAGTTCAACCTTGTGTTGCCTACCAAAACAGAGGTTGTTTCATACACACATGTGCTGAGTGATGCTAGGGATGCTAAAAATTCATCCCAAAATGCACTCCCGACTCCCTAGTGACGTAGCAATTGAAAATGAAACTTGGTCTCTATTTCAATCCGGCTACATCATTTGAGATGCTTTTTAAGACCAATTTTTGGTATGACTACGCATTCTTCTTCCCCCACCCCCCCAAAAAAAAAGAGAACAAACATAACCAAGGATAATGGGCATTATTTTGAATTTACAATGACCAAATTAATTTTCAACTTTTTTTTCTTTCCTTTTACTTAGGCCATATCTTTTTTGTTGGTTAATACCATCTGAGCAAGGTCGCGAGGAATGTCTAATTTTAAAAACATTAGGATAGAGGCGAAGCCAAAAATAGGTTAGGAGGGCAATCCCATACGCGACTCTTTTTTGAGATTTATACTAAAGACAATTTTTGTAATGTTTTACATATAAATGACAAATTTCATACTTTCATTTTTTTTTTTATTATGATTCGTAGTATAAAAGACTTTTATTTCTGACTCGGCCGACTTGGTCACCGCCTAGCTAACTATCCATTACCAAGCTCGGCATGTTATGGACTCGGTGTGACTCGGCCTTGACTCGCATGACTCAGTTGGTTCAACTCGGTAGACTCGGATCTACTATTTTTTCTTTTTTTTTCACATTTTTGGATAGTCTTTGACTCAAGATTGACTCGTGTGACTCGACCTTGACTCGATTGACTCGCCCGGTTTGACTCGGTCGACTCGGGTCAAATTCCTTTTTCTTAACTTTCTGTATATTTTTTTAGCTCGTTAGTGACTGGGGCTGACTCGGTGACTCGAACTCGGTTACCACCGAGTCGCCCACCAAATCCGAGTCGGCGAACTATGATAAAAGTAAAGTTGTTTTATATTTTGACCCCTTAAGTTAAAATCCTAGCTTAATTTGGACCCTAAAGTTGGACCTATCAAATTACTGAAAAATCGAGGACAAAAGTTAACCAACCTGGTAGGATGGATAAGCATAAGCAAGGGCTCTCTCGCGTCTAATGAGAGCGTTGTGTTTCCTTTGGGAGTCACTGTTGATGGTCTCCAAGCTCTGATTTCTCCCATCCCAACTTACCTCCATTTGAAGTGGACTCCTTGGCTCGCTTCCTCGGCGATGATTTTTTTGTTGTTGTTCTTGTTGATGTTGTTGTTGTTCTTTTTCTTCGAGCTTCTGATGTAATAGTTGGAGACGTCTAGCTCTAACTCTGGCTTGTACGCGTACTAAGGCTTGCATGCATCGCATGGTCATTTGGGCTTGCTTTCGCACGTTATGTCCCCTCACAAGAGCCTGTAATCTCACTAGTCCCTTCAATGCTCGCAAAGCTCTTCGTGCCTACAGCAATGCAATTCCACCATATATGTCATAGAAAAATCTGGTATCTTGGTAGGGTCTTTGGGTCAATTTGATCTCCCAATGTTTCAAGAAAAATTGGGTAGCTAAATTTTTGAGAGATGAGTGACATATGAAGAAAATAGTGTTATGTAAAACGCTATAAAAGCCTTAAGAACAACCTTTTAGAAGGATAACAAATGAGAAACATGTTGCGTTTTTTTAAAGAAGTGAACCTACTTTTTATGAGATTGATTAGGAACTCAAGTTGACTAGATAGTAGTTGAAAATCAAAATGACCAATAATTTCATTTATTTAAGTTTTTAAGTATTCACAATTAATAAAGAAAGATTTTTTTTTCTTTACCATTTTCATAAAAATGTAAGCTTCAAAAGGTAAAATACTAAAATATGTAAAAACCTCCATTCAGAGCAGCGACGTAATATATATCTTTTCATAATTTGAATACTTAAAAAAATAATTTGAATACTTAAAAAGAAAAGATCCACATATATCATTATTCATACAATGGATTTGGTCATTTAGATTTTCAACTACTATCTAATCATATTTTTTCTGTTAGTCAACATAATTTGACCAGGATCCCACATTTTTGTGGAAGTATGTTTGAGTTTGAAAACATTAAGAAGCATGTCAATAATAAATGGGTTAAATCCTTATTGGGCCGAACTTGGGCTTAAGTTTTCAAAACTTTTGGATCAGACTTGGGCTGATTTTTTAGGAGATACTTACTAAGTAGCCTCTGTAGTACGCTTGTATGAAGGTGGCAGCCCAATCTTCCTTAGATTGACGTCCATAACCGGCGAGTCGAACAACTTCCGCCGCAGCTTGAGCAGCCGCCACCGCTGCTTCCGCCGCGGCTGCAGTGGCCACTGCAACAGCAAGCGCGTGGTTTCTGTCTTCCATCATCGTCGGAGACTGCATTGTACTTTCATGATACTCAGAATCCGGCGAAACTTCCCCTGGAAAATGTTCTAATGACAAAATCTCCGGCTTGTCATCATTTTGCAATGTCTGTGTTTCTTCTGTCTGATTATCGAAATACATTACTAGTATTATTATAACATGATCAATATTTAATTACTAAAAACGAAAAAGGGCATTTTAGTCATTTTCTCCATGTTTACAAAAACACACCAAAAGTTCAGTACAACACCAAAGGCTCATCTGAAAATTCCTAGAGGGGAGGCATTGCAAATCCACATCTTCTCTTGGATTTGCTATTCACCATTTTTAGAGGAATGCGTTTCGGAGAATATGATTCTAGGTTTAACAGGGGAAAATTATATTTTTAAGAATGTGATTTCATTCCCGTCAGTTCAAATATATTTTATGATCCAACCATTTAAATAAATTGGATCATTAAATGTGTACTCAATTATCATAATCAGCAACTTTAAAGCAACCAAACCCTGTGTACTATTTTAAGTACAAAATTTAACCATATGCATGTCACAATTGTTATGACATGAAATGGGTCGGGTCTGTCATTATATCCGACCCATTTCTAATCCATTTTTTTTTAGAACATCAAAAACACATTTGTTTAAACACGATTTTGGAATATATCATCCCCACAAAAAAAATGGAATAATTATCCTTTGGAACTACTCAAATAATTCTCATATTGTCATAATTATTTCCAAATTTTTTCTAAAACCATTTCTTCTTTGCTAATGTGAAATTTTCTTCACAAAATCAACACAATTTCTATTCTTTTTTTTTTACTGAAATTTTTCACTTTAGAGAAACTTATAAACAAATTCTTAACTGCAAATCCAAATCAAAAAAGAACTTCCATCTTTACATTGGGGTATTTTTGGAAAAATTAAAGTTTAAAACAAACCATATCTTTAAAAATATTTTTGGATTTTTTGTAACCGTTATCACTTACAACAAAAAAAAAACAATATTTATTTATTTATTTATTAAGCCAAAAATGTTAAATTTTATTAATTTTGGTTTAAAAAAATTACCTTCTTGTCCAAGTCCTTAGAAATTGTAGAAGAAGAAGAAGAAGACTTGAAAACTTTCTTTACAGAGGTGAACCAGTTTCCTTTCTTCCCCATTTCTGCACACCACCAACAGACAAATTAAATGACGAAATTAGCCTTAAAACATCTGAGAATCCCATCTATAATATACATTTGATTGTTTGAAAAAAAAACCCAGAAATTTAAATCAACAAATTTTTAGAGACAGAGAAAAAAAAAAGAAAAAAAAGAAAGAAGAAGAACCCTAAAGGATGATCAAACCTGAGAGAAATTGAAATCTGAAAGACTCTTATTTTCGACCTTTTGATGTTCCTTTTCGAAACTCACTTCTTTGCTCGTGCATTTTGATGGGTTTCAGATCAAAACTCATAAATTTGAAGAGAGAGAAAGAGAGTGTAGAGAGAGAAAGAAGAGAGAGACAGAGAGGGACTGGAGACCCGCGGACTCGCCTTTTGTATTTATGGTTCTCACAGGTAGGGGTGTAAACGGTAGCCTATCGGACCGGATATGGCCATATCCGAATTCGAATCCGAAATTTTTTTAACACATCCGAATCCGATCCGATATCCGACGGATGTTAAAACTTAATGACCAAATTCGAATCCGATAATATTATCGGATATCGGATATTATCCGATTTGACCGATAAGGTCATTCGAATTCGAATATCATCCAACATCCGAAATCCGAAATCCGAAATTTGAGGATCATGTTCAATTTAGACTTGAGATGCAGTAAGTCTCCAATATTTCCAATTTCTTTCTTTAACATAATTTCAAGTTCTTCTAAAATAAGAATTGACCTGTCATATATGCAA
>MVGT01002338.1:289182-300297 GCA_002174775.1 Macleaya cordata | reverse complement strand
AAAAAAAAAAAAAAAAGGTAACCAAGCATACACAATATAAGGTAAGGTCAATTTATTGGAACCCTCAGGTGGAGGCAATCCTGCACCACCACATAAATACCTTTCTTGCTTTCTAAGCTGAAACAACGGCTAAAAATGGTTGTGACTTGTGAGTGTTTTGTAGGGAAGTTAGGGTTTCATTTAGGGCAGAAGTGCAAGGTTTCTAAAGGGTCTTTGCTTGTATTGAAAGTGAAAATGAACCAAAACGAGGTGCATTAGCGATGGGAGATGAGTGAGTCTTTTTTAGGTTTAATGTCTCTTTGATGGGGGTTGGTGACAAGCACCTTTCCATCCTATTTAATATTTTTCATCCTTTACTTGTCATGCCAACAAGGTTTGCTCAAGTGGGCACAGTTCCTTTGTCTAAATATGGAAAATCCAAATAGTACGACACACAAAATGGGTCGGGTTAACCCGACATGGACCATACACAAAAGGAGTTGCTAAATCATGCATCCTGATTCCACTAATTAGCAGTTAAGCACCCCTCCTTTTTAGTTTTTACATGTTACATCCAATTAATTCTTACACTCTACTTACACTGAACTGGGGACTAGTCATGTAGAGATAATTTACAGTTGATTAATTTATGAAGATGATCTACTCACCATCCTTATAGAAAACCACGTACATCGATCGTTTCAAAACTTTGTAACTTCATCATCAAAAACTAATTCAAAATTAATCATAAGATGAATGATTCAAAAAACTTTATATTTTAATTCTGATAGGATTAAAAAAATTAGAAAAATGTAATTTTCTTAAAGAATAGATCTCCATATATATATCATCACGAAAAAATCAGTCAGTTCATATTCGATACCACAAACCAGTTATGGTTGACTGCAAGGGAAAGTTGAGTGTAACATGTAAATAGCAGAAATCCTTGGTGGAATCCAAGATTTTTAGTAGCTCCCGTTCTTCATTCTATCAAGTAGGAAATAATACATTTACATGTCATTATTTGATTTTTTTTTTTCTTTGATAAGATATTAGAATTCCATATTCTTTATTTAGTAAATATGATATAAAATCACCTTGATCCATACAGAGGTCAATGGGCTGCAACCAAATGGGTTGTAGAGGGTAAACCCATAAATAGATGGGTTTGGACTATTATCCTCTAGAAATGGGACAATCTCCCTCCCAGACTCCCATCTCAGCAACCCTTAATAAACTCACATAAAATATGTATATGTATGATCTTCACATAGATGGGCCTTAGGCCCATTGGGCTATTCAAGGTATTAATAACACAATATCTGTCCTCCACAGGACAAGAACTAGAACAAAATTAATATAGTCGGGTTATATAGCCCCCCTTATATAACCCATCCCCCAACCCTTCGGCTTGTGGGGCTCATATAGAATGCATCCAGGAGCCGAATTGTGGAGGGGATGTTCTCATCACTATGTGTTTCAGCATATTAAAAAATTAGCTCGTTTTAAAACTTCTAACCCCTCAAATTAGCCCTTAAAAAATTTACAAGTTTTAAACTTTTATTTTGACCGTTGATATAAAATAGATAGATTTCAGGTTAAAAGTTTGAGAACAGGCTTATTTCAAGTAATTATGTTCTCCTCATTATGTAGATCATTCTCTCTAAGAATGTATTCTTTGTAGGACAACAAGGGAGTTTTTTTAAAAAATAGGCGCTATATAACCTTACTCTATATATCTATTATCTATTATATACTATAGGAGAAGCCGTGTGGGTTAACAAAACCTACATTATAAACATATTACCCAATCTATTATCTATTATTGGGTTAATAAAACCATATCTCTTAAGTGTGGGTTAAAAAAGCCTACAATATAAACATATGGCCCAATCTAAAACAACTAAATTTTTTAATTATCTAACAAAAAAATACAAAATGTTTTTTAAAAGAAGCTCCGTGCCTTGCACGGGATATGGGGCTAGTAATATACTATAGGAGAAGCATTAGGTTAACAAAACCCTCTCTCTTAGGTGTGGGTTAAAAAAACCTACATTATAAACATATGGCCCAATCTGTTATTTATTACTAGCTCCCATATCCCATGCAAGGCATGGGAGCTTCTTTTAAAAGAAAATTTAAATTTTTTTATTAGATAATTTAGTTATTTTAGAATTTGAATTTATGTTTATAATGTAAATTTTTTTAACACATACCTAATAGAGAGGGTTTTGTTAGCCTAGGCCATATGTTTATAATGTAGATCTTTTTAACCCACACCTAAGAGAGAGGATTTTGTTAACCCAAGGCTTATCCTTCTCCTATAGTATATTATAATAGATTAGGTTAACAAAACCCTCTTTTTTAGGTGTGGGTCAAAAAAACCTGCATTATAAACATATGACCCAATCTAAAACAACTAAATTTTCTAATTATTTAATAAAAAAATTCAAAATTTATTTTTTTAAAAGAAGCCCCGTGCCTTGCACGGGATATAGGGACTAGTCTATTAAAATATACTATAAAAGAAGTCTTGGGTTAACAAAATCCTCTCTCTTAGGTGTGGATTAAAAAACCTACATTATAAACATGTAGCCCAATCTATTATCTATTATTGGCTAAACAAAACTCTCTCTCTCTCTTAGGTGTGGGTTAAAAAAACATACATTATAAACATAAATTCAAATTTTAAAACAACTAAATTTTTAATTATCTAATAAAAAAATTAAATTTTTTTTTTAAAAGAAGCCTCGTGCCTTGCTGGGGATATGGGGGTTAATATATATATATAAACTAAATGAAATGATTATCTTTTCTTTTCCTTTCTTTTTTATTCTCTTTAATTTTGTGACTTTAAGGTGAGAGGTGGAAGTGAGGCAAGCTTTTGTTATTTTAATAGTAGTTTGCAACAATACGAGGTACACTTATAGTGTATTTGGATGTAGAATTCATATTTTCCAAGGGAAACATGAGTCCTTGGAAACATGAATCCCTAGAAACATGAATCCTTTGGTTTGTTTGGCAACAATAAAAGAATCTATAGATTCATGAATCCTTAGCATCATGAATCTATATAGTAAATCAAAAATCAAAACGATGCTCTATATCCGTTAGCATCGAGCTATTGATATTTTTTCTACAGTTTTTAAAAAATTAGACGTACCACTCTAATCCTTTGTCCACTATCATATCGCCACCCAGAAACATAATAAATCAAAAATCAAAACGATTAAATTACTTTAATCTTTCTTCTTCTTTTTTTTTAATGAAATAGTCTGTTCACAAACTTATACTTGAGTATGGTGTTGAGCGTAACTACTAGTCTGTTTGGACAAGGGATTTTAGGGAGGAATTTTGTGGGGACCCGGAATTTTGAAGAAAAATATAACATAATTTTTCGACCAAATCTTTGGTCCCCACAAAATCCCTCTCCCAAATCCCTTGTCTAAAAAGACCATACATTTTTTTTTTTTTTTGATCTATTAAAAACTATATATGTCACCGAAGTCTAGGAAGGTCGACTTAGGTCGTGTATTTAATATTTAAAAACATAAATCGACCAAAAATATTTGAAAACTTAAAAAAATCAAAATTAACAAATTAACCAATTAAAGATATATAGTATTGAATTTTGTCTTGGAAAAGACCCTAGAAAAAAAATCTTCCCCATAGATACTCGTGGTAGTTAAAACATCAAAATCACAAAACGAACAATGTAGTGGAATGATGGTAAGTGTTGTTTAAAATCTTTAACGTGCGCCTCTGTTACTCTGCATAGTAATTCTACGTGAAAGATTTTGAAAACAAATATCAAGAGAATAATGGCTCAAAAGTCTGAGGGAGATAAAAAAAAACAAAAAACAAAAAAAAAAAAGTAAAAAACATTAATTATGAGAAAATCAAAGCCTTTGGATAAAATGAATCACGTGCCCTACTTATTAGTATCAACTAACGGTCTAGTGAAAAGATACAAAAACTTTTGGAAGTTATTTATCCGAAACATAACCAAAACATTTTGTAGAATCCACATAGATATGAATAAGAGGATCAATATCTGATTTTCGATTATAAATTCTAATCCTCTCTACAAATTGAATGATTTATGGGTCGTTTATAAATACCGTACGTTAATTTCAAACCAATATTTGATGGAAGTATTTTTGTTTCTATTTTTTTGGTAGTTGAGAATATTGCCCAGAGTACAATTACAAACATATATACACTGCTAGCTATAGTTTGGGTGAGGAATGAGCATAGAGATCGCCAGGAGCATATGCAAGTCACTCCCATGGATGAAATGAAGGTCGACCCCACGGAGGAAGAGAAGGTAGTCTTATTGGCAAAGAGAAACCACTAAATGGGTACGTACACACATATATTGTATATAATTTGAGTCATTCTACACTCACCCAGGATTTGTTGGAAAGCAGGAGTGTGTGTTACTACAATACGTAGACATTCACAAGTAAAGAAGATAGAGATAAAAAAAAGATAACAAGAACAGAGAATAAATCAAACAAAGTAAAACAAAAAGGTCGAGGCAAGGATTAGATCATCTAGCCTTCAGACAGATTCGCCCCACACAGGGGCTCATGGTTTTAAAGTGTCTATCTCCCAAGATACAACGACCACCTTTCTTGCAGTAGTAGTACTCCAAACTTCGAGAACCAGCGAACCAAATTTTTGTGTTGAATTCTCTCTAAACAACATACTCACTAAAAACTCTTATAATGCAAGGACGATGATAATTGAATGAATACAATCAAAATGCAGAAATATGTCAATGCATAAATGAATTTTTCGATGATCCAAAATGAGAATCCAAGTGGAGTAATTATAGATTTAATTGTGACCATTAAGGGGGACATAATGACTGTTGGTACAGACACCAATTCCCGAATAGTCACAACCCTTCATTTGAATTTAGAAAATTCTCAAGAGTCACAAATTTTAATTTAAATTAATTTAAATATCCAATGGTCACACAACCCTTGAAATATTTAATTTAAATTAATATAAATGTCTAATGGTCACAACTCTTCAAATTAAATAAAATAATTATTTTATTTTTTATTCACATTTAAATGGGTTCATAACCCATCGATTCTAACATGATTCACACTCACTAAATTCACCCTACCAATTAAATTCAGAGAGAGAATTAAAAGTGCATTCAAATCACTCTCTCTCTCTCTCTCTCCCTCTCCAAATTTAATTGGAGACAAATCAACTGGTAACTTTAATGAGTAGAATTCACGGGTAAGTGTAAAGTTTCCCATATAATTTACATGGATCACATTCAACGACAATACTACAATGGATGAGTACTAATTCAAGACCTCTAAAGTCAAAAGAGAGATGAAGTGTCAGTAGACTCAGTACTTAGTACTTAGTAGATTAGGGTGATTTTTATGATAATGATCTATGTGGTGACTGGAACACCCAAACTTTCTTGGATCATTTTTATGGGCCCTACAAAAATTTTAGCTAAATCTTACGTGTCGTAGGCACGTGTTAAAGTTGAAAGGTTAGTGGTTTGTTTAGACCTTCGTTTTTACTCAGTTTGGAATCTTCGGATTCGCGTTATTTTAGATTTGCTTAGTGAGGGGGTTGTAGTCTCTAGATGACTCTAGATGATTGGTGCAGCCAGGGGTGCCAACCTAGTTGGAATGTCCGGCTTGCATGGTGATATTGGTTGTTCCTCGCTGGTTTGTCTTATTTGGTTTCTTGTTTGGCTTGGGGTTGGGTTCCCCCCTTTTGCTGTTTTGTTGCTCTCATTCTTTTTAATAAAGGTCCTTTTATTACTAAGAACAAAAAAGAAAAAAAATTCTCCAAGGCTATCCAAATGGACTAATTTTTATAAGTATGTTATTTTTATTATTTGGATCATATGTATAAAAATTAGCTCAATCGAAGACTTTTCGCATCACCAATAATTAATCTAAAATTTAATAGTGTGAATGAACGGCTGGCATTTAAAGTGATTTGTTTAGAAAGTTTTTTTTTTTTTTGATTGGGAATACTGCCCAGGTTACAATATGGCATAGATACACGCAGTGGGCGTGTGAGAAGCGCAGAGAAACCGCCAAGAACATCGTCACCAACGAACGCAGGAAATGCACCCACCAACAGGCACAGAGAAACCGCCAATAACTACGTACTTATATTTATTATCAAATTACATGGGACAAACTTAACGGTAATACCACGGCCGAGAAGTTTTGATCCCAAGACCTCCCACTACTAAGGATTTATGGGAGGGATGCACAACCATTGAGCCAAAGGCCCATGTGCGATTTGTTTGGAGAGTTAGAGATCTCTAATTGAGCTGATTTTATTAGTGATGATAATATTATATCAACAAAAAAACCACTGATTTGAATACCTCAAACTTGTAAAAAAATTCCAACAAAAATAATCTTATTTTAATGAACCCAAAAATATTAGGTATACATGATAGAGAGCAAATCCTATATCCCTATTTGCATGTTCCTTCCATGTGCCTATGTTTATTTTTACTTGTAGGGTCCACATGGAGGCGAACCAACGGATGATTTTTTGTAAGACTGTTCTCCTCGCCATATAAATCATCTTACAAAAAACTAATTTATTCTAGGACATCTAATACTATCAAAAGCTGATTGAAAAATAATTAACCATTCATTTATCATCGTTTATTTTCGATCAACATCTCATAGAGTTAAAAATTTTAGAAATGACTGATTTTTTTACAAAAATAATCAATATAGCAAGGAGATTAATGTTACAAAATAATCAGCTATTGGTTCAAATCAAATAAATATGGCCATATAAAAACCACATACAAATAGGCACAAAGGATGCGTAACGGTAGCTGGGAAAGAAAATAAAGTGCGACTGTTTGAGCATGCATGGTAATGAGCCACGTCCTTTGGGAACAAAATCCAAAATTGACAACCACATATATAATTCATGAATTTCACGAGGTCATTAGTTGTTACTCACGACTCACGAGATAAATACTCGATTGGTGGCTATCAACATAGATGTAACACCGCACTGTGGAGCGCACAGTTACATTTCAAGAGCTGAAATTTTGTGAGGCTGTTCTCTTTGTCATGTACATCATCTTCACAAAAAATCAACTTATTTTAAAACTTCTAACCCTATCAAAATTCAAAAGTTTGACTATTTTCTTCACCATTAATTTTTAATCAACTTCCGATCAATTTTTGATAGGGTTAGAAATTTTAGAATTGACTGATTTTTTATAAGGATGATGTGCATAGTGAGAAGAACAACCTCACAAAATTTTAATTCTTGAAATGTAAACATGTGGGCCCTACAATCCTGTGTTACCATAATAACATCTAATCTTGGTATTCAAATAGCACAGTTCACTCCAAAGACCCAGTGTTTAAAAGACGACTATTATAACATTATTATCATTATAACGTACAAACGCCTATATCATATAACGGTCGTTTTTACCGTTATTATAATAGCGGTTATTTGTTAAAAATCAAAAAATATATAAGGTAAAATTTTATTTAGTTTCTTTAACATTTTAAAAATAAATTAACATTGTTATTTTCTATTAAACGGTCCCGTTAAAATGGTCATTGTATCAGCATCATTTTTTTTAGACATTACTATAAGTAGACAAGAACCTGTAGGTCTTATATTGAGATGATTCAAGGCGCCCCTGCAAGGAAGTATGTATATAGTGGGTTTTTCTAGGTTTTTTTAGCTGAGACAGTAAAATTGTTATGAGTTAAACTCGTGATTTAGGTTAAAATCTACATTTTTACATACTAAAAATTAACCACTGACCAAACTAATAACAACTAACCAAACTTCCATAAAAGAAAAAAAAATGGATGGTATTTAGAAGAAAAAAAATTATTAAATCAAAATTAAAATTTTTACGAATTTCTCAAACTGTTATTTTCCAAGCTATACTAAATTTCGACTAATGCGACTTTATCAGAAAATGGATGGTAGGTCCCATAGAAATAGAATTCCATGGGTCCCATCTGACGTTTGTAAAGGACATTCATTATTAAAGATGTGCAAACCAAAAAATTTCTTCGTTAAGATCAATTGAATTGATGTTTCACGTTTAATAAGTGAGACTAAAAATGAGAGTTCAAGATGTGCAAGCAAAGATATTTTCTCTTTTTTTTGTTTTTTTTGTTTTTTGTTTTTGTTTTGTCACTAACGAACTTGTCTTCCAAACAAAGAATTTTTTTTATATATTTTTTTAGTAATATAATATTATTCTTTTTGAGTGAAAACTAGATTAAATAAAATGGAGAGAATAAATAATATTATTTATAAGTGGAGAAGTCAAATGGCTTCAAAAGGGGAGAATTGAATGAATTGATCTTTTACAAGAACAGAGCATCCCAATTGAAAATACAACACGCGAATTGGTAGATTCTAGGATTAAGACTGGAATTGAATTTCTTTAGGTTATCGTGACTCTAGCCGGACTCGCAACTCGCATTATGAAAGAAGGTGATCTAAGATCTAATGTTTTGTGAGAAGATAAGATTTAGTGACCTTTATATTTACAAATTAATCTATTCAAAAATCTCTAACCCTTTCGAATCAGTCTTTAAAAATAAATAAATTTTAGATATCTTTTGTACTGTTGATTTCTAAACAATTTTTGATAGGGTTATGAGTCTTAAAATAGACTGATTTTGGGTGAAGAGATCTCACTGATAATTAGCCACTTTAGTCCCCCACAAGTTATGTTAACTCTCAGCCTTAGGTCATGGTACGTAGGGTCAATAGATACCTTCTCATATTTCAATATCAAAACGTGGAATAATTAAGAACCAACCATAATTGTGTTAATACAATTTTTTGTAGTCCACATCGGGTTGATCGGATGGTGAAGATGATTTATTCATCATATAGATGATCTTCAAATGAAATCACCATGTGTTTTGAATTTTTTCTTTTTTTTTGAAGGGGATTATTGCCTAGGTTACATTATGACGTAGATGCACATAGTGGGTGTATGAGAAGCGCAAAGAAACCGCCAAAAATATCCTCACCAACGAACGCAAGAAAGACACCCACCCATGATCACAGAGAAACCGCCAATATAGCATACTATATTTATTACCAGATTACATGGGACAAACTTAACAGCAATACTACAACCGATAAATTTTGATCCCAAGACCTCCCACTATCAAAGATTTATGAGAGAGATGTACAACCATTGAGTCAAAGGCCCTTGTGATGTGTTTTGAACTTCTAATCCCATCCAAACACCGTTGAAAAATAACAATATAAATGCATGTTCCAAAAATCATTTGACAGTCAACGGTCAACGATCTTGTGTGGCTTTATGGAATGTCGTGCATATGGACGATTAGATTTTACATAATTTTGCTCAAAAACCTCATTTTTGTTTGCTAATAATTATTGGGAGCTGGTCTTAGAATTAATAATTAGGGAAGGGTAATAACATTTTTTACCATAAAACGTATTTTTCTGTACAAGCACTACTACATCTGCACATCACCACCAGTCACGAGTAAGTGAACATGCATTTTCGAAGACCGACCAAAAAAGACAAACGTAACCTTTGCTTTTAGGGCACGTAAAAAATGGGTCGGATTTTTGTTTTGAGGAGATGATGGGTCGGATTCAGATACCCTGTTATGGTACCCAGATTCTGCTTGGGGTCACTTTCTCGAGTTTAGATTTTTTTTTTTATCTGCTTTGTGGAATCCGTTGATTCTATAGGTTGTAATGTAGATGATTTAAGCGTTGTGTCAAGGTAGATGATCTAAGAGGTCGTTTGTAAACCACTTAAGAAGTTATTTTTTGACTTAAAAATATGTATGATAATTTTTTTTTAAAGTGACTTCTAAAAGTAAAAAAGTTGTTTTTTTTTAGAACAAATTTTTTTACTTTTTTGCTTGGGATAAGTTACTTCTCTTCAAGTACCATGTAATAACTAATAACTTATCATTATTTTTGGCTTATAAGTCATTAGCACTTTTGCTTCTGATTGCCAAACACTCTCTAAACGTTGTTGATTTGATGTAAAGTAAAAAAAGAAGGGTTTCATGAGAATCTATATCATTTTGAAAAACTTAACATGTTGTAAGAATAATCTTCTAATCAAATTTTGAAAGGGTTAAAATTTTTAGAATTGTCTGATTTCTTGTGAAGATGATGTACATGATGAGGAGAATAACTTCACAAAATTTTAGTTCTTAAGGTGTAGCTATGTGGGTCCACAGGACCCCATAGAGAAGGTGTCTAGAGAAACATCTCTTTAAGAGGTGCTTCAATAGCAGTGTTTTATTAGGGTTAGAGTTGGCCGGTTGTCGAACTAGAAAGGTTCAACCTTAGCCCTTTTAATAAACTGGTCCTTTTAACTCCATAAGTATAATAACTCGAGTTATATTAGACTTGTCTAATTCTTTGATTTCCCAACCCAAACTCTGCCTATTTAACTCATAGCTCGAGTTAGGAGCACGGTTTGCCGAGTCAAATCGGTTATATCGATTGCTCCAGACCAAAACAATAATAAAGGTTTCAAGCCAATTCCATCGATCCAATTCGAGTGATTATAAAGTTTGATCTGGCCGATCACAATCGATCCAACAGAATTTAAACTATCCAGCTGAGTTAATGGCTGATTTAACGAGTTATTAGGTGGTTTATAAATCACAATGTATTATCATATCAATTGCCACCCATCCAAACCCGATTCAGTCGATTCAACAAACCATAGTTAAAAAGGCCTGAGTTAATGGAGTCACGGTCGGGTTAACTTTTGCAGGTCAAAAAAATTTTATTATAAAAATTCTAGATTTACACACAAAATTATACCTTAAGTCTAATATTGATCTAATCTAATTTGGTCTAAAGTCGGTCTAATGTTAGTCTAAAGTCTTAGGGGTATTAGCTGGAGTATAAATTCAGGATTCCTATAGCACCACCTAGGTCTAAATTCAAAGATCCTCGTGAACTCGTGGTTTTTTTATGTTATAAAAAGATAACAATGCCACGTAAGCAAATTCAACAGAGATGACACGCTGAACACGTTATAACAAATCAAAAAATAGTGAGATGTGTGAGGTGAGTTAAATGCAGTTCACGTTCTTCACCACACCACACCAC
>MVGT01002338.1:274322-288153 GCA_002174775.1 Macleaya cordata | reverse complement strand
GATTTAGACACGTGTTTTTTCAGCGTGTGCCCTTTTTCAGTACTTTCTGTTACAAACCCTAGCGTGATAGACTATACTAGAGATCAAAAATTATGGTTAGAGACAGTTATGTGATGATCTCTGGAGCATCTTAGATGATGATCCTAGAACTAGGATCGTTGGATCAATCGTGATGAAGTTTAGATTTCAAACTATTCAGCATCATGGATCAGCTGAAGGGTCCCACGCTACAAGGAGTTTGTGGGATTGTTTAATAAATTGGGCTTGGAGGGCGGATCTGATATGTACTGAGTCCGGTTTTTTTTTCTTCTTCTTGGGATAGGATTGTAATTTATGGTATTGAAAGGGTAAAAATGTTCTAGGAGGAATGCCTTTACGTGTTTTAGAGGACCTATAAGCCAAGAAGCAGATCAATCCGCGCTGCTATTTGGACCGACGGACTTACAAAATAAATGCCCGACACTTATGTAGCATGGTGGATCCTACTGCCACATAAGTTGAAAACCTCCTCATAACACTTTTAGGAGGGGAAAAGGGCTGGGTCCCACCCTGCCACATAGGTATTTGACACTAATTTTGTAAACTGGTCGGTCCAAAAAGCTTTATGCGCCCCAAAATAATGCTCTAACTTTGGCCAGTGTGTACCTGGTGTCTACATCGGGATGATTCAACTACTAATTATATAATTTTTAAGTGAGTTAGAAGTTTTAAAATGATATTGATTGGTTGAAAAAAAATAATTGATATTGATTTGCAAATCTGCAATTGAGGATAACCTAGGTCAGTTTTTCACTTGAAATTAGCTCTTAAATTATCTCATGTGGGATTGAACTAGGGTTATTTCGTGGGGATAATATTATCTTGCCTCATAACGAAATAATAGTTAAAATCTGTATCTAATTAATGCCATATTTGACTCCACGTTTGAAAAAATCACATAAAATAAATATGTCATCTTAAATTTCAGATCATAAGCATCACTTTCACATCTTAACTTTTCTCATATGTACGTTGAAATGTAAGAAGCTCATGCAATTCAAAAGCATTTGAATTACTATTGCCCTAGTATTAAAAACCAACTCGATGCTAACAAAAGTAGAACCTAATTATAAGTATCCAACAACAACAACAACAACAACAAACATTATCGGCTATTATCGGCTAAGTGACGCATGTAGCAATTTAAGAACATGACTCAAAATAGCAAGTCTGATATTTTAATTTAACATGCCACAAGTCTCTTATAATTAATTATGCAAATAATATTTTTAAAAGATTATCGTTGTCGTGCAACAACATTTTCTAAATCCAGCACACATTTTCCAATATGTTGTATAGAGGGGGGCACAAAAAAAAAGTTGATTTGACTTTCATCGATTTGGTTCCAAATTTGGTCCGGTTTTATAGATTTTTATGTTTCCTTCTTTTCTGGGTGTGTTTTTAAGATTCTTAAGTGAAAAAAGGGCCCGAGTATATAATCGGGATAATTTATATTGGATCCCATTCTGTAAATCTTTAGAAGATCCTAACATGAGTTTAATAATCTTTGTATATGTCAAACGAAATTATTTGTGCACAATGAACATGCAAAGAGATAATTGTTTATGCCAAAGGCACGTGTTAAAAACTTAATCCTTGTGTATAACACCATTATTATTGGGACCAATCCTTACATCTGTCCAGCAAGACAGATTGAGGTGGCGTCTATAATCCACCATCCTTTGTATATAGTGCCACTTCAATTTGTCTAGCAAAACAGATTATGAGTCCCGTTCCAAAATTATTTTACTGTGTATAAAGGAGCTACAATGGTTCGAAGTGGTTTGCCGTTTCCATGTGGACTACGTCGTCCATGCCTACTTTTCTTTTCGAAAATTCTCTTATTCTTAAAATTATTTACCCATTTCACTTCCCCCCATCTTATTCTTGCACTTGCATGTGTGATCTACATGAAAATGATTCAAATATTGATTTTTATTTATTTTATTTAGAATAGTTTTTTTTTATCATGTTGATCAAAACTAATTCTCAGATTATTTCCATGTGAGCTCACTTTCCATTGTAAACAGGGTGCAAGAGTAATTATAGAATTAATAGAGAAAAAGATGGGTGCAATTTCTCATGTATTTCTTATTATAAACAAAACATGCAAAATAAATCCAGCGTAAAAAATACGTGCAACCTACCTGCTAGAGAATCCTATGTATTAGACATCAAAAGAATATTAGATGAATAAGATTCGTCTAATTATTTTGAAAGAGAAGAAACAAAAAAACAGATGCCCATTGGCATTTTTGTACGTTTTAAGTAAATTTTAGAAAATGAATATTTACTTTTTCTTTTTTCTCTTTAATTTTCCTTTAAGGACAAAAAAAACTATCATATATATATATATATATATAATTTTATATGAGCATTAAAAAATATATTAGTGAGTAAGAAACCTTTATATTTTAGCTTAAAACATAAAATACAAATGAATTAACAATTTAGTTTAGGTACTAATTAAGATGCACATTCGATCATTCTAAGGCTAATACATGAGGCCATGTCCCAAAAGAAATATATTAAAGATTTTCAAGTGGTTTAATAAAATTGAGATAATTATAAAGACGTGAAGAGTAATCATTTTTTTCTAATTTTTTCAAATTTTATTCTGTACATTAATAGCTAATATATGCTTTTATTATTTTTTCATGTCGCATTAAAATATGCTACTTCAAAATGCTGCACTAGATAGAAATTAACGAGGGACGATAAGTAGCATTACTCTTGTATAAATAATACGCTTTTACGACTTCTATTGGCTTCAAAGTGGTTCAAAATGACCTACAATTAATTATGTCGTTCATCCATCCAATTCTTTTTTCAAAACTGCCCCTAGTAAAGGACAAACTATTCACACATCTGTACTTGACGAGCCGTCGATAATGTCTTTACTTTTAAAAATCTTGAAAACTACAAAAGGTACCCTCTTTGTAATTTAAAGTACAATAATTAATGCTCATTCAATGCGGGTGTTCTTTTTCTACAACAGTTTAAGTCCATTGCAAGGGCAATTCTAAAGAAAAATCTAAAATAGATGCTAAAAAAATAGAAAATTCATCATGTAAAGGTGTTTTATTTTAGTGGGGAATACCTAAAAATGGGTGAAAAATAAAAAAAAAATAGAAAAAAAAGAAAAGAGAAAAAAAAAATGAGTTGAGATATGTTGTGTTCCTTTGTGTAAGGAGAAAAATAAAAAAAAAATGGGTGAGAGAAATAGCTTTCCTAATATTTAGGAATTAAATATTGAGCGCTCAACCGATGAGCGTGCCGCTCAACAGATGATACCCTCCACTAAAGATCCTTAAAATGGTGGATTGGGATCCATTTTTAGGGGTAAGAGTTTCCAATAGAGCATGAAAACTGCTTAATCAAGCAGTTTTCGTGCTTCCACTATAAATGCCCTAAAAAAACAAACAACTGTGTTTGATAGCATTTGAATTCTATAGAAATAGGTTAGCCCTAAAATGGTAGATTGGGATCTATTTTTAAGGGTTAAAAGTTTCCACTAGAGCATGAAAACTGCTTGATCCTCCCACTAGAAATGCCCTAAAAAATAAACAACTGTGTTTGATAGCATTTGAATTCCATATAAATGGGTTAGTTCCACAGAAATAATACAAATTCTTTTTTTTTTTGTATTTTTAATTTCACAGTAATGGAACCCAATTACTAAAAGCGTGGCTAATAGTTAATTTTTAATGTAATTCCATAGAATAGGCTTCCTTAGCCCCCTAAGGAATTAATTCCGTAGAAGTGGTGGAAATGAATTTATTTCTGTGGAACACATTTCCTTGCTATCAAACACAACCTTAGAAAACGTAAAAAAAATTCCCCAAAATATTTCTTTTTTAATTTTAATCTTCATTTTTTTAAATTTTATGATTTTAGTCCTTAAAAATTATAGTTTTTATGATTTTAGTTCTTAAAAATAAAAAAAAGTGCAAACTAGATTTTTAAAAATGCCTGAGATACCCTTATTCACGTTTTTTGAACTTGTTTCTGCAAGTCCAAACTTGCAATTGCCAATTGCAAGGTTTTTTTTTTAAAAGTTGGACAAAAATTGCAAAAGTTCATACTTGTAATTTTGATAAATTCCAGATTTGACCTGCCTGTGAGGAGTTCGTCAACGATGAGATGAAGCTGGCGATTAAGATTTTTAGATATGGGATATATTTAAAATAAGATATTTTTAAAGGTTAGTATTATCTTTTAAAAAAGGATAATGCTAAAGTTAGTTACATCAAAATTCTATAAAAATTTCTACCCAAAGCTAATTGGATGGTGGAACTATTTTTCACATACCCTCACGATTCCCTTCAAACCCAAAGTGATATGCATCCACCGTGGATTATGCCTTCGGTAGAAAATTCTATAAGCTTTTCGGTAACCCTAGCATCACCGTATTAAAAACTAGGGATTAAATTCAAAAATATTTTTGAAAGAGAGATTAAAATCACAAAACCCAAAAAACACTTACAATGAATAGACATTATTCCTCTCTATTAAATAAAGAATCGAAGAACCCAAAAGTCAATTGCTTTGACCCACATTTTTCAACCGTTAGATGTACTATATTCAAATCATGTACACGATTCGATTGTACCTCGAGATTTGTGCGGAGTGTATCATACGGTCGGTAGACGTGGGGAAACGGTCGACTGTTGGGTAGCAAGATTCTAAGTATAAATTAGGGTAGAAGCGTATAACAATGATTTTGTACGTAAATTATTTTGCACGTCTGACCTCTTCTTCTTCTTCTTCCCTTTCATTTTCTAATTCTAACGTGGTGCACGTGTAGATGGTTGTGATGGCAACCCTCACATGCCCAACTCGAACAACTCCTCCTCTTACATTTTCAAATGACAAAATTACCCCTACCTTTTAACAAAATTCCTCATTTTTCCCTTTTGGCAAAAAGTTCTCGACTCGTTTAATGTTACAGCATTCTTAGATAGATAGTTCCAACACCATAGAAATCTAGAGAGAGAAAGTAGAGAGAGGAAGAAGAAGAGTACTGAAACTGTAAAACAACAAACAAATTCTTGCCGACTCTCTTTAATTCTCTTAACGCTAGTAGATTTAACCATGGTTTGTTTTTAACCCAAGTATGGTCTCGAGATCTGGTTAAAACCTGAGAGAAAAAACAGCTTCCCTCTTCTTCATCCCTCTTTCTCTTTCTCTATCTATATCTCCCTTTTTCTGTGTTTCCTGTTTCTGCACAGACAAAGCAAAGCAGGAGAAGGTAGTTAAAGGTTTTCCTCATTTTGGAGTCAAATTTCCTGTCAAAATCACTGAATTAAACCTGTTGGGTTCCCGGGAAATTTTACGGTACCGGTGACTGCGTACTTTGCTTGGAGATTTGAATGTGGGTCAGAGATTTTAGAGGTGTGTATGATTTTTGTATTTTTTTTTTTTTTTTTCTTTTTTTTTTGTTTGGGTTTTTGGCTTAATTGAATCTAGGTCATAAATTTTAACTTTGGGAGGTAGGAAGATCTGTAACAATTTGATAGAGAGAGGAGGGTAGAAGAGGAAACTTAAATGAACATGTGATGTTATTCATTCATTTTCTTAGTTTTTTGGGTTTTTTTTGAATGAATTTGGTGGTTTTGCAATCTGGGTTTGAAGTTTCAGGTGATGGGTTGGATTAAAATGAGGAAGCTTCTGAATAACTGAATCTGGGGTTTAGGTTTTGTTGGATTTTTTTTAGGAAGATTTGTTTTTGTGGGTTTTCTGGTTTTGGGGATGTTGAAAATGAAGACTGAAACGGAAACAGATTGTGGGTTTTGGAATGATGAAGATAAGGCCATGATTGTAGCAGTTTTGGGTTCTAGAGCTTTTGATTACTTAACAACAAGCTCTGTTTCTTCTGAGGGCTTGTTAACAGCTGTAGGAAGAGATGAAAATTTGCAGAACAAGCTTTCAGAACTAGTTGAAAGTCCGAATTCCTCGAATTTTAGTTGGAATTATGCGATATTTTGGCAGATTTCTAGGTCTAAATCTGGTGATTTGGTTCTTGGTTGGGGAGATGGGTATTGCAGAGAACCAAAAGATGGTGAAGAATCTGAGGTTAATCCACTGCTTAGTCTTCGACTTGAGTATGAATCTCAACAGAAGATGAGAAAGAAAGTTCTTCAGAAGCTTCACAGTTTCTTTGGTGGATCAGATGAGGATAATTATGCACTCGGATTGGATCGAGTTACAGATACTGAAATGTTCTTCCTTGCATCTATGTATTTTTCTTTTCCGACTGGGGAAGGCGCACCTGGTAAAGCTTTGCATTCCGGAAAGCATATCTGGCTCTCAGATTCGCTGAAATTGCCATCTGATTATTGTGTTCGATCGTTCCTCTCGAGGTCTGCAGGGATTCAGACCACTGTTCTTATTCCCACTGATTCTGGGGTAGTTGAATTAGGATCAGTGAGATCTGTACCTGAGAATTCAGAAATTTTGCAGACAATAAGATGCATTTTTTCAACTAACTCCTCAGCAATCAGAGTCAAGCCCATAACTGTGGTGCCCATGATGAATGAGAAGAAAGATGAAAATGGCCCCCTCTCAAGTTTTGGATTCAGAGGACGACAAGATGAATACCCGAAAATTTTTGGGCAGGATCTGAATCTGGGAAGATCTCAGATCAACGATAAGCTTATTGTAGAGAAGGTGGAGGAGAGGCCATGGGAGGTGTACCCAAATGGAAATAGGCTTCCATTTCCGAACAATCGAAAGGGTTTTCGTGCTATGAATTGGCCGCAGATGCGTGGTGTAAAACCCGGGACAACAACAGAGGGTTATGGTTCCCCAGTAGCAGTAAATAATCAACAGAAAATTGGTAACAGTATTTTGGTAATGGAGGATCCTCGCTTGAATCAATATCAGTCACAGAATAAGCAACCACAGAAGCATATTGATTTCTCAGCGGGAGCTACTTCAAGGGGCACTTTGATTACCCGACCAGTTGAACTCGAGCCATCAGATGTTGATGTATCATATAAAGATGATCAATCGGGTCCAGCTGATGAACGGAGGCCAAGGAAACGAGGTAGGAAACCTGCAAATGGAAGAGAGGAGCCATTGAATCATGTTGAAGCAGAACGGCAACGTCGAGAGAAGCTTAACCAGAGATTTTATGCATTGAGAGCTGTGGTTCCGAACATCTCTAAGATGGACAAAGCTTCTTTACTTGGAGATGCCATTACTTACATCACCGAGCTTCAGAATAAGCTCAAAGATATGGAGTCGGAAAAAGAGAAACTCGGGAACCCGTCAAAAGATGTGGCAAATTCTGAGGCCAATTCAGCAGCAGAAAATCGAAATCGAACCCCAGATATTGATATTCAAGCTGTTCATGATGATTTTGTTGTACGAGTGAGTTGCCCATTGGATACTCACCCTGTTTCAAAAGTCATCCAAGTATTCAAAGATTCGCAGATCAGTGTGTTGGAGTCGAAGTTCTCCACAGGAAATGATACTGTCTTTCACACATTTGTGGTAAAGTCTCAAGGGTCCGAACAACTGACAAAGGAGAAGTTGATGGCTGCATTTTCTCGTGATGGGAGCACCTTATAAGTAATGCCTTAGATAGGTACTGGGATATATATCCCATGTAATTCTTAGACTTAATTGTAGAAGGGAGAATCCATTGGAAGGCTATTGCCGAGGTTGTATCATATGGTGATGGACTATGGAGAACTGGGGTCTTAGCTGAAAGGTAGAGCATTACTATTTAGATTGCCTTAGTGCATTTGTTTCTTCGGTGTTGACAAGTATACGTATTCGCACCAACTGAGGAACCATTCTTGCATGATTTATCAATTTGTAAGTTTACCACCCTCTCTTAATTATGGCTCTTGCTTAGAGAGTAATTTTAGCTTTTAAAGTTCCTTTGCTTATGAGTTTATTTTAACTTTTCTTTTCCCCTTTCTGAATTTGTTCAATAGGTGCTAGCATATGGCCTTCAAACGTATCCTGGTGAAGAAAGGTTTGGAAGACTTATGTCTTTGATGAAGTTTGAGTTTATTTATCTAGGCTGAAGCTCCTTGGTTGTAGGAAGTCGCAACCAAAGAAGCGTCCTCAGAGGGTGCGGCATTCAAGACCTTCCAAGGTAATCAACTCCTCTTGACTGCGGTGTGTAACAAGTCACAAACAAAGAAGCCTCCTTGGAGGGTGCAAGATTCGAGAACTTACTGAGGTAATCTATTCCTCTTGACTGCAGTGAGACCGAAACACTTATTGAGAGTAATTTTGTAGATCTTTGAAGAAATTATAGATAGATTATACATACATATGTTTGGAAGAATCTAGGAATTTCCAATGGATTGTAATAGAATTTTCCCAATTTTTGTTCGATTTGCTTTGCCAAATAGTGCAAGTCATGAATATGTTGTACTTTTGTTGCTATTGCCTCTTCTGGTAAAGTAATATTTAACTTCAGCTATTTGGTTCCTGTAAGAGCTTCCTATATTTGTACATGCATATCATCTTGAAGAACTTCTTCTGTTTGGTGAAAAACATTCACATCCCCACCAAATCATTTGGTTTCTTAGGCATTTAGGATTTTAATTAAGCTTTAACTTTCTTTTTGTTGTTTCCTGCTAGAATGCTCTTGTACTTGGATTCTCTATTTGGCTATTCCATACTTGTTTGTGCACAAAAATTTGCTCTATTTCTTCCCCTTAGTAGATAGTTCCCATGTTGCTTGTCGAGGAGTCAAATGCTACTTGGGTAACTAAATTAGTAAAATCTAACTTATCTAGACGCGTCTAAGATAATAAATTAAAACATATGGAAAATCTTATTTTCCGTTTTTTCTTTCGCAGAGAAAATATCATTTTGCTTTAGTTATCTTGGATTTGTATCACAAAAATTTTCCTTTTCTTCTCCCAGTGACGTTTTCATCCAATGATTTAGGCTCATTTGTTATTATCTGAATATTTTCCTTGTGTGGCTGAAAGCATAGAACATGTGAAAAGTCATTCTGAACCTAGTACAAATTCTTGAATGCGATAAGCGGCCTTATGAATTGGTAAGGGTCTTCTTTAGAATGGCTTCATCATGTACATCATCCAGGTTGTTTCTGATCAGCATAGTACAAATTCATGAATAAGATAGGTGACCTTTAGGAGTAAGCCGAGATCCTCTCTTTCCAATCCTTCATCTTCTTCCTCCCATCTGTGGTTATTAATTTGGACCAATTTGCTCGATACTGACTTTTCAGGTGTGTGGTCCTGTGGGTATGAAATGTTTGTCAGGTAGGCAGGATGAAATTCATCCCACGTTATCATTAAAGACCGACTCGTCGCCGCTCAACGTGGTGTGGGGTGGTGTGGCCCTGTGGGATAATTTCGATATGTTGGATTTAGTAGGTTGTAATGTTAAGATAGCAGGTTAAGCTTTCTATTGCAGCAAGAGGTCTTGTTTTCAAATATTCTGCGGGTCTTCCAGTCAGTTGAACATTCTGTTAAATTTCCTTTCTCCTTCATATTCTCCTTCTCCTTGCAGGAGCAAATTCTGAAGTCTTTTTCATGTCTGTTACTTTGTATGTATGAACAGAACTACCTCCATTTGCATTTGATGGGCAGGTTTGTAGGCTTATAGAGTGTGAAAGAGTTGCTGAATTTGGTTGAATGTTTCATAATATTTTTTTTTTTTTATGAAAACTTGAACAGAAAAAGAGATGATCATTAAAAAAATATTGTTTTGAAAGTCTTGTTCTGCTCCTTTCACCTTTTCCTAAAGTGTTCCGAGGTATCTCTAACCTTAAACAAAGAACAGAGAGAGAGAGAGAGAGAGAAATCCTCTGTTATCTAACAATGTTGTGGGTTTAATTATCCTCTATATATGTGGACATTGTGAAACAGAAAACAAAGAAACTGACTCATATTAGTTAGTTTAGATTAAGCAAATAACGTCATTAAGGATCGAAAAAATTAATATCTAGAGGAAATCTCAGGATCCTCCAAGAACACAACAATGAAGACATAAAATTGAACCTTTAATAACAAAGAGCCTACAATAATTGGATCTAACCTAACCCAAGAAACCCATTTTGCTAATCAAACAACAACTTGAATCTAATTCAAGAATTCCAACTTGGATGAATTTGGGTTGACCTACTTCAATTCTGAACGTTTGAAAAATCTTGTAGAACATCCCACCGCCACCACCTCCACGTCCCACTACCAATAAAGAGAGAAGAGAGAGAAGGAGAGGTAAAATAATAATTGTACCCTCGTCTAGTTTCGCTCCTCTCTTTCTCTTAATTCTCGATCTCTCTCCCTCTCCTCTCTTTCTCTTCTCGATTTCTCTTGATCTCTTTCGTTTTTCGCTCTCTTTCTCTCTGTACTCTCTTTTTGGTGTAGTGGTGGTAGCATGTTGTTGTGGTGGTGATGGTGGTGGAGAAGATGAAGATAAAGATGAAGATGAAGATGGTGGGGTGGTGAAGAAGATGAAGATGAAGATGGTGAGGTGTATTTTATTTTATTGGTGATGAAAAAATAATTTGTATATTTTATTATAAAGGGTGTATCTTTATTGTGGTGCCTTTGGAAAGGCCGAAATCAAGTTGTCTTTCATAAGAAAGACATCAATATTTCGGCCATTTTACATGAGACATCTATTATTTTTTTCTGACTATAGTTCTCATGTTTCAGGTGGGAGTTCTACTGTTCCTTCTGTTATTTCAGATTGCCATCCTCAACAATGGTTTCCTCCTCCACAACCATCTGTTAAATCAATGTTGATGGGGCTCTCAATGTTTTTACCTCCGCCTGTTCAGCAGTAGCAAGGGATGACCAGCGTGTTTACAAAGGATGTGGTACTTTATTCTTCAATCATATACTTGTGATCCAATAGAGGTTGAAACTCAAGCTTTCTTTTTAGGACTACAATGTGCTTATCGGATGGAGTTGACACACTGCATTATTGAAGGAGATGCCTTGTCCATTGTTCAGTACATTCAAGGCCCTGACATTAACATCCCTAGGAAAATTTGTTCGGTCATTTTAGACATTCGAGCCTTAGTTTTTGCTTTTGTAGATGTTAAGTTTGCTTTTGTTCCTTGGAACCTGAACTCTGTTGCTCACGAGATGGCTAGATTTGCTTTGCACAACTCTGTTTCTGATTGGTGGTGGTTACCTACACCTCCAACTTGTATTCTGAACTCTTTACAAGCTGATGCTCTTTCAGCCTAATCTTAATATATTTCCCTTTCCACCAAAAAAGAAAAAAAAAATCTCTTCAAATTTTGATCAAAATGAAGTTTGACCAACAAATAAAACCCTAGAATATCCTCAAGTATAAGTGAGGATGTGGATATCACCACTCATTTTAAAATTTTGTGACTTTGTGGGCCATATGATCACCGATTAAATTATACAATAAAATTTTAGATTAAAATAAGATATATCTAATGGGTCAGGTTATATAGCCCACTTATATAACCCTCGCTTGTGGGGTTCACATGTAATACATCCAAGAGCTTATTTTTGGTGAGGATGTTCTCCTCACTATGTATTTCATCATATTCAAAAATCAGTTCGTTCTAAAATTTCTAACCCCCTCAAATTAGCCCTTAAAATATTTATAAGTTTTAAACTTTTATTTTGACCGTTGATTTAAAACTGGTAGATTTGAGGTTACAAGTTTTAGAATAGGCTGATTTTAGGTAACTATGTTCTCCTCATCATGTAGTTCATTCTCTTAAAAAATTAATCACTGGATGCATTCCATGCATGGCCCACAAGAGGAGTTTTTAATGGGCTATATATAAGGGGCTATATAACTTGAGCCATATCTATCTATTAACCTAAGCCCACAACTATATCTATATGGGGGGGGCTATATAGGGGCGAGTCCCTTATCTATCTACTAACCCGAGCCATAAGGTGGTGGGCACGGAATGGGTTGGGCTGAGTGGCCGACCAAGCCATCTGACTGAAACCAGCCTAAAACTCTTGAGTTTTCAAAATTATTAACCGCGACCAAGCCCAGAATGTTGATCCGAAAAATCTTTACCTAATCCAACCCAACGTTAGGTTGGTCACGGGTTGGTCGGGCTCAACCCGTCCAACTTTCACGCTATATATATATATATATAAGGTGAAAAATTTAAAACAATGTGATTTTTTTTGTGATGATAATCTACATAGTAAAAATCTTGACAGTACTTAGCCGTTCATTAATATATTAACTTCATTCATAATCTCCCTATCCTCTAATGCATGCACTCTCATGGTCTAAGACCAAGATAAGGACAAGTACAATGCAATTGCAAATTGTATACTTTTAACTTAACGTTATAAGAGAAGATTCAATATATACAAGCTTCGTGTACGTGCATTGCACGTATTTACTTTGGGATTATTTTGTAATTATAGTTGTTGTTTATTAATGTTTATGTTGCTCATTTAATGTTATTGTGGAGTTATTTAATGCTAGAGTTTTATTTAGTACCAACTATGCCCTCTATTTGATAAATAATTTATAATTATATATATAATTTGCTAATAGAAAAACACACATAAGGATATTTTAGGAAGTTTAGGATTTACTTAAGTATTTGCATTATATAGTAGTATAGATATAGATAAGGGGCTCGCCCCTAAAGTCATTTGGGTCGGGTAAGCCCCTTGAGCCCTTTAAATCGCGGTTTGAAATGAGGAGAGAGATAGAGTGAGAAATGTGGGAGGTGAGAGGAGCAGCGAACGGACAACTCTTGAGCTGACCGTTCGTACGTTTTCCAAGTTTTTGTTTTAATTTTTTAAATCTTTTTAAAAATTACATATACATCCCATAACATTATTTAGTTATTTACACTTGCCATTGTGGTCACATGGAGTGAATTCAATGACTAATTTTCTGTGAAAATGATCTCTTCAACTTCTAGATCACATCAGCCTATACATAGTCACCAGTGGGTCCACTTAATACCCATTTAATTCTTACACTTGACTTACACGTGTTTGTGCGCCCATGTAGAGATGATCCAATGGCTAATTTTTTATAACGATGATCTATCCATCATCTGGATCAAAATTAACGCATGTATCATCCCCAAGTGAACTACCTAATATCCAAAATAACGCGCGTAGCGCGTTTGAAAATCTAACCCACACGCGCGAAGCGCATGTGGAGAGGATGGACATCTAACTCGAAGTGCGTGTAGGGGGGCTCTTTACAATAATGGAAGTGTGGACTTTTGATAAAATTTAGGGATTCCAAATATGAGGTGGTGGGTTTAAGTCCACCTAGTGCGGTAAAAGATTGGGCCTTGGGCTTTGAATGGTTCACCAATTTTGTGAGCTTTGTTTTTTACACTGTGTGTACCCTACACAAAGGTCATTGGGACTAAGGAGGCCGCTGGGCCCACAGAGGCCGCCGGCCTAAGAAGGCTGTTGATCTCACGTAGGCAGCTGACCCAAATATCCAAAAAAATAAATGAAGTTATAAGATAAAGATTCAATCGACTAAGCAAAAGTAGAATGGTTATCTTGATCAACAAATCAGGAGAGTAAATCGAGATAATTCTGCTACAAGCAATCAGAGTTCGACTAGAACAGAAATAGCCAGACTCACTATATATTAAGGGGACGGCAACATAGAAGGTATGCATAATAAAAACCATAAACTTACAACTGAGGTAAAGACTAACTTGATCGTCAGAGTCTCTTTGCAGGTACCCCCCCATCATCTCGATAATCACGGAGAAGAAGGTTTCCAACAGATCAGACCGTTGCTTATTGTCATCATCACGAGGAGTGTTGAGGTGAGATTTTTGCCCCAACAT
>MVGT01002338.1:158330-269201 GCA_002174775.1 Macleaya cordata | reverse complement strand
AAGTTTACAACTGAATGGTCTATATCACAAAAGAACGCAAGGGCAAACAACAAAGCAAAATAGAAGGGGACTTTCCAACAGTCATATTGATACAACACTACAATCCCCACAAGTTAGAGATAATTGACTGCTTTTAAGCCACATGATGAATCATGATGTACAAAAAACATCAGGCTAGCTGCCTAACTATGAGGTGAGGCAGAGGTACCCAAAAGTTGACAAAGCACTTCTCTTGTCCGCTGGTTCGACTCACGGGATTGCTCTAACTCCCTCCGTACAGCTGTAACCTCATGACTTAACTTGTTAATTTCATCTGTCAAGGAGCGGTTAGTAGTCTTGAGCTCATCATTCTCACGCATCAATGCATTCACGTGGTCGGCGCTAGGAAACCCACGTAGCGCACTCAATCCATTAACGAAGATCCCCAACTACGTAAAGAAATATATATAGTAAGCAACTAAAGATAGCAGATGAACTACAACTGTGAAGATGTTAACATTACCTCATCATACAATTTCTGAGCATGGGCAAGAATGTCAAAATCATGACCCACAACCTCATTCGAAGGTGTCTTTTTCCTCTTTCCCACATCATGGGAAGGAAAAGTGAAGTTCGTAGAACTGACAAAGAAGTCGGCGTGCTGCTAGGCTTAGAAAATTCAAAATTCAGAATTGGAACATCCTTAGTACTTGTGGTAACATGGCCCACAGGAGGGCTTTCGGCTGGCTCCTCAGTGCCAAGATCCAGTTAAATCCACCACATTGCTATGAGGAGCAGAAGCAACATCACCATCTCCAACTACAAATACAAAGGATTAAATGTAAATAAACATATATGGTTACATATTACCCTAAAGTTGAATATAAAGGTAAGTATCTAATGGTAGGGAAGGAACATAACCCGCGCACCAGAGAATCGACAAGAAATTTCTTAACTCGACAGTATCCTGCCGGTTAAGAGGGGCCGATGTGTGTACCCTACACAAAGGTCATTGGGACTAAGGAGGCCGCTGGGCCCACAGAGGCCGCCGGCCCAAGAAGGCTGTTGATCTCACGTAGGCAGCTGACCCAAATATCCAAAAAAATAAATGAAGTTATAAGATTAAGATTCAACCGACTAAGCAAAAGTAGAATGGTTATCTTGATCAACAAATCAGGAGAGTAAATCGAGATAATTCTGCTACAAGCAATCAGAGTTCGACTAGAACAGAAATAGCCAGACTCACTATATATTAAGGGGACGGCAACATAGAAGGTATGCATAATAAAAACCATAAACTTGCAACTGAGGTAAAGACTAACTTGATCGTCGGAGTCTCTTTGCAGGTACCCCCCCATCATCTCGATAATCACGGAGAAGAAGGTTTCCAACAGATCAGACCGTTGCTTATTGTCATCATCACGAGGAGTGTTGAGGTGAGATTTTTGCCCCAACATACACATTTTTCAACTTGTTCAAACTAGCCGTTTTTTGGGCCGTGGTTACTACTAAATACGGTATTAAAACTGATTTAATGAAAAATCTATTTTTCCTATTTTTTCTCCCCCTATTGAATATGTTTTGCCTATAAATTGTGAAGTTTTTCTTGAGATAAAAATATAGAAAAATTTTTATCTAAAAGAAAAAAAAAGTTATTTTAGTATTCCGAGTAAAGCTCGAGTGTGCAAATTATAGTGAAGACAGAATTATGAGTTGTTTTATCTTGGGGCAACGCAACTATTATCTACTTGCAGAAAAATAATAGAGCCGCAAATCGTTTTAAAGAGAACGATCTAGTATGCGACTCAACTATGGAAGATCATCTGATTTTTAGTTCCTATTGAATTTTAGATTTTCGTAATCAGGTATTTTTGTTCATTTTTTATACTGTTTTCGCATAGTAAGGCATTCATTTTTAATTATTTTTAGTCTAATTTTATTAAGGAGAGGGCTAATTGATGTTGTGGTGCTTAAATGGAGATCATTCTAATATGTACACCATAAATACTTACCTAATTAATATAACACGAGCAGGTCTACCCTTACATAAAATATCTCGTGTCAAATCTGACAGAATTCAAATCCACCTTTTTATTGTGGATTTTTAAGTGAATCTCACAATTCAAATAGGAATCCACACATAACAATTCATAATGGATTTGAGTTTTGTGAAATTGTACATAACTTATTTTATATCAAAAAAGCTTTTTTCATATCACACATAATTTTTTTAAGCTAACACAAGCAAATATATTAATTAAACTTCGACCATAGTTTACCAACAAACGAGTCACAAGTAATAAGAACAAAGAGAGAGGATCATGTACGAATTATGGTCACAATAATTAATTTTATATTTAACAAATAAGATTAATGCTATCCATATCGCGCATAAAAAAAAATGCTATCCATATTTTAGAGGGGAGCATTGTACTATGATACAATTTGTTACACCATATCGTAATTGCACAATTTTAGTTAGTATCTAACTGAAATTCTTTGATGGCTAGGATTTTCTAATTTGAAGCAGTTTATGTATTGGATCATAATCCTCACTATATAAGCACATGAAGGCTAGGAGATCAATCATCCTAAGTGTTAGAGAGAAGATGATTGATGACTCAGTACTCTCCACAATTGAAGCAGTTTATCTTGGATTAATAACTATTACAGGTATGTGATTTATTTATTTAATTAATCTATTTTCTTTTGTATTGGCCGTGAGGCTCGATATTAGTTTCCATGCTATTTTACTTACAGATTAGACCATAAAAACTGCTGTTGGGATGACTTAGCTTGTGTGGGCTAATGCATCTCCAAACGTGTTGGCAGATCTAAACATAAACTGAAAGTTACAACTAGTAAATCATCATTTTGGCATCTCATAACTAAGATTTAGTATGCAAAACAATATTAGAAAGGATAATGCTAGACTTACAGCAGAATCCTACAGATAATCTACAGAATTGAAATCTAACGGTAGTGTGTATTCATACATCCTCGTGATTTGCGTTACATACCCTCGTAATTTGCGTCAAACCTAAAATTATTCTTTTCTGTAGATTATTTTGTAACCCTAGCACTATCGCTGAAAATGAGTTCCGCATATATAAAAAGTATAATGGATTGAGCATTATGTTCAAATATGTCACTTGATAATTGAAGGTCCTTAGCCCAAGGAACTGCTTCAGGAGCTACTAAGTCCTCAACTTCTTCTACATGTTCTGCCCTACATGATATCATTCTTACTCCCTACACAGACCAAAACTGTCACTAAGCACAATACCAATTCCAACATTTTCATCTTTAACAATAAAAGAGACCTCAAATTTTATTTTAAAATGATCAGGCTGTGGATGGATGTACGTACTATGTTTCCATTCATATTCCTAGTTGGGAGAATTGGGGATGAGTGAGTGTTTAAGTAGAGAAAAGTTGATCCGTGGGTCTCAATTGGGTTGGTTCTAATCTCATCAAACATATGTGCACTTATAGCCACCACTCACTAATCCTGATGAAGGTACATGCAGTTATTTTGCAATGGAGAAAGTATACAACTATTGAGGGCAAAAATGTCTAAAACTGGCGAATAAACTCTAAATTTTCAGAGGTAGAATTACCTAGAGGTGTTTGAACTTTGAATGTCAATTCCTCTTTTATTCCTCAAATGGGGACTGTAAATGCAGTGTTCAATTTCTTTCTTTTAATCTTTAATGATATGAAATGGGGACTGCAATTACAGGTGTTTATAGGTAGACCTTTTTGAGGTTTGTGTTGTTTGACAATGGGGTCAATAGTCAATACCAATTTTTTTTTTTTTTTTTTTTTTCACACATTTTTGGGTCAATTGACTCTATCCTACTATTTTCAAGTCTTTGACTGCATTTCTTGTTTAATCCTACTCTAATTTTATGTTATAAAAAAGATTTAAGCTTTTTATTCAAGGATTATAGGTTTTTGGGACATAAAATTTTGACATAAGGTTTAAACACATTTAGTTCACTATAGAATATAATTATATGATAGTTTAAAATTTACTTTGAAATGATTTTTCTTATTTCTTAAATTAAAGGAGCAATTTCTAAATTATAGGGACACATCTGTGATTAGTAACCATCGGATGATTGTATCTAATGGTGAATAAAATGTGTTTAAACCTTGTGTGTCAAAAGTTTTTGTCCCAAAAATTGATCTTGTATGTCCTTTTTGTTAACAATTTTTTTTTTTTTTTGATTTACAGGCCAACATGGCGATAATGACATGCCCTCTCAATATTTACTCCGGTATATCTTCTATCTTGCTTGTTCTTTTAAGGCAAGACAAGTGCACACTCTTAAACTCCCTCCCTAAAATTCCTTGTCCAAACAGACTATAAAATAATTAAAAATATATTTTAGTTAATAAAATAATTTTAAAAAAAAGGTATCGCATATAATTATGCGATTAGATGACACCTCCCCCATTAGCCTTGCCGTCAGGTTATACCTCAAACCCACCTTACTTGTTGGTGGGTTTGAGGTAGGCCATAGGCCTTGCCCTTATGTTAGTTTCCGTATCATATTTAGTAGGTTCTTAAATTGGAATTTCTATTCTTTTATTTCTTTTACTTCACTTTAGATTTTGTTATCATTGGGTAAAAATAATAGTTTAGTCTAATCTAACTTAGTCAAAGATGCTTAAACCTTGTGTAAAAATGATATTCTAGTAAAATTAAAACAAAAATAATTTTGGGGCGGGCCAAACATTTGTTTAAATAAACAGATTGAGGTGGCATGTCATATCCACCATCTTTTGTGTATGTATGGGCCCCACAAATGCACGATGAATGGTTGATTTGAATTTTCACATATATCTGTCTACGTAGATAAATGTTTAGATATGTCCCAATAGCATTTCTGAAATCAAAATGTGTTTAAATCCGATGTGTCAAAACCTTGTGTCCTAAGAACTTGACCCTTTATTTAAACCTTTTTATAAATAGGTCAGGTTATATAGTCCCTCCTTATATAGCCCCTTATATAACCCCTCGCTTGTGGGGCCTACATTTAATGCATCCGAGTGCTAATTTTTGGAGAGGATGTTCTCATCACTATGTACTTCATCATATTAAAAAATCAACTCGTTCTAAAACTTCTAACCCCTTCAAATTAGCCCTTAAAAAATTTGCAAGTCTTAAATTTTTATTTTGACCATTGATTTAAGACGGGTACATTTGAGGTTATAAGTTTTAGATCAGACTGATTTTAGGTAACTATGTTCTCCTCACCATGTAGATCATTTTCTCCAAAAATCAGTCCCTAAATACATTTCATGTAGGGCTCCTAAATACATTTCATGTAGGCCCCTCCTCACCATGTAGATCATTTTCTCTAAAAATCAATCTCTAAATATATTTCATGTAGGCCCCACAAGCGAGGGGTTATATAAATGGCTGTATAAAGAGGCTATATAACCTGATCACCATAAATTCTTTATAGAAAATGCAAATTATACTACTACTACTAGATTAACATAATCCACATGCAATTACATGTGTTTCTACGTATACCTTTTGAAGTCCTGATAAAAAAGGTACACCTTTATGGGTCAATACCATCTTTTTTCACACATTTTTGGGTCAATTTTTTTTTGGGGGTCAATTGGACTCTACTTTTTGAGTCTTTTTATTTCTTCTTTAATCCTACAAAAAAGATAAGGGTTTCTTTCTTAAACCCTAAGCAAACGAAACAAGGTACCGATGGCATTCTCGTAATTTATGAGAACTTCGGTTTCCAATTCCATCTCCTGACAGTACGGAGATCCCTCGTATGACTGCTAATTTGCGCCGATATCTAGTAGGGCCCACAATTTTTCACTCATCACTCTACAAATTTTTTATTTGATTTCCGATTCCCACTAAAAACACATGACCAACGATCACCAAGACGAAGCTGCACCACCTGCTACATGTTGTAAGCTACCAAATGGCTCCGGCCCCACAATCCACAAACCACCCAATGAGAATTCAGCATTGTAATGCCTTTCGACACTTGGACTTTTACCTGTGGTGAAATAAAATTTTCGATGTTTCTTGTACTCCATCGAAGTTGATTGAGCTGAATGATTTTGCTACTATCTAGACTTGCTATTATTTCATTTCCACTAATCATAAGACACCACGTTTCACTTGAACTTCTCTAAACGGGACCCACGCACTGAAAATGCCCGTTAATAGCTGGGTATCTCAAAACCAGCGAAATTTAATGACAGCAAAACTAGGGCTGCCAAAAACTACCTACGGCGCACGATAGAAATATACCACGTGTCAGAAGAGGCAGTGCGCATGACACACTGTAAATAAAGACGTTACGCATTTTCAACGTCTCTTTTAGAAGACGCCCTGGCATTAGTTCCTTTTACATTCCTGCTTACAGTTCATAACTTCATACACTAAAGCAGAGACAATTCACAAAAACGGAAACTCAAACGCTTTAGCTTTTCCTTCTTCTTCTGTTCTTCAGTTTCTCTGCATTTCTTTCAACTTCTCAAAACCCTAATTTTCAGAATTCTCCTAAAAACCTTCAAAACAATCTTGCATTTCAGTAGTTCACAACTTCCAAAAGGTAATCAATTAAAACTTTCATCTCTACAAGATTTTCTCTCTCTAATCCAGTAGTTCACAATTTGATTTTGAATTTCCAGATTCTACTTTCTCTCTCTACCAGTTCTTCACAATCGCCGCATTGAAGTAGTAGTTCAGTACTTACAAAAGGTAAAACTCTAGTCTCTGTAATCTCTGTCTACTTTCTCTCTCTAAAATATTTTCTCTCTGAAAGATTTTCTCTCTCTCTCTCTCTCTCTCTCTCTCTATACCTGTAGTTCACAATCTGATTTTGATTTCCTGTTTCTTTGTTCTTGTTTTGTGTGAGAATTTTTTCAGGTTATGGAGAAAATGGATAATAGGAGGCCTGGAAAGAGGCCTTATAACGATGAAGACGAGAAGGTTTACAAGTTCAGGATATTGTTACCAAATGGAACTAGTATTGGATTAACTTTGAATCATCCTGGTGATGAAATGAACATCGATGAATTTTTAGATGCTGTGAAACATGAGTATTTTAGAAGTGCAAAACAAATTGAAGTTTTGAAGTCGAAACGGAAGATAATGTGGAAGAACAAAGATATCTACTTTGAAGATTTGGTTGAAACCAAAATCAGAAAGAAAATCTCGTTCAAACAATTTCGACCTTATAAATGTCACTTGTTGAAACTTCATGTAGGTTCTTCTTCAACCCAACTATATTTGGTCGTTTACTCTTTATATATTTATATGCTCTGTTTCAGATTTCACCATATTTATATTTAGTTGCTCTGTTTCAATTTCATGAAATGAGTACTTTTATGTCAATGGGTTTGTTTATTTCAATTTTTGTAGGATGGGGAGAAAGAGATTACTGAAACTTTTGAGGTAAGAGGTTGTTTGACCACTCGGCAAAGGGAAATTTCTGAAATATTTTTGAAGTAATGTAGAAAGAATGATAAGATGACCGCATAATTGTGATTATATTTGGATATCCAATGCATTTAATCCATTGAGGTTTTTGCTATTCTTTTTGATTTTTGATTTAATTTTTTATTAAAAATATAATACTGTTACATAAAAGTAATTCTTATTATCCCCTTGTACTTTTTAGTGGCTTTTGTCCTCTCTCAAATGAAATCTACTTATCAAAAAAAGAATAGAAAAGAAAAGAAAAGAAAAGAAGAGAAATTATTGATTTCAGTAATTAATAAAGATTATGGATTAGTTACATTGCACTTTCACTTTCACAGGGTCGCCGTTTCTTCCATGAAATTTTTTATTCATGAAATTTCTGTACTTTGAATTTTTTTTAGTAAATTAAATCTTTTTTTTTTCTAGAAGAAAGTTACTTATTTTCCAACTTTTTACTTGTAAAAAACCTTGATTTTTACACAAATATTATGATTTCTTTTTTTGTTTTTTTGTAAATTTGTATATCTGATGTCTATACAGCTAAACTACTCTTTTCAAACAATTATGTGGCAATATGTTAGAAATTTTTAGCTCGGATGATACAGAAAATACACAACCAAGTTATCCAATTTGACTCAAGAGTCAGAGTCAGAGACAGGTTTGACTCGTCATGAATTGCAATTCCCATCTAGGTGATGCAGGGGAGTCAATACACCCTTGGCTGAGACTTGAAGCCACAATTCTTAACAAATCAACCTTATAGATATCGACAGAACACTCTGATTACTTGAATACTATATTTGCTTTTCTCTTTCTGTTTTCAGAATATGTGGGATTTGACTCCTGATACTGATTTGCTAATGGAGCTTCCAGAATCATATACATATGAGACTGCTCTTGCAGACTTAATTGTAAGTCATTGAAGCATCTCTTCCAAGTGATGTATTTGGTTGCTGCTTAGTTTTTTGTTCATATTGTCATTTTGTACTTACATTTGCTTCTGTTGGTTTACCAGGATAATTCATTACAAGCAGTATGGTCTAATATTCCTAATGAGAGGAGACTGGTTAGGTATTGCTATTACCATTACTCCCTTCTATTTTTTAGCTGTTGCAAACTTGTTGAATGCTCATGCATGTGTTCTTTTTCTTATTTGAGTTGCGGGTATACACAACGTATTTGTACTTATACAGGGTCCTTAGTCCTTACATATCATGTTAGAGTATGTCACCATAAAAATGTGTTGAATATAGGTGGCTGCAAGAAGTTGATCATCCAATTATAATGGTGAATTAATATCTGAATGAGTGCTGATTGTGAAGAGGAAGATGAACTGAAAAACTTATCACGGGGGAAGTCAAAACAAATATAGAAAACTAAAGATGAATAACGCGGATAAGGAAGATAAGCTTAGGTTTGCAAATGTTAGCAAAATTGAAAACTCAAATGATAATGCATATGAAAATAAATGATATTTGTCATCTAATAATATTAAATATGACAATCATCACCATTCCCAAAAAACAATCATCATCATCATCTTCGTTGGCTTTATTTGCATGAAAGCATCACCACGTTGGCTGGTTTTGAATTTGTTGATATGCATTTGTTAGCCTCCAATATTAGGGTAGATTTTCTTGTTTAATTTGTGATTTATTGTTTTTTGTGTACAGAATTCTGCATTTTATTGCAATTGTGTCAACAAGATCTGTTTATATGCGTTTTTGTTTTTTCTTCCTTCTTTTGTTTAACTTCGGTGTGGTTGATCCTAACATTTCTCTCTTCAATTGCCCATGTAGTGTGACAGTTGGTGAGGATCGGATTTCAATTTTTGATACTGGCCCTGGAATGGATGAAAGTGATGAAAATTCTATAGTAAAGTGGTATGATGGAGCCTGGGTTCTTATACGCGTGAGACTCATTGTTTCTTTGTTGAATGATCACATTATTGGTTAGCTACTGATGTATGAAATATCTGAAAATATTTTAAAACATGTTACCTTAAATATGATAAACCACTGGGTTAATAGGTTGGACCTGTAACTGATAAAAACATAAGAAAAGGAAGGGAAGGCTGAATCTAAAACAATATAAACTCAAAAACTGAAGTAATGTTATTGTTTTATTAGGTAGATATAATAGCAATATTTTTCACCTTTAACTCCTTGTAAAAAATGTATTCTTCTTTCAAGTCACATTATGAAATTTTAGCAGAACATGTTTTGACCATGTCCTGGAAAAACATGGTTCTTTTTTCAAGTTGGTTCATGCCACATGCTACAATTCCCAAATGCATACTCCAGTCTCTTTTCAAATGCTAGATATCATCTTTATCTCACAGACACCCCTATCCTATGATGGTACCATGTAAAGTTATGACAGACATTCTTATCGTCATATATTTCTCTGAAATGAAATTTCAAAATCACAGAATTATAGAGCAAAAAGCAGATAAACTAAACATCAATCTTTTGTTTTACTTATGAGTCTATGATGCATGTACATGGATATCTTGCAAACTCATCATTTTTCTTTCTTTCTTTTGGTATGCATACTCGTCATTTCGAAACAGACAAAGTAAGAAATAGAGAATAACTAACTAAAAGTTGAATTTTTTGAATATAACATCACGCATTTAGTCATATTAGTGCATTAATTTTTCCATGTAAGAATAATTTTGTTAAACAAATTTTGTGCTTTTGATTAAGATTTCTTCTTGTTTTAGGACTTAGGATTTCCACTGTTAGTTTTTCTTGTTCAATCTATATAAAGTTTTCCCTATTGTTTATGCCCCTAATTATCCTTGGCCACCAACCTAGTGTAAGAATATAGACTTGATAAGCCTCCTTTTTGTGGATTCCTTGGAGATGTTCATGCTACATTCATTTGCGTATGTCTAAGGTTGATTTTAAACTTCAAACATTCTATGTACTAGGGGAAAGATGGGTGCATCACTTCATAGGTCATCTAGAAGACAAGCTATAGGAGGAAAACCTCCATATTTGACGGTAAAGTTTTATCTTCACTTTTTCTCTAAGATCAAGCATTCTTTCTTTCTTTTGTAATCAAGCAATGATGACTTTTCTTTTTATGGATTTTTCCTTTTTTGTAACCATGCAGCCCTTCTTTGGTATGTTTGGTTATGGAGGACCTATTGCATCAATGCATTTAGGGAGGTACTGCTTTTGTGGAAAATTGTTTGCATCTTTTTTTAACTTAAGTTTAATCATGACCTCAAATCCATGTACGGCTCATCTTATTTGTTTTGGTACAGGCACACTTTAGTTTCATCCAAGAGAAAAGAGTCGAAGAAAGTATGCACTTTACATCTAGAGAGGGAGGCTTTGCTGAATAACTCTGGCGATATGACTTGGAGGGTATTACCTTTCTTTCTTTGTATCTAAATAGGGAGGCAATGCTGCATAACTGCATTGTGTATAACGCGTTTTTTTATGCTATAGACTGGTGGTGGCTTTAGGGATCCTTTAGATGATGAAATTAGTTCTGCGCCACATGGAAGCTTTACCAAGGTATCTTCTACTGCAATTTTTTCTTGTAAAATCTATATTATGTTTGTGCTCATGCACATTTTGTTAATATCATTAATTCTCTTTTCTCATACAGTGGAGAATCTATTTTTCATTCAAAAGTGTCCTATTGAATCTTTTCATTCATTCTATGGTTTAAAACTTTTGATTTGGATTTTCTTACTCATGCATTTGACTCTAATTCGTATGATATATTTTCAACCTTTTCATATTACATAGCAGCTTGTGGGTGAAAGCTATTGTTTTTCTGTCAATGTACATACTGTTCTCATATGAGTTACACAATAATTTATGAACAGCATAATACATGAGTTTTTGAATGTTATATTTTTGTGGACACTTGGCAGGTTGAAATCATTGAGCCAAAGCTAACATGCTTGGATACTTTCCAACTCAAGTGCAGGCTAAAGGACATATATTTTCCATACATTCAGGTTTCTGTTTCCTTTTACCAAGAGATGGATCATTATAGTCGTGGTCTGTTTCTATAGAAAAGAATTTACAATTTCATCGTGTTTCTATCCGAATTTTTGCTATATTTTAATATTTTTATCATAAACTTGTTTTTTATATTGTAGATGTGAATGAGTTGCAGATTGCCCTGTGTAGCTTTCGTTGTTTCCATTAGATTTTCTTATCAGTGGTTGTTCCATTATGATACCTTTTTTGCTTCTCAAACAAGTCAAATTTCATTATGAGAGGCATGGGAAACTAGAAAGAGGAAAGCGTTCGCCTCATTATTAGTGAAGATTTCTGTCTGAATCTGAGTTTGCACAATACATTTATTTGCATACATCTTCACATGTATATTTTTGAGTGCACATTTTTGCTCATGCGTTCAGTATTGGCCTCTGTACTAGTTGTATTGTAAGGTGTTTGGTACAGCCCTTCATTTTTTCAGTATTGTAAAGTCTCCACAAGTTCCCTTCTTGACTATCATCCTGACAAAAAATAGCCCAGTGGATCCTTTACTTATCACATGTTTATTAGGGTGCTGATCTTGTAAAATCATTAGTGTGTCTTCCTTTTGAGAAAGTAATGGGTACTTTGGGTGGTTGGTAGATTGGCAATAATAAGGCAAAAATTACAGAACTTGGATAAACCTGAACTTATTCCTTATTTTTGTATAATGTGACTCTGAACTTTCCAGTGGGTATTAGAACTCATATTCAGGAGGGAGGGGGTGGTGTGGACTCAAGGAAGACATGCAGGGGTTCATCAAGGCCTCATGCTATGGCCATATTCACCCTTAATCTAAGCTCTGTTTCTCTGAATGGAATGTTGAGGCCTCAAAAAATCATGCCAAAGCTTCCTGTAGGCCAGGAAGACTATATGACATTTTAAGTATTTTTTTTTTCCTTTCCCGTATCATTCTACAAACTACTAGAATCGCATTATTGTCTTAGATTATAGTTTAACTCTAAATGGAAGTTGAGTACTACAAGACATCCTATGTTTATACATTTTTGTACTATCTTTTGTTATTTGCAGTGCGATGAGTTCGCTACAGGCAAGACTAGCAGGCCTATCGAGTTTCAGGTTTGATTTCTTAGGCTTACTTTAACTGTTGTATTCTTAGTGAGACTGTACTTATATACTTGATAGAACGTACCAATATATTTGAACTTTATAGATATGTGAAAGCATCGGGTTTGTGGGATTTTTGTGTTTGAGACTTCTGATCAGCCTCTAACATCTTAACAAGTTCATGAACTTTTTGCATATATTTTTCTTTACCTCCATATTTTGTTTCTTATTTTTGTTTTGTTTTTCCTCACAGTAGTTGCTAAATATACGTATAACTTATAAGTTGACCAAGCAACTTGAAAGGTTCTGTTGCACTGTTCTAGGTGAATGGTGAAGATTTAGCTGAAATTGAGGGTGGGGAGGTGGCAATTACGAACTTGCATTCATGTATTGGTCCTGAGTTTGTTCTCCAGCTTCGTTTTTCAAATAATCAAAGTTCTGGGTCAAAAAGCCCAGGTAAGCTTTTTTACTTCCTTCAGAATTGGATGATCTTTGGTTTAGATGATCTCCATGATAAGATCATCTTCACCAAAAGCCAGCCCTTGGTTCTTTTTCATGTGGGCTTGATGCCAGTGTACTTAAGTCAACGTTTAATGAGTCAATAGGTGGTTAATTTATCTATTGATGGTACATTCCTTTATTGTACTCGGTTATGTTTTAGCATACTATGGTTATGGGCCTATGGTGTAAATTAACTGTTCTGTCTTTGCATAAGTTCGTTAAAATTTTACTGATTAATGTTTTTGTAAGTTGTAACACCTGAAATCTTTTAGGTTCAAGGACGCATGAAGCTAATGCAAGGTTGAGGTGTGTCTATTTTCCCATTGTTGAGGTAAGTCAAGTTTTACACTAGTATGGGTATTTTCTTATCATTACAATGATTTGAAATTGATTTGTTATAGGGCAAAGAAAGTTTCGATAGAATTTTGGAAAAGTTAGGAGCCGAAGGATGTGAACTTACAGAAAACTTCGACAACTTTTGTCGTGTATCCATTCGGCGTCTAGGTCGTCTCCTTCCAGATGCTCGTTGGGTGAGGCTTTAGTTTTTTTTTATCCTTCCTCAGTTCCTCTTCTTTCTTTCTTTCTTTTTTTTTTTCTTCTTCTTCTCTTATTTTTTATTTTATTTTATTCTGGTGTGTGTTTGTTTGTTTGTGCAAATGCATCACAAATTTTCTTTTAGTTGATTTTTTAAGGACCCGTTACTATTAGTCTTTTGATGTTTAGCGCATATTGCATGTACAAATTGGACTAGCTAAATTTGACATGATTGTTTCCCTGGATGGCTGAGTGTACTACTGTACTATTGGTACAATTGGTCCTTTGCAAAGAGTATTTAGTTTTGTTTTTGTTTCTATTGCTTGTTTCAATCTACCATCTGTAAAACAAACTGCATCTTGAGTTGATATTGGGATTATTATTTACTTATGGGTATGTATAATTGAATGCACTAATGTTCATGAATTGATACACAGTAAGGGAATAGTTTTTTCCATAGACTGATAGGGTTTGTCTGCTTTAACACAGGCAAGGCTTCCTTTCATGGTGCCTAGGCAAAGAAGGGGAGATAAACATAAGGCCCAAGTGTTGAAGAGATGTTGCTTGAGAGTTAAATGCTTTGTGGGTAAGTGATTGCTTAAGTAATCAGTAAGCACAATTTGGTCTTTGTACTGTTTGAAACCTCTGACCTTGGTCAATTCTTCATTATTGTGTGATTTGTTTTAACGAGTGCTTTTCTGCTTGCAGATACTGATGCGGGCTTCAATCCTACACCTTCTAAGGTAATTGATGCTGTTGTAGTTTCCATTCAAATGTAGTACCGCGATCTTTGTAGGATATATACTAGTTAGTAGTTTCCACGAAGATTATATAAATTTATAATTTTCATATGGTAAACATGTCAATGATGCCATGCAAGTATAAGACTGATTTTTTTTTTCTTTTAAAAACCGAAGCCTCTCTTTCTCTCTCTCTCTGATTTATCCCATAAAATACTTTTTTGCTTCGTTTGGTTTTTATTTTTGCCATGAAGTCATGGTTTTCTGGACAGTATTAGCGTAGATATTATCGACACAACTAGATGGTGTAAGTGGTCATATTTCATACCTAAGAGGATTTGAGTGGATGGAGTAGTTGGTAACAACAATTGGTTATTGCCTAAGTTCTTTTTGCAATTTTTTGTAATTTCATGCTTAGCTATTCTAGTAGACACCGAAATGCATGCAAAAAACAAAAATGACAATCAAATTTTTGCTCTTAAATGTTTTAGTTAATTACTTGAAACACTGATAGTGTAATAATCTTGATAGATATTGATAGTGATGCTAAGATACATTAATTCTTAATGACTTTGTAATTGATTTGTTGGAAATTAGAACTCAATGGCAGCATTGTGAAGAACTTTTTCACCACTATCCTATCCCGACTGATAAGAATGTATTAGTTGAATCATAGTTAGAATACAACCAGCAAAACTTCCTAGTTCCATAAAACCCCATAAGTTAATTGCATGACTAAAAAGCCTTCTTCAATTTTGCTTTTCTTTGGATCGAAATGCATCATTTTGTTTCCTCTACATTTAATCCAATCCCTTGCTATAGCTGTTGTCTCCCCTCTCCCTTAAGGTGAAATTGAATTTGATACAATCAAGAAGATTTAGAATCACCTTGTAGACAATCATTGAGTTGTTGTTTTCAAGAATTTACAATCTCAAATTTGCCTCTTTTTGATTGGTAGTAAATAGGGCCTTCATATGCTCCTCGTATACCAACATCAACAGTGAACCATCCTCAATATGTTCTTGATCAAGCAGCCAGACATCACACTGAACCATTTTTATGATATTTTATTATAAGCTACAGTGTGTAAAAGACTGTAAGAGATAAGACATGTCTATATAGTGTACTCGGAATCCCGGAAAGGCAGGCATGTCCTTACCTGTATCATTATATAATGTTTTAATTATACTATTATTGAAGGGATTTGAAAAACAGAAGTGAGAGAACATGGAAAGAAATGAGATATTTTAATGGTTACAAAGTTGTCTTATAACATAAATAAGCAGATAAATAAGATGAAATTGTATCCAACTGTTTTTATGCTACTAAGTAAATTTTATTTAGACAATAGAATATCAGTCTCTCGTAAGAACTATTTGTAATGAATAATCATAAAAATAAAGAATTTGAATGTCATATATGTTGTGAGTGGTACTCTTGATTTGAAAAACCCTGAAAGTTCCCTCTTATTGTCAATTGGTAAAATTTCATGAATTTCTTTAAAAGTCCTGTTCATTTTACGCAACAATCTGTGTATGCATTGTCACTTGCAGACTGATTTAGCACATCATCATCCATATACTACTGCGTTGAAGAACTTTGGCAGTAAGCCTCTTGAGAAAGAGAAGGGTAATATTTTACTACTCATTGCATATTAAGAAATAAGAAATATGTCAGGTTTTATTTTACTTTGCAGTGTATCTCAATATCATTTTAAAATTGCAGATATCAAGATTGAAATACGCAGTGGTCAAAAGACATTGAGACTTTCACAACTAGAAAAGGAGTATGAAGATTGGATATTTCAAATGCATGATGGATATGATGAGGAAATTGATTGTGGAGAAGATCAACCAATTATTGTTGTGAGTCCATCCAACAAAAAGGGGCTTGGTATCTCTTCCGATGGTAAGGAAATTTGTGTTTATATCAGCTCTAATTCATAAATTTCAACTTGTAGTCCATTTGTTTTCTGGTGTTGTACTGAAATTTTGTTTGTCTTGTGGATATACTTTTTTGGTTATACTACTTTCATTCTAGATCATTCATTGTATTCTTTCTTTTTGTCTAGTTGTAAGAGTGCACAAGATTATAAGGAGGAAAGGGGCATCTTGGAAAGCTGGCCAACATATCAAAATTATTGTTGGGAATAATAAAAAAAATGTCTATGCAACCATAGAGTACATCTTGCTCGAAGGATTTCAAGGGGATGTTGGTGGTAAGTAATCCACGGAAAGTTGATGTACACACAGTGTTTGTTAGTTTATACCGTTGAACTAATCTGATACAGTAAGTCTTGTCTTATTAAAAGAATGGGTAAAAATATAACATTAAATTGTTAGCTTATCAAATTTAGCTTGAAATTAAAAGACCTCTGTTATGTGGTTGCATTAAATTTACGAGTCTGACATTCTTTTTGGCTTTCAATAGGAGAGGCTCGTCTTATATGCAGGTGTGTTCTTTCTTGCTTTTACTATTTTAGTTCTTCATTTAATGTCTATATGCGCTTGTTGAGATAATTCATTCTAATGTCTTTTATTTTGTGAAAGGCCACTTGAACTCCCAGCTGAGAAAGGCTGCTTGCTCACAGATAATGATGGTAATACCAGTTTAGATCTCCAAGGCTCGTTATCCTATCCCATCAGTGTGATTGATTCGGGAAAGGTTGTGCATTTTTTTTATGTTTGGCAATTTGTTCTCGTTTCTAGACCATTTCTTTTATGAATAATCAGGATATATCTTAAAATTTAATTTCTTCCTGTCAGTGTTCCTCAATGGAAGTTGCTGAGTGGAATTACCAACTTCAGAAGCTGCAGCAAAAAGCTCCTTCCACCATTGACCTGCTTAGTCCTCGACATTGTCAGCAGTTGGAGATTGATGGGGTTAGTTTACTATTTTATCCATGTGAAAGCATTATTATTATTTTTTCTTTTGAGGTCGTGGATGCGTAACTTAACAGGCGTGCTTATTTCTTTTCCTATCTGATGTGTTAGGTTGCTCACTTTTGACTCCTGGTTTCTGTTTCAGGCATTACCTGTTGGAGCTCCAGTTCCTGCTGGACATGTTACTCCCAGGGAAATTGTTGCAGTAATTAGGCCTCTTAGTTTTGTTTCTTCTAGTGCTTCTAAGGGTCTTGAACAAAAATTTATACTCAAGGATGATTTAGAGATGTCTATGGAAATAAAATATATTGCCAACTATAAAGGTCCTCGTGACGGGAAGCATATTTATTCAAAACGCGTAAGGCCTTCTTTGCGTAAAGGTTTTCATGGTTTATACATCTTTTCACTGCGGTCCAAATTTCCAAAGCTTTTTGATGGAGCTGGTGTTTACAAATTTACATTCTCTGTTGTAAGTATTCCTGAGACAGCTTATGATGTTTGGCTTCTTTTTCTTATATTATTAAGTTCAACATTAGTGTCTGATCAAACACCACTACCTTTGGATTCATTTTTATCAGATCTGTCCAGATTCAAGTCAAAAAAAATGTGAGAAAAGAGTAATTGTCAAGCCATGCTCTACCGTTGCAAAGTGGGGACTGATAAGTGACAAACGCTATCTACCATATAATGTAAGGTAAGGCACCTGTCTTCAGATCAGGTATTGCAGTAAGAAGTCATAAATAACTAATTTTTTTTTCTGCATGGTCATTGGATGAATGAACTAGTGTATTATCATTCCATCACTGAAAGCCTAAAAATTTGTTTATCTGTACTTATATTTCGTGGAAATGATGGAAATGTTGTGCAAATAATAGAAATATTGTGGAAATTTTTATTCAAAGCGTAGCAGACAATAAAGAAGCATGCAAACACATGCTATCAAGCTCTATTAATTACTATGGTGGGTGGAAATGAAGATTAGTGGCATTTTGTTAGACGCACGCGTAAGTATCTGCGAGGTTAATTTATTAATCAAATACATAGCTTAGGAATTAGTGACAAACACATACTTTAATTATAACATAAGTACAATTAAAACAATAAATTTCAAATTAGGTCATAGTAACTATTTACATTAATATAACCTATGGCATATCACTAATAAAAATAATAAACGTTAATGATAATACATTCCCTTTCACTTCTTTGATAAGAACATTTTCTTTTTCATACGAATAAACTCTAGTTTCCTATAAGTTATAGAACATTTCATAATATGGAAATAATTAGACTGAAAAACTTCGTATTTTCACAGTTTTTATTATATTTTGGTGGAAATTTACTGTTTATTGCAAATATTTGACTGGAATATTTTGAGATTTAGTCCATGGTTGAATGCAATGTTTATTGCAACACGTTTTATAATTTACATCATGAAAATTCAGAATCCTGCATTTATATTCTCATTGGCAGGTTTTCTTTTGAAAAGGTCAGAATACTTTATTGATGAAGGCCTGAAAAGGCGAATAATAAATAAAAAGAATGATAGAAAAGAAAAAAAACCAGAAGTAAAAGAACCGATTGGAGACAAGCCCCCCAATCCACTTCGCTCCTGGAAAATATAATCACTAATGGCCGTAGGACAGAGGCCTAACTGAACACAAAATGTTGGAACCTTGAGTTCTAGAACAGATCGTTGATGGACACCCATGGAAAGCATATGCTTTGATGTCCAGGATTAACCCTGAAATGTTCTTTTCCTTCCCTTTTAAAGTTCAGGGTTAGCTCATTGTCAGGTTTCAAAAGCGTTAATCTTGCAATGGTGGTCAAGTTATCATTCCTGATATTTGATTTGACAGGGTTGGTTCATCTCTTCCACCTATTTCCATTGCCTGCTATGACATATATGATAATCGCATGCCGTTTGAGCGTATTCCTGAATTGATGGCCAGAATAAATATGAAGGGAACTGTGCTTCTCCCAGTAGACAGAATGAAGGTGGAGCTTTTACCCAATAAAATGATTCTGCAAATCTCGGTATGATTTATATACCTGCACAAATTCCTTAATGTTGTTTGTTGAAGCCATGGCATAGATATGCTCTTAAATGCGTCAATGCTTCGCTTAAATCTGCCATGTTATGTAGGATATATTGATTGAAAGTGGTGAGTTGGACAAGATTCGGCCTGCGTATGAAGCATCTTTAGAGATAAATTGTTCACAGGATAAATTGTTCTCTGTGTCCATTCCTTTTCTAGGTATTCTGCACCACTATAATTGTATTGAATGCATTACTCTCTTTTGACTCTTTCAATCAGTAAGTATTTAGTTATTTTATGGCAATACTATTATTCCATATCTTGTTTTGAAAATGGATGTTCTTTGTATTAGTTGTCCCTGGACCGTTGCATCATGTCAGGGCATTGTCCTCAGAATTGGAGAAACACTTGCTCCCAGGAGATGTGATTGAGGAGCTGCTGTTAGAGGTAGTATTCTACATAATTGTCCACAGCCCTATATTTTGGATAGTCGTAAATTATATATTATTTATTATATCTTTCATGGAAGAAAGTTCTGTAACGACTTTCATAAATTGCATACTTTTGGAAGGCCTGTTCTAATATTGAATCATTTCCGTAAATGTTATATTTTCACACTGGTCGAAATATTTTGACGAAATGTTTCTATTTTGAGAGTGACCGAAATGGCTATCGACATCAAAGTCTATTACTTTGCTCAGGATAATATCATGGTCTCCTGGAAATCTTAGGAACTGAGAATGGAATTATAAGGTAACATAGAAAGACAAAGTAAGACAATGAATTAGTCTATAAAATTGCTAAAAAGATGGTATATGCCATATAAATGAGTCCTGGATCAATTTGAAGTGCTAAATCTGGACTTTTCGCCACTGGTAAGTGTCAGCCTGCACCAATAACTACAAAGTCTACCATAAATTTGTTCAATGATAATTCTATGATAAACAATAGGATGTTGACCTATTTTAGTGCAGATTGATGCAGTTTACATACATAAGTAGTAAGCTAGCCTGAATGCTGTGCTTATTCAACCCCAATCAGATCGTGAATTTGTGAGGTATTTATTTATCTCAATGTTTTTGGAAACTAAATGTATGTAACTGCTTATGTTGCATGTAACTTGCAACTCCTTCGAGGTTGTGTTGGGCTTCCAACACCATGATCACTTTGCTGATTGATTTATCGAAGAGTTTCTCTTTCAAGATCTAGGTATGTCTATTTGTGATTGTGTGTAATAGCTACATACTCACTGTAGCAGGAACGACCTTTCTATTTTCTCGACCATCTTCTCTGTGGCCACCTCCATAAGTAGGAGTCTTTTCTTCAATATATAAGCTATAACTTGACTGCGATGGGAAAACATATTCAGTGATCCCAAGTACTGCCTCATGGAAGGGTTTTCTTTCCTATGTGATTTTTTTCTTCTTTTACTGTGATACATGCTTACCTTATAATTTTTGATATACTTATGTCACATCCATGTTCCAACACTTCATTGCTACTTGCTCCAGATGTTCGATAGTTATGGTAATCATGTTGAAAAGGGGATTGAAGTTCACTTCAATGTTAATGGATTTTGCTTTCAAGATAATATTGGTCCAAAGCGTAAGGTGAGGGTCCTTCTAACAATTCCTGATGGGTTTTCATTATGCATTCTTCCCTGGAAATACATGACCATGCCCACACATTTATTGGCTACTGCCTGGAAAATAGCTCTTTATGGATCTGTCAATTCATGAAATGGCTTGTCTTAGACCCACTGTTCATATGCTGCTATGATATAGCCTCAGCATGCATGACTGTGAGGTTCTATCAATAATGCTTTTCTGCAGTTAGTTGAGACTGCAGCTTCATTTGTCTTTACTCAAGATGAAAGTTGTCAAGCATAATTACTTGTTTTATGAAATTTACATATTGTTATTGTGCCTTTTTAATGAGCATGTTTTGGTTCCTGCTATTTCTTGGTCATGTCTACGCCTGAAAGTAACATTTTCTTTTCACACTTTAGGTGGATGATCAAGGATGTATCAACCTTGATGGAATCTTGAAAGCCATTGGGAGTTATGGGAAAAATGGTATATATTTTCCAATTTCCATCCAATAGTTTCTAATGCAACCTTTCTATTGCCTTGTGGATCCTTAAAAATGACTGATGGTATCTTAAAGTTTAAGGTCTGAAATCTTGAGAAGGGGTATGACAGCTGATCTGTGGTACCAATTTACATGAATAACATGGTAAAACAGTCAAGTATGTGTCGTTTGAGCCATGAGGTGATTTTGTACAAGATGTATGATCAGTTGTCAGCTTCCAGTTTCAAAATTCCAGACCTTGTTGCTGCTTCCATTTTCTTGTTTTGTAGAAGAAACTAGCTTGGATTTTTAGATGTTGAATCAATTATAATCCTTATAATTATTTCGTTCTGATAGTATAACCCTGCACAGTGTCTTTTTCTGTTGACTATGATGGGAAATTGATTTTCTTGAAAGAATTCCAAGTTGACCAAAGGGAGCTTAGAGTTCTGTCCAAGGTCAGTACTACTTTTTGCTGTTGTTTCCTTCCCTTTGTAAGATAGAATTCATTTTACTCTCTCATGGATTTTGTTCTCGAATGGATTGTTTCAGCTACCTGACCATTGTGTTGCTGGTTCACAACTGGAAAACATTGTCTTTGGAATTGTTGATTCAGATGGTACTGTTGATGAAACCATAAATGATGATGTGAAATTTGGTCAAGCCCATACCCTTACAATAACTTCAGAATTATCAGAAATAGGTGATTGTTTTCGATACACATTTCGCCGTGGGAAGTGTATTGTGCCTTCAATTCCTGTCCCTCGTGAACCAAGGATTTTCAGTTTTGTAGCTGCTCATTCTCGCCACTCTGAGCTCTCCTTGGTTATTAAGGTTGCAAAAATCTTGGACTAGTTCATTTATTTGCATCTACTTAGTTTGAGTAATGATTTTGAAACCCTTATATGCAGGTGAATGTTATGCAAGCTCCAAAGTTGGAGGTGAGTTTGCCTGAGCATGATGATGTGCGATCCCAAAGTCCTAATGGAGGGATGTTAGTCTGCCAGGAGTCACCGTTCTCTGTTTCCAAGCATCGGGAATTGGTCGTGTCTAACATTTCCGATTGGAAGGTGAAATGACAATTTAAATGTAGTTATGAAATGGTTTTTGTGAAAATGGTAGTTGGCGGGGAGTCACTGTAGGATATAATTTTTTAATGGATTGGACATCCTCCAACTGATTTACCAGTTTCAAGTTTCAACAATGACTTCCAAGTTCCAACAACAAATCTTTTCTGGATAATCTAGTTGAATAATGCTTACTGGAAAGAAAAGGAGGAAGGATCACTGATGATTAAAATGATCTACTATCCATTCTTCTATTTGGTCACACTTGGAATCTTTTATTTTTATCTTAGATTCTGTTTCCTCTACAATGATTCACACACCATTTCATTCGCCATGCTCTTCGTACAGGAACTTGATGATGAAGTTCTTAGGATTGCATTACTGATTGGGGGCCATGAAAGCCAACTGAAAATGCTTGAGGAACAGAAGGCAGCAATAGAGAAACAAATATCTGATTTACAAGGTTGTGAGCTGTTTCTGAAACCATTTCGTTAGTTTCTTCATTTGCTTCTATCAATTTGATATTTTCAGAAAACATACTTTCTTGAAAAGGAGTAATTGCCTCCTGAAGTGCATAGTTAGTCCTAGAATCTATATTTCCAGTTCCCGTGAGCATTTGAAAATTGAGGGTATTTTCATGAAAGTTAACTGGATGTATTGAACTCTGTAACCCTCATGAAAATTACCTGTATGTCTTCTTCTGGTTTTTGTGTCAAGGTTATACTTCTATACATTCATTCTTGAAAAATGAAGCTTTAACATTTAGTAGAATGCTTTATCTTAGAAACTTCTGCGTTTTGAACTGATAAACAAAATTGACTCAAATTTTTTTTGGAACATTGACGCATCTCCAGCTTCGATTGAATATCAATCGATTGGCCAACTGAGCTTCATGACTGACAAAGAGGTTATTGTCAAACGAATTGAAGAAAAGGACAATACTGCTGCTTCTGTTTTCTGTAATATTGCAGTGGCCATTCAATGTCAAGTATCACAGACTAACCTTCCGCAAGATATAGTTGGGGTTGTTGCTCTGCTTGGGACAGTTAACACCAATAACCTTAGTAGGTAATCATTTTCTTGCTGTTTCAGTTTTTTTTTTTTACCCTTGGTTGGACATTTTAAGCTGTATTTGGTTTGTGATCTGGAGATACGATTTTTCAGGAAGCAAGATACAAATAATTCTGAAATAATCACGTTTGTTTCTAGGAATGAGTTTTCAGATACAATCATGGAATCCCTTATCTAAAAAGAAGAATACAGTTTTCTTTGGTGTTTTCAGTTGAATTTGATCAGTTTACAGAGTTACTAAATTTCAAGAACAGTTTTCGGACATAATACCAAAAATGCTTTCGGATATTAAACATACTAAGAATACACCCCAGATTATTGGATTGTATCCTAGTTTTGGAAAAAAAAAATCATTTTTGGATAGTGAACCACATGCTTCCTTATTTGTTTATCATCTTTTTTGTTTGAACTGGAAATCTTGGTTATTCTTATGTATCTAACTGCAGGATATTAGCTGAGTATTTGGGTGAAGAGTACATGCTTGCCATTGTGTGCAAGTCCTATACAACTGCAAGTGCTCTTGAAAGGTACAAGGAAAACGGACAAGTAGATGGTAAGCATGCTCTACATGGGATGGCAAATGAACTTGGAAAATCTATAAATGGCAGGTTTCTTGTTATATGCCTCGAGGAACTAAGGTATTATGGACTCATAGAGATCTTCTTAATTCCAGTTTGATAACATTTGTAGTGATTATGAGCACGACGTTTCCCACATCAATAGTTTCTTAAAGTCGGGTATTTAATTAACTTGTATTTAGGGGTGGGAGTCAGGCATGATCAAACCCACCAACATAAATCCGACCTGAACTTTGGGCAATCACGGGTAGGCGTAATTGCCAATCCGAGCAACCTGCCCAACTTGAGGAACTTAGATTTGGACTTAGTTAGCAATTTTTATTTTGAAATTACAGAGGACATTTGTTTTAACTATTTCATTTATTATGTGTAGGCATTGTTGACTTATTTAATTTTTGAAACTTAATGGATATTCTGTTTTAATTAAGTTTGTTATTTGTTCAAGGATTCTTTTTTTTATTTTTAAGTTTTTTTGTCATTTATTATCATTATTATTGTTGTTGTTGTTGTTATTATTATTATTATTTATTATTTATTATTATTATTATTATTATTATTATTATTATTATTATTATTATTGTTATTGTTATTATTATTATTTTGTTATTTATTATCATTACTATTATTTTTGTTATTATTATTATTATTATTATTATTATTATTATTATTATTATTATTATTATTATTATTATTNATTATTACCTGCGGGTTTTACGTGTTCTTTGGGAATTCTGGGTAAAAGGAGGAGTATCTTTGGCTTGGCCTGGCCTGAGCTGCCAGAGTTCCACCCTTGTATTTACTACTAAAAACCATATACATGTTAGATGTGATTCTTGGATTAGAGTACCTAATTAGTCTGTTTTTGGTGGCAGTCCTTATGCTGGACAGTTTAAAAGCGATGATCCGCAGAACATGCTAGCCTTGGAAGATCCGATGTTGCCAACTGGAAAGATCCCACCTGGGTTTTTAGGCTATGCAGTTAATATGATCAACCTAGACATCCATCACTTGCACACAACAACAGCTAAAGGCTATGGTCTTCGAGAAACGTTATTTTATCTTCTTTTCGGGGAACTCCAAGTTTATGGAACCAGGGATCAAATGAAACAGGCTCGTGCTTGTATAAAGCAAGGGGCTATTTCTCTAGACGGTGGCATTATGAAAGGCAATGGAATTCTCTCTCTTGGACATTGGTAAGTTTGTTTAATCTTGTAGTTCATCTAAAATGAGAATTCATTATCATTGGAAAACACTACCTTTGCGGAAAGTATGTCAAATGGAAATGTTTGAAAAAGGTTTTTATCTCTTTTATCTTTTGGGATGACTAATACTTGAAATTAGGTCGCACCACATTATTATTTCCTTTCTTTCAAAAGGGTAAAACAAAATTTCATTAGGGCAGAAGGAAAAGGGAAACATGGAACCAAGGTCGTGCCCTGAATAAAACACCAATGAGCTGAAAAAAGAAATATCGTGATGGTAGTAACATAGAATGTATGTTCATTCTCAATTCTTGGTCATATTTGGGATGACTAATGATTGAAAGTTGTATTCGTAATCTGTAAAATAGATTTTTCTCTTTGGTAAAAGTGGATGCTAAATTTGCATATACAGAGAGGTAGAGGATCTTACAATGTAAAACAGAAGTCATAAAAGTCCACATTGAATGAAATTATCCTATAAGAACCTCTTAGAGGGGTAAGTAGAACTTGCTTTATTCATTAAAAAAAAAAAAGTTCAATGAGAAAATTAATTTTGATCGGGTACGGTTTTGAAGCTTTTGCTTAATACATAGTACAGATGCTGAAAAATTTAGTTAAAAGGCTAGTTCTAATGGGAGTTCTCAGGAGATATTGGAATATGCAAGATTCTAAATTTCTATATTTGAATTATTCTATATCTATAATACATAAGTTGGTAATAGGAAATTCTTTTTCTTTTTCAAATTTCATGGGAGGCAGAATTCACTCCTCTATCCTGTTATATATTAACAATATTTTCTTGGGTCAATCTCAGCGAACCGGAAATATGCTTTCCAGTAGTGACGTCAGAAGCTCAGTGGCTTATCTCTCCACATATGACAGACGTGCTACAGCAGATTGAAGATAAAAACTTGGAGAAGGGAGCGATATGTATTGAAATAAGGAAGGAGTCGAAAGAACTTACTAAGGTAAAGAAGAGGTTTGCAAAGAAGAAGGAACGACTACAGAGGTTCATGGATAAGAAAGGACCCTTGTTAGGTGCAAATTAATTTGGTGGACAAATCCGACGAAAGGAATTCCAACTAGGTAATCACTTCTGTTTTTGTATATCATGTCAGATATTGTACAGGAACCGGGAACATATCTTATTAGGGCAGAATGTTACTCTCTTTTTGTAGATATCTAGAGAGAAATCTATAGAATGAAATATACATAAGCTCCTGTTGAAATGTCTGTAGAAGTGGTTTTTGTTTAGGGGAATTTTGGAGGTATAGTTTACAGTTGCACAGGTGAAAATGTATAGCTTCTATATTCATATTGTATTACATACAGAAATATGGCTATTTAAAGGAGGAATTTGGTGCTTGAATTGCTTCTGTTGGATTAATACTAGCTTGAAGCTCTTAAATTCAGGTCAGCTTTATTAAAGTAATCAGTATTTGGTGTCCAAGAAATATTTGTTTTCATTTCCGGTTCTATTTGTTGTCTGATTATGGGGTGACACAGGCTCATTGACTGGTAAATGATAAAGCCTAGAAGTTAACTTTTCTTTTTCAAGCGCCTGAGTGCCCCAGTCGTAGTATCTTCACTCTGTTACCCCGCCTGAATGTAGGCATCAGTCACTATTGATAACTTTGGCCTTTAGTATGACACAACTTCATGCATTTTTGTCATCTAAAATCTGCTCGAGTATATGTTAGTCTAGTTATGCTCACTATAGAGCATTCAACTGAGTCCCAACTTGGCACATTATTCTTCTACTCTCCAACTGAGATTTTATGACTACTCTTTCTATCAAAATGCAATAGAGCAACCCCACGGCAGCCCAAACAGGCTGGGACCATTATGTGATTCGAACCTCAATTTGTGTGTTGGCACACTATTCCTCTCAATATTTTGTTTGGATGAATCTCTTTGTGGATTTGAGAGAGAGAGAGAGAGAGTACTGTTCTGGTCTCTGTATGCAGAGTGTGAATGAGAGAGATCAATAGTATGGTTTGATTGGAGAGAGATAAAAAGTAGTTTGCTTGAAATGTCAACTTCGTTATACGATCGAGTTCTGAATCAAGGCATGCTGCAAATTCTGTATAATAGACAGTCAATTTCTTTCATCTGAATAAATCCTCGAAGCTGATCAATCAAGTGGATCTCTCTAAATTTGCAACTGAGTTTTTTCAATTATTATTAGTTCTAAAAATGAAATCTCTGCTCCAGCAAATTTCTTATTCTCTCTCCAAAAAAAAAAAAGAAAAATTAAGATGCCACTTCCACTGAGCAGAAGTATTAGCAGTAGGCTTAAGGTGGTGCATTACAACCATGGTCATCGTTACTACAACGTTAGAAGAGAGGACTTGAGATGATTACAGCTTTACAAACTGTTGTGGGTCTTATATACCAGTTTTTCATGACTATGAGCGGCTATGTCAAGTTCATCATGACTTCCTCAATTATGGGCCTAACTCTCTGTTTCTTCTTCTATCACCTGAAGAACAACATGATCATGATGAATCTGATCATTCGGATTGTACCCAAGAAGATTCTTCAATGTGTTCCCAGTTTCATGTTTTCACTGGTAATAACTATGAAAGACTACTTATGATGCTTTTGGATCCATTTACCAACCATTGCAAATAGGTTTGCATATTCTACTTTGCGACGATATGAAGAGTCGAAAGTAATGGTTATAATTGTGATGCTTTACATGTCACAAATAGTCAATACTGGTTGCAAAAACATTTGTGGAAAAAAATGAAAAATATACTTTTATGTTGGTATTAGATACACCCATATTTGTTGCCAATAATTCTCTATTATAACATTTTTGTAACGTCGCTAAAGACTACAACCTTAGCTACAACGTTAAGTATCGTAACTATCTTTCCTTTAGCTATGTATGCATTCGTGGCAAATAAAGATTTTATGGCAACGTTTTTAGCAACCTCGTTGGAAAGGAAAACATTAGCGAAAAGCTTTATGTGTCATAATTATTGTCTTTCAACAACACATCCAACCATCATAAGTCATTTTCACTAGTAATAACTATGTTAGCCTAAATATCCCTCCCGAGTTCAATTTTCTTGGTTCCTTTCCTCAAAATGGCACTACAACAGAGCAGGTTTACGGCAATGTGGGCAAATGTTTTAAATATTAGCGAAGCGTCGTGAAAAATCTTGTAACGCTTTTGGTTCCGTCTCAAATACTAGGGTCACTGATATGAAGCGTAGCATGTAATGGTCATATTTGCGACACTTTTACATATTACAAATAGTCAATACTCATCTTAAAAATGTTTCAACTTAAAAAAATGAAATTTATTCTTTTATATCTCTATATTAGCAACGCTATATTCATCGCCAATAATTTTTATTGCAATGTTTTTGTAATGTCGCTAAATAAGACAACATTAGCCACAACATAAAGCATCGTAACTATCTGTCCTTTAGCGAACTGTATATTTATTGCAAATAAAAACTTTATTAGCTGGAAAGGACAATATTAGTGACAAACTTTATACGTTGTAAATGTTGTCTTTCAGCGACATCGCATCCAACCGTTGTAAGCTATTTTCACAATGTAGAATATTGATGATTATGAGCAATAGTTTAAGCGTCGCAAAAAGTCCAAATCTATTTTTCAAATTTATATTTGAATTTTTAAAATTTTTTACTGTACGAATTTTCTATTAATAATAAGGGTTAATTTAGTTTACCCCCCAGAATAATTGGCCAATCGGACTTACCCCCCTCAAAGATCAGATATTGAACTTACCCCCTCAAACTCACGGTTTCCGTGATTCTGCCGTTAGAAGGCACACGTGCGTCTCGCACGCTCCATTTTTTAGGGGGGTAAGTCCGATTAGCCAATTATTCTAGGGGGATAAACTAAATTATCCCAAAAAAAATAGTGCAGAGTAGAAATTAACCCTGAGAGAGACACCAAAATGGAGAAATGGGTGATGGTGGGGAGGAATCACCATTGTTTGTCGAACTTGAGCTTTTAGTGATGGAAATAGTTCAAATTCTCTTCAAATCTCACCTGGTGTCTTTGATGAGAGGGTCTTTCAGGTTCGTCCTTATAAATTAGAATAATTGGTTAATATTTTTATCTTTTTTATATGGTCAATTATAGTGAAGTTCTCTTAAATTTTATATGGTCAATATCAAATCCCTAAACACCAACACCCATCTCTCCATTTTGGTGTCTCTCTCAGGGTTAATTTCTACTCTACACTATTTTTTTGGGATAATTTAGTTTACCCCCCCAGAATAATTGGCTAATCGGACTTACCCCCCTAAAAAATGGAGCGTGCGAGACGCACGTATGCCTTCTAACGGCAGAATCACGGAAACCGTGAGTTTGAGAGGGTAAGTTCAATATCTGATCTTTGAGGGGGGTAAGTCCGAATGGCAAATTATTCTGGGGGGTAAACTAAATTAACCCTAATAATTACAAGCAAATAACTTTGGGAAATACCACATTTAATTCATTATGGCAATCAACGATCAATCCTGCCAACATTTCCTACCAACATCCATAATTTAGATGGATGATGGTCAATGATGATGGATGAAGATGAGGATGAGGATGATGATAATTAGCAATTAATATTAATTAACGAAGATGGAGAGATGCTATTAATTAATTATTTATGATGCGATGATGATGATGAAAGTAGTTAATTATTAATTATTGATGATAATCTAAAGGAAAAAACTCAATAAAAGCTTAGTTACGATAGTAAGTTGCGCAGCCAATAATAAAAGCTCATTCAGGACACAACGCAATTGTCGCAACAAGTTAATATATTACGACCTTAGTATCCGGATCCGCGCGCATAGGGTAGCGCTCCCGCGGATCCAAAATTCCAAAAACGCGGATCCACATTTAGAATCCGCGGATCCATTAAATGTTTCCTTGTTTACATAATAAATAACATTCATTTTTATAAGCAACTCTTCCTTTACCTGTTATACTTCACCACCAATGTGGGACTATAATAAAGCAACAATATCATTTAATATGATGCCTTTTTATGATCAGCTTTTCTTATGTGTCTTACACCACCTCACCAATGTGGGACTATAATAAAGAAACTACATAACCTCATGTAGACAAGCCTTAAGACACATACTCTTTAGACTTTGGTCAGCTGTGATTGACTTTTTACAAATACATGATTAGGGGTATATGAAAAAGTTCAAAGCTAAAGTAATTAAATTAATAAAAAATATGCAGATTGTTGTAATAAACCACTATTATAATTTTGGTTGTTTCCATAGATGGATTAAAAATTTATCTGAACAGATGAAAATTGTTCAATTTTTTTTTTTGAGAAATTTGTTCAAATTTGTGAAATTTAAACTTGAAAAGATAAATTAGTTATGTTGTTTAATTTTGTTTGCTAGGTATTTTTAACATTATATATATATATAGATATAGGTAGATATGCACGTAATATAAAATTTTGATCACCAATTTAAAAATTTTGAAGCTTAAAAGATAGTGTTGTACGCTTCTTAATTATTTTGATGGGTACTTTAGCATTATATATACGGGCGCTCCGAAGGCGCTCTGAGCCTTGGAAAATTTTAAATTAGGCGCTCCGACGCTCCCGCTCCCGCTTCGCGCTCTGGTTACTTAGATTACGACACATCATAGTGTCGCTAATAACAAATTATTAACGTTTAATCCAGGGCATCGCGAATAAACAGAGGTTATTGACGACGAATAATGGTGTTGTAGGTAAACAAAGTTTATTTGTGACGCATTTTGGCATTGCTACAAGTTAAATTAAAATTTATTATTTTCCTGAATAATTAAATTTTTTTGGTGATGCTAGAAAGCATCGCAAATAATACTTATCATATTTATTTTTAAAATTTTAAATACATTAGATTATTTAAATCACATAAAGGGTCGCAAATAATAGAAGTAGCGCTTGTTCATTTTCTACTATTACAAGTTATTTGTGACGCAATGTTGCGTCGTAAATGTATTCTCTTAGCGACACTTTTATGGTGTCGCAAACTTAGTAACTGGAATCTTGGTATAGGGGTGACGCTCCCGCTCTAAAACTTTGCGTTCCCACTACGAATCATGTTTCTACGCTCTCGCTCTGAAAACATTTCAGAACTAAAAATAATTTTTAATCAACCGCTCCCGCTATTGTTCCCACTCCCGCTTCTCGCCCTCCTTACTTAGGTCGCTAACGCGTTGACATATTGTAGTGTGGTTTTGGCTTCCTGTGATCAACTAATTAAATTATTCAATTGGTTGAAAGTTAGGGTTTTCCAAACAACTCTACTAAAAGCTTTCTTTGATCACATCATCAACTGTATCCGGAACAGTACAACTACTACCCGCCACAAAGATCATTCGGAACCAGCTCCACCTAGTAGTAGTACTGATAATATTGATTCTTTATGATTTTTCTTTTAGCAAGTCTATCTTGACAGAAAATAGTTTCTATTAAATTTGACTGAATGTTGGATTTCTCCTGGTGGGACCCCACACACACAAAACATTACAAACTTTATAGTGGATTTGAATTGTGTCAAATTTGATGAAATTTCTTTTCCCATTTTCCTTTGCAATGCCTGTTATAGCTTAGTATTGCAAAGGAAAATTTTAGACTCATCCACTAAACTTATTCACTGATGTGGAACCAATAAAATTCAAAGAGAATGTGCAATGAATAATGTGGGATCTGAGTGCTATTTTGTGCGCACTCCTCTTTCATTAGTTAAGTGTTTTATGGTGTTAATGCACTTATTTTATGGCTCTATTCACACCGTTAAACACTTGAACCAGTAAAAATATAGGTAACGTGCACAAATTATCTCTTGTGGGATCTTCACTTCTCTTCGTTCTCTAAATTTAATTAGTGACACGTCAATAGATGAGTTTACAAGGTAAGAAATCTCGGGTGAGTGTAAAACCGTTGGCAAAACCGACGAACACTAATGACAACAAAACTAGGGCTGCCAGAAAATTCTATACTCATCCGGAAATTTCATCCATTAAAGTTATCCACTCGTGTGTCTCTAATTAAATTTGGATAGAGATACTGAATTGAATGCACTTCTCATTCTCTCTCTAAATTTAATTGGTGACAGCGGGTGAATTTAATGGATGAGAATCTAGAGTGAGTGTAATTTAATTGGTGACAGGAGATGAATTTAATGGGTGAAAATCCAAGGTGAATGTACATAACACGTGTCATACGAGGTAGTGCGCATGACACTCAGTAAATAAAGACGTTACGCAGAAGCCTGGCATTTCTGTAAAATTCCTACTTCCAGTTCACACAGTAAAAGAAAATAAATACACAAAAGGAAGCTCAAACGCTTTAGCTTCTTCTTCTTCTTCTTCATTTTAATCTCCATTTCTTTTCACTTTTCCAAACCCTAACGTTCAGAACTTCCAAAGGGTAATCAATTTAAACTCTACAAGATTTTCTCTCTCTAAACCAATAGTTTACAATCTGATTTTCAATTTCCAGATTCTACTTTCTCTCTACCAGTACTTCACAATCTTCTCTACTTCCATAAGGTAAAACTCTCGTTTCTGTAATCTCCCTCTCAAAGTTTTAAAAAAATCTTGTATGTATCATGAGAAGGAATCCTATATATTGTTAATTCATACAATAAGTTTATAGTGTGGACTGTAGGATCCATATATATGGTGATTATTAATGTAAAATTTTCGGTAAGGATGTTCTCCTCGCCATCTAGATCATTATCACAAAAAATAAGCCAATTCTAAAACTTGTTACCCTATCATCGACTTATTGGAAATCAACGGTGATTAAGTTATTTATTTTACTGTGAACTGTAATCAATGGACGATGAGGTTACAAATTTTAGAATAGAATGTTTTCGATGAAGTTGATCAACATGGTGAGGAGAGCAACCTCACTCAAAATCATCCATTTGATCTCACCATATGGGTTCCACAGGCTAGTGTATGCCTATGTTGTCAAAGGCTCCGCCGCGGCTCCGCCACGGCTCCAAAAGGCTCCAATTTTTAAAATGTCCGCCCCGCCTCTCTGTTTTACCGCTCCAAAACATCGTCTTATCTTGGCGTATTATTTTATCTTTATTTTTATGTTTAGGAACTTATTTGAAGTTTGAGAGCATGAATTATTAATTTTAAGACCATGAATTCCTAATATTTAGTATTTCTTTATTATTTTGATAAGGGAGATATAATTTATATAATGTAAAATAAAGAAGGGAGGGTATGTGGCTGGGTTATCAGGGCGCCTTGGCCCGCCCCGCCCCGCTCCGCCCTATTAATTTTAGACTCCTCCGCCCCGCCACGCTTTCCGCCCGTGACAACATAGGTGTATGCATGTCTTGTATATCATATTTGAGGAGGGATACAGTGCCTAATACCAGGATGTCAAATGTGTTGTAAGTCCCACAAAAAGATGATCCAAAGGCTGAGTGTTGATTAGGATGACATATTATGTAGATCATCCTCACCGAATATCGCATCATTCTAAAACTTGTAACCTATCAAAATTAAATTGAATTATTTATGAGTCGCATATTTTTATTGATAATTTTAAAATACCTTTTGATGAGGTTATAAGTTTTAGAATGAAGTAGATTTTACATTTGATGAAGAGATCATCCTAACACCCTTGGATCATTTTTTTTTTTTACAAAACTTAGGCTGTTCTATTAAATTAGTAAGTAACTAGTTGAAGTTATCTTTGAAATTTCATGGATGAGTTAACAGAGGAACTAATTTAAACTTCAAATAGTAGAAGTTAGCAATTGATTTTCATTTCCTGTTTATCTTTCTTCTTCAGTGTGAGATTTTTTTTTTTTCAGATTATAGAGAAAATGGAAAATAGGAGGCCTGGAAAGAGGCCTTATAACGATGAAGCCGAGAAGGTTTACAAGTTCCAGATATTGTTGCCAAATGGAACTAGTGTTGGATTAACTTTGAATCCTCCAGGTGATGAAATGCACATTGAAGAATTTTTAGATGCTGTGAAACGTGAGTATGTTAGAAGTGCAAAACAAATTGAAGTTTCCAAGTCGAAACGGAAGATAATGTGGAAGAACAAAGATATCTACTTGGACGATTTGCTTGAAACCAAAATCAGAAAGAAAATCTCATTCCGACAATTTCAACCATATAAACGTCACTTGTTAAAACTTCATGTAGGTTCTTCTTCAACTCAAACATATTTATATTTATATGCTCTGTTTCAAATTTCATGGAATGAGTACTTTTATGTTAATGGGTTTGTTTATTTTAATTTTGGTAGGATGGAGAGAAAGATATTGCTGAAACATTTGAGGTAAAAATTCATTGATACGTTTCAAATTCATTACTTAATCTCTTATAATGTCTTGGTACTGATGTATATTTTGACCACCTGCCAAAGGGAAATTTCTGAATTTTTTTTGAAGTTATGTAGAAAGAATGATAAGATGACCGCAATATTGTGATTATATTTGGGTATCCCAAGATAGGGGTAGAGACTCCAATCCCCTATTCTTAACAAATCAACCATATAGATAAATCTCTTTGCTTGATAGAAGACTCTGGTTACTTGCATTACATATATATATGTTTTTCTTTTCCTTTTTGCAGAATATGTGGGATTTGACTCCTGATACTGATTTGCTTATGGAGCTTCCAGAGTCGTATTCATATGAGGCTGCTCTTGCTGACTTAATCGTAAGTCTTTGAAGCAATCTCTTCCAAAGGGATGTATTTGGTTGCGTGTTTGTTTTTTGCTTATATTGTTTCGTACTTACATTGCTTCTATTGGTTTACCAGGATAATTCATTACAAGCAGTATGGTCTAATATTCCTAATGAGAGGAGACTGGTTAGGTATTGCTATTACCATTACTCCCTTCTATTTTTTAGCTGTTGCAAACTTGTTGAATGCTCATGCATGTGTTCTTTTTCTTATTTGAGTTGCGGGTATACACAACGTATTTGTACTTATACAGGGTCCATATATACATATCATGTTAAAGCATTGGACCATATGAAACATGTTGAATATAGGTAGCTGCAAGAAATTGATCATCCAATTATAGGTAGAATTAATATCTGGATGAGTGAGATTGAAGAGGAGGAGGAACTGAAAAACTTTCATGGGAAAGTCGCAACAAATAAAGAAAAACAAAGATGAAGAACATGGATAAGGAAGATAGGCTGAGTTGTGTAAACTGTTAGAAAACTTGAAAGCTTAAATGACAATGCATATGAATGGACGATATATGTCATATGATAATGATGAAAATTAACAAATCATCACCATTCCAAAAAAAAGAAAACAATCATCATCATCATCATCATCATCATCATCGTCAACATCGTTGGCTTTATTTGCATGAAAACATCACCGTGGTGGCTGGTTTTGAATTTTTTGGATGAGCATTTGTTAGCCTGCAATATAAGTTTAGATTTTCTTGTTCAATTTGTTATTATTGTTTTTTGTTTACAGAATTCTACATTTTATTGATATTGTGACTACAGAACAAGATCTGTTTAGATGCATTTTTGTTTGCCTAACCTTATATTCTTTACCTCAGTGTGCTTGGTTCTAACATTTCTCTCTTCAATTGCATTTGCAGTGTGACAGTTGGTGAAGATCGGATTTCAATTTTTGATAGTGGTCCCGGAATGGATGAAACTGATGAAAATTCTATAGTGAAGTGGTATGATGGAGCATAATTTCTTATATGCTTGAGACTCATTGTTTCCTCGTTGAATGATCCAATTGTTTGTTAGCTACTGATGTATCAAATATCTGAGCATATTTTAGAACATGTTACCTTAAATATGATAAACCACTGGGTTAAATAGGTTGGACCTGTAGCTGATAAAACATAAGAAAAAGAAGGGAAGGTTTAACATATTGAACTAAGAGTTCGACTTAGGCTCCTAGGTTGTCTTTCATGTTAGAGAGTTTAACATTTCACTCTGTTGAGAAGAGCGCTCCAGCTTTCATTGGTACAAATTCTTTAGTAGAGGGAATCTATATCGTTATAAACTTAAAAATTCAAGTGAGGTAATTCTTTTAATAGGTAAATATGGAAAGGCTGTCGCTTCTCCAAGGAAGGGAAGAAACTTTCGAGCTTGATCCCACATGCGATTTTCTGGTCTATTTGGAAGTTTTCGAAATGATTTCATTTTCAACCTCAAAGTGTTGTCTTTCCCTGAGATTGTGCTTCATGTTAAGAGCTTGCTTTTCTTTAGGGTAAAGAGAGAGGGATTGTAAAAGGATTTCATTTTGAGGATGTCGTTTTTCGTTAGGACACAGTTATACAAACTCTAGGATTTTGTAGGGTTGTAAGCTGGTGTCCTCTTGTACATTCTTGTTCACCTCTTCTTTTTCTTTTTCAATATATTTTTTCACCTTTTCAAAAACTAATTATAACTATAAGGCTACACTCTTTTTATGTTATCCAGTACCTTTAGCTTTTTGTAAAAAACATTTTCTTCTTTCAATTTACATTTATAAAATGTTAGCAAAACACGTTTCAATAATGTCCCAGAAAAACACAGTTCTTGCTTCAAGTTGGTTCATGCCAAATCCCACAATTCCCAAATACATACACCAGTCTCTTTTTCAAAATGCTAGAAATTATCATTAATCTCCACGATCAAGGCAATCTTACTTGTGCCCCTATCCTATGATGCCAATACCATGTAAAGTTATGATGGGCATTCTTATCCTCATATATTTGTCTGAAGTAAAATTTCAAAATCACACATTTACGGAGCAAAAAGCAGACAAACTAAACATCTATCATTTGTTTTACTTATGAATCTATGGCGCATGTACATGGATATAATGCATACTCATCATTTTTCTTTCTTTTTTTTTTTTTTCTTGGTATGCATGCTTATCATTTCGATCAGACAAAGGAAAAGAGAGAATAACTAAAATTTGAATTGGTTGAGTATAACATCAGATTTTTAGTCACAGTAGTGCAATAATTTTGCCATGTAACAATAATTTTGTTCAGTAAATGATGTGCTTTTGATTAACATTCATCTTATTTTTTGCATTTTCTCTGTTATTTTATCTTGTGTAACCTATTAAAGTTTCGTTATTGTTTATGGCCTAAATTATCCTTGTCCGGCAACCTAGTGGAAATGACAAAACCTCCTTGTGGGTTCCTGTGAGATGTTCATGCTAAATCCATTTGCGTATGTCTAAGGTTGATTTTGAACTTCAATATCTATGTACTAGGGGAAAGATGGGTGCATCACTTCATAGGTCATCTAGAAAACAAGCTATAGGAGGAAAACCTCCATATTTGACGGTAAAGTTTTATCTTCACTTTTGCTCTAAGAAATCACTATTTCTTTCTTGTGTAATCAAGCAATGTAGGTTTTTTTTTTCAAATATTGATTTATCCTTTTTTTGGTATCCATGCAGCCCTTCTTCGGTATGTTTGGTTATGGAGGACCTATTGCATCAATGCATTTAGGGAGGTAGTAGTTTTGTGGGAAATTGTTTTTCATCGTTGTTTAATTTTTAAGTTTAATCATGACCTCATATCCATGTACGCCTCATCTTATTCGTTTTGTTACAGGCACACTTTAGTTTCATCCAAGAGAAAAGAGTCGAAGAAAGTGTGCACTTTGCATCTAGAGAGGGATGCTTTACTGAATAACTCTGGTGAAATGACTTGGAGGGTATGACCATTATTTCTTTACATCTAGAGAGGGAGGCATTGCTGAGTAACTCAGCATTGTGTATAATGTGTTTCTTTTTCTGTAGACTGGTGGTGGCTTTAGGGGTCCTCTGGAAGATGAAATCAATTCTGTACCACATGGAAGCTTTACAAAGGTATCTTCTATTGCAGTGTTTTCCTTGTAAAATCTTTATTAGGTTATTCTCATGCACATTTTGTTAATATCATTAATTCTCTTTTCTCATACTGAATGGGAGAGTCTCTTAATTGTTCAAAAGTCTACTACTGAATCCTATTCATTTGTTCCATGGATTAAAACTTTTGATTTAAATTTTCTTACTGTGGCTTTGACACTAATTCCTATCTTGTATTGTCAACCTTGTCATAGTACATGGCAGCTTGTGGGTGAAACTATGAAAGATATTGTTTATTTTCTATCACTTTACAAGCTGTTCTCATATAAGTTGTGCAATAATGTATGAACGGCAGAAAACATGAATTTTTTAATGTTATATTTTTGTGGACAATTGGCAGGTTGAAATCTCTGAGCCAAAACTAACATGCTTGGATACTTTCCAACTCAAGTGCAGGCTAAAGGACATATATTTTCCATACATTCAGGTTTTTTCTTTCCATTTACCAAGAGATTGTCATCATAGTCGTGGTCTGTTTCTATAAATATGCATTTATAATTCATTGGCTTCCTAACCCAATTTCTGCCAGCAGAATCTTTCATTTAATCTATTTGATCATAAACTTGTATGTTGTGTTGTAGATGGATATTAATGAGTGTGAATGAGTTGCAGGTTTGCCCTGTGTAGCTTGAGATGGTTCCATTAGATTTTCTTGTCGGTGATTGTTCCATTATGATTACTTTCTTGCTTCTCTAACAAGTCAAATTTCATTACAATAGGCATGAGAAACTAGAAAAAATAAAAGCTTTAATCTTATTATTAGTGGCTATTGCTGTCTGAATCTGAGTTTACACTATGCATTTATTTGCGTAAAACTTCACATGTATATTTGTTGAGTGTGCGTTTTTGCTTATGCGTGCATTTGTTTGTATGTTTTTCGGTATTGGCTTCTGTACTAGTTGTATTGTAAGGTGTTTGGTACAGTGAATAGTTTACTTATCACATGCTAGTTAATGTGCTGATCTTGTAAATCATTAGTATGTCTTCCTTTTGACAAGAAATGGGTACTTTGGATGGTTGGTATATTGGCAACAAAGAGGAAAACATTACAAAACTTGGATAAATCTGAACCTATTCCGTGTTTCAGGATAATGTGACTCTGAATTGGCTTTCCAGTGGGTATATAACTAATGATCAGGAGGGAGGGTTGGTGCTGGTGTTGACTGTGGGAAGGGAAGATATGCTGGGATTTATTAAGGCCTCATGCTATGACCATGTTTGCCCTTCATCTATGCTCTGTTTTTTGGGATGGAATGTTGAGGCCTCAAGAAACCATGCCAAAACTTCCTTCAACTCCATGACTTCACTAAGCAAAGTCAACTCGAAGTTGATTCCAAGAATAAAGCTTTGAACATTAAACCTCTGCAACTGTAGAACAGGACGACCATATGACATTTTAAATTTGTTTATTTATTTCTTTCCTTTATCAATATACAGAGTGCAGAATATAAGAATCACATATGTATTAGGTTATAGTTTAATTCTCAATGGAAGTTTAGTACTCCAAAACATCCTATGTTTATACATTTTTATACTCTCTTTTGTTATTTGCAGTGCGATGAGTTCTCTACAGGCAAGACTAGCAGGCCTGTCGAGTTTCAGGTTTGATTTGTTAGGCTTACTTTAACTGCTGTATTCTTTGTGAGACTGTTCTTATATATAATCATGCCAAGATATTTGACCTTTATAGACATGCCAAAGTATCTGATTTGTGGGATTAGTGTTTTTGAGACTTCTGATCAACCTTGAACATCGTAACAAGTTCATGACCTTATTTCATATATTTTTCTTTTCCTCCACATTTCTTTTCTTTTTTTTATTTTGTTTTTCCTCATAGTAGTTGCTAAATACCAATGTAAGTTGACAAGGAAACTTGAAAGGTTCTGTTGCACTGTTCTAGGTGAATGGTGAAGACTTAGCTGAAATTGAGGGTGGAGAGGTGGCAATTACAAACTTGCATTCATGTAATGGTCCTGAGTTTGTTCTCCAGCTTCGTTTTTCACATAATCAGAGTTCTGCATCAAAAAGACCAGGTAAGTTTTGTACATCTTTCTTCTTTGTCTTTCTCTGTCTCTCCTTTCCTCATTAGAGCATGTGTTGAAACTCCATCGATATAGAAAATACAGTTGAAGTATGTTGAGAATAGTCCCACATGGGAAGTTAAAAGCCTTGCAACCCAATACATAAAGATCTTGGGCTACTCCACTCATTGCCAATTGGTTTTGAGTTGGATGCCCACAAACTTAATAAAGTATTTATGTCAGAGTTTGTAAATGACAAATATACTCTTTACGAAGGAAAAACATACATTCTTTATTTAAAATTGTAGTAATTAGAAAGTTGTAAAAGGGTACTCTGAAAGTTTGGCAAAAAAGGAGCACATTTTCATGTCGGCTTGCTGCCAATGTACTTGGTACATTCCTTCTATATATTTGGGTATTTATACCATATTATGGTTATGGTGTAAATTAACTGTTCTGTCCTGGTTATACTTTTATGCAGTTATGTGTTTCTAAGTTGTAACACCTGTAATCTTTTAGGTTCAATGGCACAGGAAGCTAATGCAAGGCTAAAGTGTGTCTATTTTCCCATTGTTGAGGTAGGTCAAGATTTACACCAGTATGGATATTTTCTTATCACTACAATAATTTGAAATTGTTCTGTTATAGGGTAAAGAAAGCTTTGACAGAATTTTGGAAAAGTTAGGAGCTGAAGGATGTGGACATACAGAAAACTTCGACACCTTTAGTCGTGTATCCATTCGACGGCTTGGTCGTCTCCTTCCCGATGCTCGTTGGGTGAGCGCTTTTCTTCATCCTCTTCTTCTTCTTATGTGTGCGTGTATGTGTTTGTTGTGCAAATGCCTCATAATTTTGCTATTAGCTGATTTTTTATAGGATCCGTTACTATTAGTCTATTACTAGATTGAAAATGCCAAAGTCTTCTTTTATTGTCTTTTGAGGTTTAGCGCAAAGGTTAACCATGCAAAAATGATATTGCATGTACAAACCGGACTTGCTATATTTGACATGATTGTTTCATTGGACTGGCTGTGTGAACTGTTGGTACAATTGGTCCTTCATTTAGATTATTTAATTTTGTTTCTGTTTCTACTGCTTGTTTCAGTCTAATATCTGTAAAACAAACTGCATCTTGAGTTGACATGTGGACTATTATTTACTTATGTCTACCTATATGTGAATACATTAATGTTCATTGTTCATGAATAGATACTCAATATGGGAATAGGCATTTCCATAGATTGATAGGATTTGTCTGCTTTACCACAGGCAAGGCTTCCTTTCATGGAGCCTAGGCAAAGAAGGGGAGATAAGGCCCAAGTGTTACGGAGATGTTGCTTGAGAGTTAAATGCTTTGTGGGTAAGTGATTGCATAACTAATCAGTAAGCACACTTGTGTCTTTGTACTGTTTGAAGCTGTGGACCTTGGTCAATTCTTCATTATCGTGTAGTTTGCTTCAACGAGTTTTGCTGTGCTTGCAGATACTGATGCTGGCTTCAACCCTACACCTTTTAAGGTAATTGATTCTGGTATGGTGTCTACTTGGATGTAGTACCACAGTTCTCTGGAGGATATATACTAGTTGCCCAGAATATTGTATAGGTTTAGAATTCAAGGTAAACATGCCAACGTTGCCATGGTAGTAGAACAATGCAATTTTTCCTGAATTTCTTTTGTTGGTTGGAAGCCTCTAATAGTGTGCATGTTTTGTTGGTAGGTTTTTTTGAGTTATCAATTTTGTTACTTACCATGATGAGTTGTGTATCCAAATCTTGATCTTAACTTGATGTAATGAAAGTCAACATTAAGCATAATTTGAAAAGTAGACGTGTTTGTAAGATTTTGATTAGTTAGCTTGGTCTTGAAAGTTTTTTCCTCCAAATCTTTTCACCATAGCATCCTGTTGGACCTGATCCATCTTAACGTGGGATTGAGAAATAGTGTTGCACCTATTTTGAGCTTTTATGAGAAAGGCTCTATATATTGGTGAATAACTACTGACCTACTTAAATGACATTGCTTATGACCGCTAAGTTCTTCCGACTTCTCAAAAATTAATTTCATTTTCTTATTCTGTTTTTGATGAGTTGTGTATCCAATGTAAGAAGTTTGTTCCAGAAGAATTGTCCTTCTATGCCTCCTGTTGTGTTTTGTTGGGTGCAAATGATGGAAGAGAAAACGATTATTGTGAAATTACTATTTTTCATGTGTGTGGTTGACACGGAGAAGTGGGCTTGATGAAAAACCAACTTTAGAGCCCCAAAAGTTTTCGAATAATGTCAATGTTTTCTCAAACACGGAAGTCATTTTCTTGCTATATTACCTTCGGTCCACCTTAAACCATTTTTTTGAACCCATGACAATGTTTTCTAAAAAACAGAAGTCATGCCTGAAAGCATGGTTTTCTGGATAAGATTAGTGTATATATCAACACAACTAGAAGGTGTAAATGGTCAGTTTTCAGTCCCTAGAGGATTTGAGTGGCTAAAGTAGTTGGTGCCAACAAATAGTGTCTGTGTATGGGTTGTTTCCTAAGTTCTTTTTACAAATGTTTGTAACTTCATGCTTAGCTATTCTAGTTTTTCCTATCCTATTAGGAGCCATTTTAACATTAAAATTACCTCTTAATAATATTAACGTTACTCCCAAACCCCAATTAGGCTCAAATACGGATATGATACAAGTATCTATCTATTTCACAAAACTATTCAGGGTATTGACATTAGCAAATGCATGCAAAAAAAAAAAATGACCATCAAATTTTTATTTAATTAGTCGAAACATTGATAGTATAACTGTGTAATCATCTTGAAAGATATTGATGGTGATTTTAACATATATTAATTCTTTAGTAATTGATTTGTTAGAAATTAGAACTCAAGGTGTTGTGCCAGTATCCAGTTTTATCCTACCTGCATCTGTGTTGTTGTATACTACAGAGTACTGACACTAGAAATCTAGCCATGTAAATGTATCTGGGTGTTAGACGTTACCCAAAAGAATTTCCTGGATTTGTCTAGCTCTTACCAGCATTTATGAAGATTTTTTCAACTAACATCTTATCTGATTATAAGAATGTATTAGTTTGAATACAACCATGCAACCAACGTGACTAAAAGCCTTCTTCATTTTGTTTTTTCTTAGGGTCGAGATGCATCTATTTGCTTCCTGTACATTTAATCCAACCCTTTGCGATAGCTGTTTTCCCCTCTGTTTCTTAAGGTTAAATTAAATTTGATATGATTAACAAGATTTACAATCTCCTTGTAGACTTTGATCTTTGAGTTTGTTGCTTTCAAGAACTTATTAGTTCTAATTTCCCTCTATATTTTCCATTGGTAGAATGGTTGTGAATATAGGGCTTGGTAGTATGCTCCTTGTAGGCAAACATCAACAGTGAACCATCCCCTAGAGGGACAATAAGTTCTTCGATCAACCAGGAAGACATTGCGCTGAACCATATTTATGATATTTTATTTAAGTGACAGTTTGAAAAAGACAGTAAGAGATCAGACATGTGTATATAGTGTCATCGGGAGGCCGAAAAGGTAGGCATGTCATAAAGGGATTTGAAAAACAAAAGTAAGAAAATGAGATTTTTTAATTGTTACAAAGTTCTCTTTTAAATAAATAAACTGATAATGAAGTTGAAATGTATCCGACTGCTTTTGTTCTACTAAGTAAATTTTACTTTAGACGATACAATATCAGCTCTCTTGTAAGAATCATTTGTAATGAAAAATCATAAAAATAAAGGATTAGAATGTGGTACATGTTGTGATGGGTAATTATGACTGGGAAAACCCTGAGAGATCCCTTTTATTGTAAATTTGTGAAAATACATTAAATTATATTTTTAGTACACTCCTTGTCATTTTACGCTACAATCTGTGGATGCATTGTCACTTGCAGACTGATTTAGCACCCCATCATCCATATACTACAGCGTTGAAGAACTTTGGCAATAAGCCTCTTGAGAAAGAGAAGGGTAATATTTTGTTACTAAGGCATATTAAGAAATAGGTTAGGTTTTGTATTACTCTCCAGTGCGTCTTAATATCACTTTTAAAATTGCAGATATCAAGATTGAAATAAGCAGAGATCAAAATCCATTAAGCCTTTCACAACTAGAAAAGGAGTACGAAGATTGGATATTTCAAATGCATGATGGATATGATGAGGAAATTGATTGTGGTGAGGATCAACCTATTCTTGTTGTGAATCCATCCAATAAAAAGGGGCTTGGTATATCTTCTGACGGTAAGGAGATTTGTTTCTAAATTAGCTCTGATTCATAAATGTCAACTTATACTCCGTTTGTTTTGTAGTGTTATACTGTGGGAAATTTTTTGTTTGTCTTGTGGATATACCTTTTTGTTTGTACTGAAATTTCTTTTATTCTAGATTATTGATTGTAGTCTTTCTATGTGTCTAGTTGTAAGAGTCCACAGGATTATAAGGAGGAAAGGGGCATCTTGGAAATCCAGTCAGCAAATCAAAATAATTGTCGGGAACCGTAAAAAGAATGTGTATGCAACCATAGAGTACATCTTGCTTGAAGGATTTCAAGGGGATGTTGGTGGTAAGTAATCGGAGAAAGTCTTAAGTGCACACTGCGCACATAATGTTTGGCAGTTTTTATCATCGAACTGAATCTGATAAAGTACTTAAGTCTTATCTTACTCATCAAATTTAGTTAATTGATAATGCATAATTGTGCACACAAATCAAATATTAGTGGTGGGAGTGAACCATACTATGTGGCCATAAGATATATCTTTTCCCTCCTTACGTCTTTACTATTTAGTTCTGAAATTATTATGTACCTGGGATGTTCTCTTTTCACTGTATGCAATTCTAATTAATAAGGAATGACTTCTAATCTTGGACACTGACTCTTTTCCTCTCTTGTCCTGTCTTCTTCCTCTTTTCTCTACACTAACTAATATTTATATTTGTATAAATTCTAAAACATGGTAATAGCACCCTAGATCTAAGTTTTATGTGACATAGGGTTGCTTGAAATGTGGTTTCTTTAGTACAGTATTTTTATGGGTCCTAGTTCCTTAGTAGTGCATGGGGGAGGATAGCACATATAGGTTTCCACAAAGTCATTGATAGCTTACTGGGCATGCCACAAGTCCTATGGAATTTGTGATTGTTGTCGAAGGTTATTCAAGATCTTGAATGTCAATATATGGTATTCAATTTAAAAATAACATGTGTATAGGCTGTTCAGGTCATTTTTGCCATGCTTGATTATTTCTTTCAGGGGCCTCCAACCTTTGAAGTTGTATGCCTTTCTTATTTTGCATACGAGGGTTTCCAATGGTACATTCTCAAAATAGTGGAGAAGGATTATTGTTTAATCACCTTATCTAACCTTATAATTGCATTCTGATTGTTTCCTAGTCACCAGTAATCTTCTTTTTGTATTTTGTAATATGTATTACTAAAATTCCCATAGAAGTGTTACCTTCTTCCTCTAACACTGCATCACGAGGCCTTAGAGATGAGGAAGACTGAACATTTAGTTGTGAGGTTGTGCCATTAGGAATGTTATTTTGTGCATCAAAACTGGGATTAATTGATTATCTTTGTTCCAGTTTGAGGTTGGAATTTGTGGCGGAACCATAACTTGTGGCTGCATGACTTACGATCATCTTATAATATCTATTTGCCTCATTTGTTCCGTTTATGATGTTCCTAGGCTTAATGTATCTTTCCTCGTGTGCTTCCGTTAACAATAAAAAAATTTGATTTGAATACTTTTGTTCCATGTCGTGGGCATTGAAGTGTTTTAGATGTAGATGTTTTCAAGATATTTTATGTTTGTTCAATTGTATTATTTTTCTCAAGAACGGTTATAGGCTTGTAAAAAATTCTCAGTATTGTGGTTGCATAAAACTTTTGAATCTTTCCCTAAAAAAAAAATAAAACTTTTGAATCTGACATTCTTTCTGGTTTTTCAATAGGAGAGGCTCGACTTATATGCTGGTAAATTCTTTCTTGCTTTTACTATTTTAAGTTCTTCATTTAATGTTTATTCTGCTGGTTGAGATAATTCTTACTGAGGAATTAAATGCATTTTATTTTGTAAAAGGCCACTTGGTGTCCCAGCTGAGAAAGGCTGCCTGCTCGCAGTTAATGGAGGAAATGCCAGTTTAAATGTCCAAGAATCATTATCCTTTCCCATCAGTGTGATTGATTCTGGAAAGGTTTGTGCATTTCTTTCATGTTTGGCAATATGTTTTTGTTTCGTGAAAATTACTTTTATGAATAATCAGCATATATCTTAAAATTTAAATACTCCTGTCAGTGTTTCGCAATGGAAGCTGCTCAGTGGAATTACCAACTTAACAAGCTGCAGCAAGGATCTCCTTCTACAATCGACTTGCTTAATCCTCAACATTGTGCGCAGTTGGAGATTGATGGGGTTAGTTTACTTCTCTTTATCCATGCGAAAGCATTTTATATTCTTTCTTTTTCTTTTGATGGAGTGGGGTGTGTCTCTTAACGATCATGCTTATTCTTTTGCAATATGATGTGTTAGATGGCTCACTTTTGACTACATTGAAATTTGTACCTTCTGGTTTCTGTTTCAGGCATTACCTGTTGAAGCTCCTGTTCCTGCTGGACATGTTACTCCCAAGGAAATTGTTGCAGTCATTAGGCCTGTTAGGTTTTTTTCTTCTAGTGCCTCTAAAACTCTTGACCAAAAGTTTATACTCAAGGATGATTTAGAGATGTTAATGGAAGTTAAATATATTGCAAACGATAAGGGTCCTTGTGACGGGAAGCATATTTATTCACAACGTGTTAGACCTTATTCGCACAATGTGTTTCATGGGTTATACATCTTTTCACTGGGATCCAAATTCCCAAATCTTTTTGATGGAGCTGGTGCTTACAAATTTACCTTCTCTGTTGTAAGTAATCCTGAGATAGCTTGTGATGTTTGACTTCTTGTTCGTAGATTATTAAGTTCAACAGTTTTGCCCGATCAATCATACAGCTACCTTTTGATTGATTTTTATCAGATATGCCCAGATTCAAGTGAAATAAATTGTGAGAAGAGAGTAATTGTCAAGCCTTGTTCTAGGGCTGCAAAGTGGAGACTGATAAGTGACAAAAACTGTCTCTCATATAATGTAAGGTATGGCACCTGTCTTTGGATCAGATACTGCACTCAGTAAGCCAGTAAGAAGTCATAAATACTTTAAATTTTGAAGGTACAATTTTTTTGTGCATCGACATTGGATCATTGAACTCGTCTATTTGCAATCTGTCCTTGAAACTCCCCACAAATTGTGTATTTGTACTTATTTTTTGTCGAAAAGGGAAGGGGGAAATTTATGCTTCAAAATTATGTTGCTTGACGACTCGCACATGATGATGGTAACCCATTAATATATCTAGAGCTTTGGTTTTGCATTTTGTAGTCTGATACTCTGATTTCCTCTAAGTAACAACACTAAAGGTTCAACTTTGACATAAAATGCTGGGAGTGCATTTTGGTAGAACCACGAGATGATCAAACCACTTTTCAGAGCGGTCAGATGACCCAACACACAGAAAACCTGACTCATGATCTTGTTATTGCATTGCCGTATCAAATTATTTACATTTTACCTGCAATGCTATGTTTATTGCGCAGCTCGTACTTGAATTTACATCATGATAATTCAGAATCTCAACCTGCATTTATATTCTCATTGTCAGCTTTCAAAAGCCTTTATCATGAAAGGTCTTTTCAAATAATAATTCCTGATATTTGATTTGCCAGGGTTGGTTCATGTCTTCCGCATATTTCTGTTGCGTGTTTTGACAAATATGATAATCGCATGCCATTTGTGCGTATTTCTGAATTGACGGTCAGAATAAATATGAAGGGAACTGCGCTTCTCCCGGTAGATAGAATGAAGGTGGAGCTTTTATCCGATAAAATGATCCTGCAAGTCTCGGTATGAGTTATATACCTGCATAAAAATCCTCAATGTTGTTTGTTTGAAGTCATCGCATTGATATGGTTCTTAAATGCATTAATGCTTCGCATGAATCTGCACGTTATGTAGGATATATTGATTGAAAGTGGTGAGTTGGACAAGATTCGGCCTGTCTATGAAGCATCCTTGGAGATAAATTGTGGACAGGATAAATTGTTCTCTGTGACAATTCCTTTTAAAGGTATTATGCACCATTATATCAGTTTTCAATGCACTACTCTATTACTTAACTCTTTCTGATAAACAAGTATTTGGTAATTTTATGGCAATAGTATTATTCCATTTCTTGTTTTGAATATGGATGATCTTTGTATCAGTTTTCCCTGGACCATTGCATCATGTCAGAGCATTGTCTTCAGAATTGGAGAAACACTTGCTCCCAGGAGATGTGATTGGGGAGCTGATGTTAGAGGTATATAGTATTCTACATAACTGTCTACAGTCCTATATTTTTTGGTACTCGGAAATTATACAGTATTTATCTAATCTTTCATGGAAGAAAGTTCTGTAATGATTTGCATAAATTGCATAGTTTTGGAAGGTCTGTTGTACTATTTAATTATTTCAATAAATGTTATATTTCCACTCTGGTCGAAATATTTTGAAAAAATGCTTCCATTTTGAGACTGGCAAAAAATGGATATAATAATTTGGTTAGGATATATATTTAATATATTCAAGTGCAGTATTGTAGTCTCCTGGAAATCTTAGACACCGAGAAAATGGAATTATAAGGTAAGACAACAAAGCAAGACAATAATTAATCTATTAAAATGCTTAGAAGATAGTATATACATCGCATGAATGAGTCCTACATCAATTCATAGAGGTAAATCTCTGAATTTTCACTACTCATGCCGTGATGCGTCAACATGCACCAATAACTACAATGAACTATTTCAATGATAGTCCTACATCAATTCATTGAGGTAAATCTCTGAATTTTCACTACTGATGCCATGATGCGTCAACATGCACCAATAACTACAATGAACTTGTTCAATGATATTCTATGATAGATATAAGAAGTAGATTTATTATAATGCATAGTCATGCAGTACTTATAAAGTAGTAAGCTAGCTTGAACATTGTTCTTGTTGAACCCAAAGCAGTTTGTGAATTTGTGAGATATTAATTTATTTCAACGTTTTCGAAACCTAAATGCATGCCCTTGGTGCTCTGGCATGTCAGTACGTTGGTATCCTCAGCTGCTTATCTTGCTTTTAACTTGCAAGTACTTTGAGTTTGTGTTGGAGAGCGAGCCCCATGACCACTTTTCTGTTTGGTTTACCTAAGAGTTTCTCTTACAAGTGCTAGGTACATCTATTTGTGATTTGTGTGTAATAGCTACAAACTCCCTTTTCAAGGAATCACCCCCTTCCTATTTGTCTCGACCATCATCTCTGTCGCCACATCCAAAACTAGGAGTTGTACAATGGCTTGATTCCAATTGAACAACATATTCAGTGTAGCTATTTAAGACTTATCAAAAAGCAATTTATGTAGCCAATTTCGATTACTGATCATCTATTGACTGACATTCATTCCCTAAACCCAAATACTGCCTCATGGAAGGGTTTTACTTCCTAAACGTGTGAAACATATAAGTTTAAGCTTTCCTAGGACAATTATCAAATTTCATTTGTGGCCATCAATTATGTATTGATCTTTTTTAGAAGTTTATATTTCAAGGTACTGTTCACGTGAATAGTACCACAGCCTAGAGGTTATGTTGCTACTTGTTTGTTGGTTTGGATCAAATCTCGTGTAATACCATAGATCTTTGTGCCCTATTTTGTGCTCTCTCAAGTTGAGGAGCAAGTGTTTATGCCAAAGTGATATTATTGGCATGTTGTTTGTGTGTTATGCCTATTATTTGCTAGGAAATGATGCAAATCTGCTTGTGTTCATACATCTGGAATATTCACTTACAAGGATTCATATAAAAGTCTTAAAGAAAGAGAAATCAAAGAAATACCAAGACTACCCTTGACTATACTACACTTGACTCTATACAATATGACAAAAGAATATATGTAACACTTATATCTTGTTAGGAATTTTGTCATACCAACAACACATCCCCGACGCACAGCGGAACATGCTTAAGGATCTTGAGACTTAATAACGATGAATCAACAAGAAAATATAATGACGAAGATAAAAACAAGCATCAACCACAACACAAGATATACGTGGTTCACCCTCACGGGCTACATCCACGACCAAATCGGCGCACCGGAGAAACTTCCACTATTATCAAGAACATATTACAATGCTTCTTACTCAACCAACCAGATAAACATACATCAAGGATGTTACAAGACTTACCGGAGAACACCAACGAGAATCCATTAGAGATCGACTCTCTAAACTACTCCCAACAACACACTCACATCATCTTCAACCTTGAAAGTCTATCTCCATGGTTGTACATAGTAACAGAGGAGAGAACACATGGAGAACACTAGAAACTTGGGTTGGGGTAGGGGCAAGGGCCCCAACCCCCATGAAGAAACCCTCAAACCCTAGATCCTCACAAACCCTTTCTCTCTCTCTCAACAAGTCTCTCACACATTTGGATTCCTCACTACACAAGAAGACCAAAACCCTAGGTGTACCTCTTCTTGAACCTTAGGAACTCTAACACTTTCACATTGGCCTCATGACACTCTTTAGCACACCTCTAACCTATCTAGGACCTCCCTATTTATAGGTTTATAAGAGGTACCCATGAAATAGGAATCCTAGTCCAAAAAGGATTCAAAAAATAGCAACTTCATAAATTAGCAATTGTATTCTAAGGGGGGTTGCCAAAAACTCTACAAATCTCCACCTTTTTGGCAAACCACCTTCATTCCTCTTAGAACTATCTCCTCGATCAAAATACGATGATTTTGAAGCACCATCCAAGTCTGCCACCATCTTCAACTTTGAAGAACACCTGTGAAACTACACCGTCTCACTACTGCAACTTGAAAACTTCAAATACACCATCAACTGAATCCTCGCTCAAGATTCCCACATTGATCACCAAGAGAACCATCGAAAAGAAACATCACTAGCTCCACCTAATCAAGGCAAGCTAAAACCTACAGCACATGTCAAGATTACCGTGTGTTTGAACATCACCATCAAACCCCCAAATACGATTAACAGGCTTACCTATAAGCAATTCAACAAGCCATCGCCAATCCGACAAACTTACCACAATCACACCCAACATACTTGCTTATTAATATGTACCGTGTGACACCGCCCAAAGTAATGTGGTCTATGCAAACGAGATCGGGCACATCCTTGAAACAACCCACGCAAGCCATCAAGAATAATAAACAGATTTAAACAAATCTCAAAACATCTCGTGCATACCTTCGGAGCTTTGCTGGACAGCCCCTAACACATGAGAATCACCATCTCATCTTTGTAACCCTTTATTTATAGTGTACGGCTACCCACACTTCCAAGAACTGCGTAGAACACTTAATCCCGCTCCAACTTCACAGGAACCCAATGAAGACTTTCTTTCTACACCCATCTTCCAAGATCCGCGTAGAACACTCCATCCCGCTCCAAAACTTCACAAGAGTCCAATGAAGAGCAAGGGAATGGACAGTTACAAATGCGAAAATACTCACTTTGCTTAATAACTCTGTTGACACTTCCATTGGGATGCAATTAGCAAAGTTCAAGACAGCAAAGGATGCTTGGGCTTACTTGGCAAATTTGTACACTCAATCAAACTTTGCACAACGATATCAGTTAGGAATTGAAATTCGGGCAGCAAAACAAAGAAATACCAAGACTACCCTTGACTATACTACCCTTCACTATATACAATATGACAAAAGAATATATGTAACACCTATATCTAACAATGCCTTAGTAAGTGATACTAGTTGGCCTTGCCCGAGGCAAGTGTGCCCGTGGCCATTTGTGTTTGTGTGTTTGGGTACGAGATTCCATGGTTGTTGCTTGAAGCTTGAAGGTGATAAGTTTTATGGTAAAGGGGAGTATTGGTAAGCATGCTAGAAGTGTGTGAGGTGTTGGTGCTATGTTAAAGTGTTTGAAGTGTTGAAGTTGGTGGTGTTGCGTTTGATCTGTTGAAGATCTAATAATTTGTCAAGACAGTACAAGATTCACACTTCGACAAGTTATTCAAGAAGATATGTGAAGATCAGTTAATTTGGAAACATTTGATGAAGTCTTTTGCTACACTCGTGCTCGGTTTCTACTCATTATGTCAACCTAGCCCATAACCCTCAGGTCCCAGGATCGGAACCTGGCTCTGATACCAAGTTAAAAACTAAAACTTAGAAAATCTTATTCCGATTTAATAATGAAAATCAATCCCTAATACAATCTATTTATAGACAAAAGTAAGAAACCTAAAACAACTAGGAAACTAGCACAACTAGGACACATGAACAAAATAAGAAACTAATTAGTGGGTGAACTTAGAAAGTATACTAAAACTAGAAACACTGTAAACGTCAAAGATGTCGGAGGATTTTCCCTCCCGTCAAAGAAAGTATACTAACAATCTTGAAACCAGTCTTCTATATATTTAGTCATAAAAAAGCCACTTATGTTATTTTCCAAATCTCTTCATTGTAAACGTCAAAGATGTCTGAGGATTTTCCCTCCCGTCAAAGAAAGTATACTAACAATCTTGAAACCAGTCTTCTATATATTTAGTCATAAAAAAGCCACTTATGTTATTTTCCAAATCTCTTCATTGTAAACGTCAAAGATGTCTGAGGATTTTCCCTCCCGTCAAGATTGTTTGTATTAATGGTGATCTGAATGCATTTGCCTCCCCTCAAAATTGGGTATAATGGTGTTACCCTTATTATAAGTCTTCCCACAATCAAAGCGTACAATAAAATTAATGTTGCTAATTCTTTTTGTATATTTGGCATAAACTCATTTGATAGCTCACTTCTAACATTAAATTGTATTAAAATGCCAAATACCTCAAACATTATAACTACTACTCTTTCCTACATTTTGGTCCCATTTAAAAAGAAAATTTGCTCAGTTTGGCGAAAATGAGCACACCGTAACTTTGCTCCAATTCGAAATTATGGTGTTCTCATTTTTGCCAAACTTTGAAAGTTACCCTTTTTATAACAACGATCATATATACGATAATTTTATTATGTTTTTTTTTCTACATTTTTTGCATTTAAAATGACTCATTTAATACCTCTAAAACTACACGTGCCTACCCACTAGTATAAAAAACGTTCAAATGCACATGCCACTACTAGTACCTTGAAGTTTCATCGGTTTATAATACCTCACACATGGAAAATGACTTCCACTAGGAAGCGCGGACATGGCAGAATGAGTTGAGTATTCGTTTCGAACATGTGCCCGGAACACGCACATGCGTGTTCCATATTATATCTGGCACGGAGACTGATAAACCATGACTAAACGACACTTTTTCTTGGGACTTTTAGTTGGTTTTATACATAAACAAAAAATGGTTTTGGTTCTTATCAGCTACAATTTTGGTAGAACGATCTAGGTCCTGTGACCATTTTAATAAAAATTTAAAAACTAAAATAGTAATGAATTTCCGTGTCATGTCCTAATTTTTTGAGATTTTTCGTGCTGCCATGTCTGTTTCCCGTGTTTGTGGTTCCTAGGAATTTCATATCTTCACTTTTTGGTGTAGTGTTTTTAGTACAACTTTACCTAAATAAGGATAGAATATCAGAGATGTTGGAGAAAACAATTAATAATGGAAGTTTTGGGGGGTAATTATGTGCTGAGCTATTTGTTCTGTCTATACATGTTAAAAGTATTTTAGAAGTTTCCTAGTTAGTTTCTAATTGTTAGTTAGTTCCCTATTTTGTCTAGTTTGTATTAGGAACTAATTTTGATCATTGGAATAAGATTTTGTGAATTAGTTCTTAACTTGGTATGCGTTGGGGCCCAGTGATGTGTGTTTCATTTGTGGTGATGATCCTTGGCGTTTTTTTTTTTTTTGCATCAGTCAAATGTTTACATGTTTATGTAGAAAATGTTTATCAAGACAGTTCAAGTTTTTTTTCCTCCAGTTTGAAGATATGTGAAGATCAGTTTGAAATATTTGACAAGTCTTTTGCTAGTTCTCGGTTTCGACTCACTTTGGCGTGCTGGGTATCTTTGATCTCTATGATCCAGCTTGAGGCGAGTGTTAGAAGTATTTTAGGTTTCCTAATTAGTTTCTAATTGTAAGTTAGTGACTTAGTTCCCTATTTTGTTCAGGTTTAGGTTTCCTAGTTGTTTCTATTTTGGGTATCTTATTTTTGTTCATTATTAGTTTGTATTAGTAATTAATTTTGGTCATAGGAATTACATTTTGTGAGTTTTAGTTCTTAACTATATAGTATGTCCCTTTCAGTTTCCTATATTTCTTTCTCCTACGCCATTTATTTCTTCTTTTAGTGTAATACATGCTTACCTAATATTTTTGCAATACTTTTATTTCGATATGTTCCATAACTTCGTTGCTATATATTGAAATTGCTCCAGATGTTCGATAGTTATGGTAATCATGTTGAAAAGGGGCTTGAAGTTCACTTAAATGTCGATGGATTTTGCTTTCAAGATAATATTGGTCCAAAGCGTAAGGTGAGGGTCCTTCTAACAATTCCTGATGGTGTTTCAATCTGCATTCTTCCCTGGCAATACATGATTCCACCAACACATTTATTGGGCACTGCCAGGAAAATAGCCCTGTATGGATCTGTCAATTCATGAAATGGCTTGTCATTGGCCCACATTCATATGCTTCTATGATATAACCTCAGTATGCATGGCTGTGTGGTTCTAACAATAATTTGGCACTGCAGTTAGTTAATACTATTCTACTGCAGTTACTTTTTTCTTGGCTGAAAGTTTTCAAGAATGATTGCTTGTTTTATGAAACAACATATAGTTTATGTGCTGCTTTAATGAGCATGTTGATCATGTCATACGACTGAAAGTAGCTTTTTATTTTCGCATTCAAGGTGGATGATGAAGGATGTATCAACCTTGATGGGATCTTGAAAGCCATTGGGAGTTATGGAAAAACTGGTACGTACTTTCCATCTTATAGTTTCTGATGCAATCTCTCCATTACCATATAAACCCTTAAAACTTAAATATAAATGAAGGTCTGGAATCTTGAGCATGGGGCATGACAGTTGATCGGTGGCAATTTAGGAGCATATAGCATGGTTACTATTTGCATTTGGACTCAGCAATATGGTACCAATTTACATGAGTAACATGGTAAAACAGTCGTGTTATTTGAGCAAAAAGGTGATTTGTACCAGATGGTTGGTCAGTTGTCAGCTTCTAGTTTCAAGATTCCAAACCTTGTTGGTGCTTCCATTCTATAATGCTAAAGAAGAAACTAGCTTGGATTTTTAGATGTTGAATCAGTTACAATCCTTATAATTATATCTTTCTAATATCGTAACCCTACACAGCGTCGTTTTCTGTTGAATATGATGGGAAGTTGATTTTCGAGAAGGAATTCCATTTTGACAAAAGGGAGCTGAGAGCTGTGTCCACAGTTAGTACTGCTTTTTGCTCTTGTTTCCTTCACTTTGGAAGATAAATATTCTTATCACTCTCTCATGAATATTCCTTCTTGAATGGTGTGTTTCAGATACCTGAATGTTGTGCTGTTGGTTCACAACTCGAAAACATTGCGTTTGAAATTGTTGATTCAGATGGTACTGTTGATGAAACCATACATGATGATGTGAAATTTGGTCAATCCCATACCCTTAAGATAACGTCAGAGTCATTGGAAATAAATGATAGTTGCCGATACACATTTCTCCATGGGAGGTGTACTGTGCCTTCTATTTCTGTCCCTCGGATACCAGGGGTTTTCAGTTTTGTAGCTGCTCATTCTCGCCACCCTGAGCTCTTCGTGGTTATTAAGGTTTCAACCATCTTTCACTAGTTTAGTTATTTGCATCTATAACTTTGGATTAAAGGTTTGAACTCCTTATGAGCAGGTGCTTGTTACTCAAGCCCCAAAGTTGGAGGAGAGTTTGAGTGAGCATGATGATGTGCAATTGCAAAGTCCGGAAGAAGGGATTTTACTCCTCCAGAATTCGCCGTTCTCTGTTTCCAAGCATCTTGCATTGGTCGAGTCCAACATTTACGATTGGAAGGTGAAATGACATTTTAAATGGTTATTAAATAGTTAAGGATCACTAATAATTAGAACAGTATCCTTTTAAGTGGTCACACTTGGATTTTATTTTATTTTTTATCTTAGATTCTGTTTCCCCTACAGTGATTGATACACCATTTCTTTCTTGGTGCTTTTCATGCAGGAACTTCACGATGATGTTTGTAGGCTTGCGGAACTGATTGGGAACTGTGAAAGGAAACTGAAAATGCTCAGTGAACAGAAGGCAGCAATAGAGAAAGGAATATCTGATTTGAAAGGTCGTGAGCTGTTTCTGAGACCTTGTAATTAATTTTTTCATTTGGTTCTTTCAATTTGATATTTTCGGAAAACATGCATGCTTTCCTGAAAATTTGAAAGTATTTACGTACGTTTATTAAATATCTAACTTTTAGGAGTTTTATCGTACGTATTCTTCTGATAATGTGTGAAAGTTATGCTAATTGGATTATACTTCTGAACAAGCTTTAGTATTTCATTCTTGAAAAATGATGCTTTAACATTTTGTGGAGTGGAATGCTTTACAGTTTTCTTCATTTTTCACTTATTAACAATTGACTCAAAAATGTGTTTGCAAATCTGATGCATATCCAGATTCAATTGAACGTCAATCGCTTGGCCAACAGGACGACTCAACTGACAAAGAGGTCATTGTCAAACGAATTGAAGAGAAGGACAATACTGCTGCTTCTGTTTTTATGTCAGATGCCATTCAATCTCAAGTATCACAGTCCCGGATTCTGCGAGATATAGTTGGCATTGTTGCTCTGATTGGGACAGTTAATACTGATAACCTTAGTAGGTAATCTTTTTTATTGATGTTCAGTTTTATGGATTACCCTGGTTGGACATCTTAGCTGTGTGTGGTTTGTGTGATCCTGATATGATTTTTCTGAAACTACGGGTAAAAAATATGAAAAAAAAAATAAAAGCTTTTAGTTAGGTTGTTTCAAGAATTGAATTTTTTGATACAATCCTTGAACCAGCCCAAAATTGGAAACAAAATAAAGTTGTCTTTGGTGTTTTCAGTGAAATTTTATCCATTTTCACAGTTACTTAAATTCGAACAGTTTTCTGATGTAATAAAAGTGCTTCAGATATTACAAATACTAAGAATGCAACCCAGGATTTCGGATTCTATCCTAGTTTTTGTATACTTGTTTTTGGATTGTGAACAATGCACGACTTTAATTGTGTATTATCTCTCTTTTATGTGAACTGGAAATCTTTTACTTTAATGCGTCTAACTGCAGGATATTGGCCGAGTATTTGGGTGAAGAGCGCATGCTTGCAATTGTGTGCAAGTCCTATGCAACTGCAAGTGCTCTTGAGAGGTATGATGAAAATGGAGAAGTTGACTGTGAGTATGCTCTACATGCAGTGGCAACTGAACTCGGAAAATCGATAACTGAGAGGTTTCTTGTTATATGCCTCGAGGACATAAGGTACTAAAGACCCAGAAAGAGCTTCTTATTCCAGTTTAATCTCATTTCTAGTCATTATGAACATTATGTTTCCCACATAAATGGTATCTTAAGCTCGAGCATTTAATTACTTGTATCTAGTTTCTACAAAAAATACACGTTAAATGTGATTTTGGATTAGAATGGCTAATTAGTCTGGTTTTGGTGGCAGTCCTTACACTGGACAGTTTAAAAGTGATGATCCGCAGAAGAAGCTAAACTTGGAAGATCCATTTTTACCACCTGGAGAGATCCCACCCGGGTTCTTAGGCTATGCAGTTAATATGATCAACCTAGACATCCATCAATTGCACATAAGAACGGATAAAGGCTATGGTCTTCGAGAAACCTTATTTTATCTTCTTCTTGGTGATCTGCAAGTTTATGGCACCAGGGAACAAATGAAAAAGGCTCGCCCTTATATAAAACATGGGGCTATTTCTCTAGATGGTGGCATTATGAAAGGCAATGGAATTGTCTCTCTTGGGCGACGTCGGTATGTTTGCCTAATTAAACCAGCTAATTCTTTGTATTTTGAGAATTTAGGAAAGCTGTAATTGCACCCAACTTTTAATTTGTTTTTAACACCTCACTTATTCTTACGCTTCATCATTCTAATGTTTTTAACCCATATATAAAAAGTATTAATTTGGATACAGTTAAAATGTTGGTTCATTGGACTTACAAATATTTTATCTTTGGTCAATCTTGTGTCCAATTTAGGACACCGGAAGTACGCTTTCCAGTAATGACATTTGAAGCTCAGAGGCAGATCTCTCCATTGAGGACGAACACCCTAAATCAGATTGAAGAGAAACAATTGGAGTTGGGAGCTATATGTGAGGAAATAAGAAAGGAAACCAAATATCTTAGTAAGGCGAAGAAGAGGTTTGAAAGGAAGAAGGAACGGTTAGAAAAGTTCATGGAGGAGAAGGGACCGTTGTTAAGTAGTGGAAATCCTCCAACCCGGTAATCTCTCTGTTTCATATATATATATATATATCATTCATTTATAAAAGAAAATGTACAGAGACCTAAACTTATCTTATCAGGTCATAAAAATGTTGGGTATGTTTTTTCGTAGATATCTAGGGTTACAAATCTATAGCATGAAATATACTGTTTTTGTTTTTGTTTTTGTTTTTGATGAAGGCAAAAATATAATGAAATTATTTTTAGGCTTGAAGTTATTTTTAGGCTTCTGACAGAAATGTATGTATGAGTCTCTTTGTTAGCCAATTTTTGGAAGTTCAGTCTACAGAAGTGGAAATGTATATCATATTTATGTATAGGGGATTTTGGCCAAAAACCCCTACTTGGAAAACGTTTTAGGATTTAGCCCAACAAACGTTTTCTTTTAGTCTAAGGCCCAAGAGGGTTTCAGTCAGAGGGTTTCAGTGTGTGTAATTTATAGGAAGAGGGTTTCAGTGAAACCCTCTCCGAGAGGGTTTCAGTCAGTTATCCTTGGGCCTTAGACTAAAAGAAAACGTTTGTTGGGCTAAATCCTAAAACGTTTTTCAAGTAGGAGTTTTTGGCCAAAATTCCCTTATGTTGTTTGTTTATAATGTGTACATACAGAAATATATATCGGTATTTTATGAAAGCAGGAACTTATTGGTGCTTAAATTGCTTCTGTGAATTTGTTGGATTAATTAATACTAACCTGAAGCTGTCAAAAGGAAATTCAGTAGAGGAGTTTTTCGTCTTTTTGCGATTGTTAATTAACGTGCACCATGGTTTCAACGTACCAAAAAAAAAGTTGTCCTCTCCGTTACTTTTTTCTCCATGTAAGGGTGTACCACCCATTTACCGTTTTCTTTATTATAACCCTATTATGCAAGGCCCCATGGAGATAATCCAAATAAGCCAAGTTTTTATGAGGATAATCGATCACTTTACCATGTAGATCAGCTTTCAAACAATTTGCATTGTTCAAAAACTTTCTAGCGTATCTAAAGTTGATCCAAAACAATCCACTTTAAAAACAAGACAAGCCCTAAAATCTGTATGAAGTTTATGAACAGATCGGCATCGACCCTTACATCTACAGCCTTTAGGGATTTTTAAAGGGGGCCCATAGTCCAAGTGAATGTCACAAATACACATTGGGTGGTGGATGTAAGGGTCGGTTTGCTGATCATGCAGATTCTAGGGACGGTCTCCTCAATATTTTTGATGTAAAAATTACAAGCTAGGCACGTGTACTCCTTAGCTTGGTACAAAAAAACAAACCCAATGTAAAGAATATGTGCACAACACGTACACATCCCCTCGTACTCTTTATCTACACCAGCTAAATAGAAACATTCGATGGAATTTTTTTTCCACGTGGACAAATATAGTCAATCCAAAGGTTCAATGCTGGTAATTCAAACAGGAAATTCTAACATTTTCCACGTGTCATATTTACACGTCAAGGGAGTCGCTGACGTGAGAAAACAAAAATAAATTAATAAGAAAAAGCTATAGCAAGTGGAGAACCAAAAGTTTTCAGACCAATTAAACAAACAAAGTCTTTTTTTTATTTTTCTTTTTTTGTTTAGATCTTTTGGTTGGTCGATCGATCAAGGCAGACCCCCTAGACCTAGACTAGACTAGACGAGTGCTATTTTGTGCACCCTCATTTAATGGAGGGTGCACGTTCACTCTTCTTTCATTGGTTAAGTGTTTTATGGTGTTAATGCACTTATTTCATGGTTCAATTTACACAGTTAAACACTTAAATTAATAAAAATGAAGGTAACGTGCACAGTAGATGCACAAAATAACTCTCAGACTAAACGGGACATGGAGTCAAGCACCACCTTCCCCCGCACGAAAGAAAAGAAAATTTCAAAAACCATATTTAGACAAAAGTTGATACAAAATTACAAAACACATACATTAATTAACTATAACTATATGCATAGGATTCGAAAGACATCAATCAGTTTAATAACTATAAATTCTTTATCATTGGGAATTCTAACGTCCTATCTTATTCTCGAATTACTAGGAGAATATGAGAGAAAAATTAGAAATTGTAGTAAGTGGGTTGAAGATATTAAAATTAAAGAATATTTAGATTGGTTACAAAATAAAGGCATAATTATCAACTAAAATATAAATGTTTGAGTAACTACATTTAGAGCGAAACACATCTTATAAAATTATCAAATAGTAAATACTAAATAATTATTATATAATGGTTAAAACCTTTTTTTTTTCATTTTTTGTTTGAAAGTACTCTCATGTCTTTTTAATTTCATTTTTTTTAATCATTAGTCTCGTATGTCTTTTCACGAGAACGAATAAACTCGTAGGTGACTCCCAAGTTTTTGAAGGGGCAAAAACACCAATTCCCTTCATGCATGGATTGGTCATCTTTTTCATTGTTAATTAGATAAAGATCAAAGTTCAATTTCATAGTTTAATTAACACGTACTTAGGTCACAAAAAAAGTAATATATATGGGTCAGGTTATATAGCCCATTTATCATCCCACCTATGTGGGGCCCACATACAATGCATTCAAGCGCTGATTTTTTATAGAACATTCTTCTCACTATGTATAACATCATATTAAAAAATCAGTTAGTTCTAAAATTTCTAACCCCCTCAAATTAGTCCTTGAAAAATTTGTTATTATTCAACTCTTTATTTAACCATTGATTTAGAATGGACTGATTTAAAGTTAGAAGTTTCAGAACGAGCTTATTTCAAGTGAGTATGTTCTCTTCACCATATAGATCATTCTGTAAAAAAATCAGCCCATGGATGTATTGCGTGTGGGCCCCACAGGGGTGAGATGATATAAGGGGACTATGTAAGGTGGGTTATATAACCTAACCCTCTATATATATATGAACTCTAACATCTCTATCTCTCAATCTCTAAAACATGGCGATCCCATTAAGAAGAAACAATAGTCGATTTCAGGTGCTTCATCGAAACAATAGTTATAATAACAGGAGATGGAAGAGAGAAGTGGCGATGATCAAATACGCCCTCCCACTATTAGTAGACTTGCTGGGTCTAAAGTTCCAAGGCAAATCTCTGAATCCCTTTGACACACATAGCTGCTTGATGATCATCTCCATTATCGGCTTGCTTCTCTTCTTATTTAGTGGTACTGCAGCTAGCAGCAGTCATAATAACAACATGATGATGATGATGATGATGATGATGAAGCTGATCAGTACTCGAATTGTTGGCCATGGTCGTAGTTTCTTGGGTTCGCTGGTCATAGCTATTTTAGCCTCATTATGTCTCCCACGATCACTCTTTTGGATTGCTTACCTTATATTTGCTTTGGCTTCTCTTGATCAACTCCTTCAACTTCTCAAATGTACACGAGATGCAGCTCTACAAAATACTCTTGCTTTGTTTGAAAGCCTCAAGACGAGTATTATTCAATACACAGGACCACACATTAACAATAATGATTCAATGCCACCGCCGCCTGCACCCAGTAGTACTGCGGATTCCTACGTTTAGTGAATTAATAATATTGAAGAAGCTCTTATCATCAACCAACATGTGAAACTTGGAAGAATGCAGTGTAGTACTCGTCATAAGCTCATGATCGATTATGAATTAAAGAAAGGAACGACAGATGTTCCGAGTGTTAAAGACAAGGATGTTGAGCAGATCATTATCAAGACCAAAGCTATGTTGTTTCTATGGGGGTTTAGTAATGGGAAGTTTATAGGTCTGTTTTTTGATGATTTGGTGGGTCGTGGGGAAGGAAAAATTCATCACAATTAGTGTTTTGTTTTTTTTGTATGTTCGTTCCTTTATATATATATATATATATATATCTTCCTATTGACTGATTAGAAATAAGCAAAAATAAAATAAAAATGTACTTATGTATCTCTCTTTCCCATGCATGTTTCCAAATCGTTGTAAATTAATGGTAAAATATGTCGCGCAACCGTTGAGTTTAATTAATTATGAGTCCAATTCTGTAGACATATCGTTATATAGACATTATATTTCCAAGGTCCCTGTGGAATCCATCTAGAGATAATGTAAGGATTGTTTTTTTGATAGGAATGTTCTACTCATCATTTTGATCATTCTCACCAAAATTCATATCATTCTAAAACTCCTAACCCCATAAAAAGTTGGGTGATTTTATAGGCCATTCATTTTTTTTTCAATCAGTGTTTTGTTTACGCCAAAAATTATTGAATGATATGAGTTTTGGTGAAAATAATCTGCAGATTCTACACAGTGAAAAGAACATCCCTATAAAAAATTAGCTCTTGGGTTATCACCATGTAGGCCCTACAGAGATGCATGGTATGAATAGTGAGGTTTATATAATCATGATGTCCACGGAATCAGACTCATTAATTACATAACATATGTATTCTTACACTCGAGTCCTATGCACGTAAATTGCATCTTTTTTTCTTTTTTTTTATTTTTATGTTGAGTTTGTTCTTTATGTACATCGATCGAGTTTGCATCAAATAAGTGGATGCATTAAGGGTAAATCACACTTTTTTCTCTATTTATTAATTACATTACATACGTACTCTTACACCTTATTTATGCCGATGTATGCATGGAGATGATCCAAGCTAGGGATGATGTTGATCTACAATTAATTTTAACCTAACATTTAATAGGTTATAAGTTTTAGAATTGAATGAATTTTATATGAAGATGATCTACCTAGCGAGAAGATCGTCCTCACATCATTGTATTATCTCCATGTAGTTTCCACATAAACCGTGTCTACAACATGTTGATTTAAGCATATTTGCGGATCCTGACTCTCACATAATATATCGACCCAACTCAAGCAAAACTCAGTCATGTCTAGGTGTTGAACTCCGTTCGACTCGTTCCAACACATGATATTATTTTATTTTATTTTTATTTTTGTCTCGTTGTTTTTTTTTCTAATGAATGCTAATTACACATGACTTTTGAGCATTTTGGTTTGAGAACATCTCATCATATATAACCAGATGCTAACATAAGGGGTGGGGGTCAATTGGATCTTCCAAATTCGGATCAGGCATGAATTATTACGCACTATCCATTAATTAATTTTTGATGGGTTAAAATATTATAACAATTTAAGGGTCCATTTGGTTCGCGATTCGAAAATTTGTTTTTAAAAACTAATTTACACCTAACTTATTAACTACATTTTGTATCACATCTAAAATTGTCTTTTTGACTTTACTATAAAATCTTAAATAATTTCATTGAAAACAAAGAAATTATTTTTTTATTTTATAAAATCAAATCATACATGATTTTATTGTAAATCCTAAAACAGTTTTGGATGTAATACAAAATGCATATTAGTTTATGTAAATTAATTTTGGAAAACAAGTTTTTGGATCATAAATCACACATGCCCTAAGTTTTTCTCAAAGATGATATTTGTATATGGTGATCAAGCGATCATTCTCATAAAANTTAAGAGAGAAGATGCTTGTCACCCACCACATTAGAGGCATTGAAGGGGAAAAAAAACGAAACAGAGAGAGCATTTGGAGTTTGTTCCATCTACCAAAATTTTATTTTTATATTTTTATTCTCTGTTTCATTAAATGACCATCTTTCTCTCATGAATAATCCTACTGCATGCATTAAATGCATGTCAGTTTGGGTTAACTATGGTTACAAGTTGGTAAAAGAAGTCAAGTTTTTGTGCCACGTGGCACAAAAATAGCGGTCCCTTAGCTTTGTAGCAAAGGGAACGTCGCAGCAAAATTGGACTCTTCCAAAAGATTGCTTTGGCCTTTCGTACCAGCAAGCGGAGACAGGAAAGGTCGATGTGACTTACGAGAAAACTTTATACCCAGTCCTAGTCTTTGCAACACAAATACTTTTTTGTTTCCTTATTACACAAATAAATTTCGTTTTTACCGTTGGATATCAAATAGCTAAAAAGAAAAAGTAAATCCCACATACAAAACATCTCTCCATAGGTTACACCACCTCCCAAAAACAAAAACAAAATAAAAAAGAGGCTACACCACCCATCCATCCAGCTAACTTTTATTTTTTGAGGTTTTCCAAATTTTACTGCTTTGTATTCTGCTAATAAATCATTTCTTATATAAAATCACTTCGTTGTAGAATTTTTAACCCCTTCAAATATTGTTTTGAATTAACAAAATTTATGAATGACTCATAAATCACCTAAATTTTAGTAGGGTTGAAAGTTTTAGAAAGATATAATTTTTTGACGCAGATGATTTATATAGTAAAAGGATATTTCTCACAAAAAACTAACGAAATGGTTTGACGTTGGGGAGTCTTTTGAAATCAATCTTGCTTTAGACCAAGTACCATAGGAAACCTAGAACGAGAGGGTTTGAAGTAGGGGTGACAAGTACCACCAAATGGATTTTGGGAGGGAGTTAATGTGGCATTGGGACTACCAGATAACAAAGATTCTGTTGTTAGGCAGCTGTTTGGTAATCAAAGTTTTGATTCACCTAAAAACTAAAAGATGAGGAAGGGGACGACATAGATTGTGTCGTCCATCACAATCTAAGTCTGATCCCTCAAACTTCTTGCCCCAGCTTCAAATTTAGGACGAGGAGTATGGATTTAGTTGTTTAAGGTGTCCTTTGTACTTGCTCAAACCTCAAATTTTACTGATTTTAGTTTATTTGAGGTAGCCATATTCCATTACACTTGCTTTTCTTTGAAATATAGACAGAAATACATTATTCTATATCATGTATGCCGTCGGATAGCCTCAATAGTTGTGCGATGAGAATGAGATTATCCCGTGGCAACCACCTTGGGAGCGCATGTGGGGCCTGTTCCCATTATTCTATATCAGAATACGAAAATGGAGACGAAGTAGCAGAAAAAACACAGACGTCTTCTTCTTCTTCAAAGTAAGAGATGGAGAGAGAAACAAATTTGTGTTATCGAAGAAATATGAAGCATTCCAATAAGAAACAGAGGGTGAGTTCCGGTGAATTGTTGGTTGAATCCGGTGAAATGCAGAAGAATCCTGGCGAAGAACAGCGGAATTTCGTTGAGAGCTCGTCTAATTGCTCCTCAGGAGATAGAAAATCTGTTGGCAAGGTAAAACGATTTTTTCATTTTCTGCTTTTACTGGAAAAGTAGTAGAAGTTAGTCGTTTAATCATTCGTTTTTTTTCAACCAGATTCTGCTTCAATATTATATGTTTGAGATTCTTGAATTGCTTTGTTTGAGCTTTAAAAAAAAACCCTAGATCTTTCGGAATGACCTCCAGTTACGAACAAAAGTTTTGGTTACTTGTCTTTGCACTGCCACATTTAGTATTTCTGAAAGTGATGTTATTATCTTCTTTATAGTAACACTAATGCTCTCCTCTTCCATGAGTTTTTTTTTAATTCGAAACTAGAGTAGAGTTATATAGGCTCTAAAACGTGGAGAAGGTACTATAACTTCTAGGGTTTCATTTTCTTCAAGGAAAATAGTCGGGGAATGAGTACTAGAGGAAAAGAGGGAAAACTTGCTTAGCATAAGCCTCTTCAAGGGAGAATCCATTGAGGGAGTTCCCACTGAAACAAATCATGGGATCCATTTCGCAACTGCGCTGCCCTCATACTCTCTCTTTCTCTCTCAATCATGCATGCAGACACTTACAATAAACCATCTGTTCATCATCTTATGAAACAACCCATTTAGAAAAATAAAATAAAAAATGAAACAACTCATTTAGTCATAGACCTTACAATCATGTTCATGTGTTCCTGGTAGTGTTTGTCTGTGGAGATTTTTATTTTTTCTAATTTCAGCCTGAAGTTTCTCTTCTTTTTGGTTGAAATAAATAAACACAATTAGAGTTTTGGTATTAATTATTAGTTCTTCATGAATTAATTGACTGTTGTGGTAGTGGTCAGGAATTTGTAGAACCTATTTTTATCAATTCTTCTTAGATGCCAATTGGAATATATTCTAACAAAACTTTCATTTTTTTTAGGGTATTACTAGTAAGAGCACGGAGTACCAGAGTTTAATGTGTCATCAATGTCAGCGGAGTGACAAAGGCAATGTTGTCTTTTGTTCCAATTGCAAAAGGAAACGCTATTGTTATTCTTGCCTTTCGAAGTGGTAAAGAGAACTTTGGAGAGCTCAGTTCATTATCTTTTTTTATTTTCTTTGCTCAGTGCAATAAACTGTATATTTTCAGAACTGTGTAATCTGGAATTCTTTGATGATGAAACGAGTAACTTTTGGACATTGTACTGTTATAGTATTATAATTCTGTTTGCCAAGTTGGAGGTTGGGTGTACTTTCCTAATTCAAGCTGTTCTATTAGTGATTTGGGCCTTATGTTTCACTGTGATTTATTTGTTTTTGCTATTCTAGTTGTTTGCAACTATAATGGCTACTAAAAAAAAATGTCTACTTTATGTGATCTTTTTCTTTCCTAATTTACTGTTTCTTAATGTAATTGCATTCTTTTCTATTATTGTTGATGTGCATAAATATGTTTTGTTCTTGAAATGAAATAGGTATCCTGAAAAAACAAGAGAAGAAATTGAGAATGAATGTCCTGCCTGCTGTGGCATTTGTAACTGCAAAGCATGCTTGCGAGCAGATATAATGACCGTATGGGCCTTCAGTCTTTCTCTCGTTTTCTATTTTAATTTGCTGACATTCTTAACAAAATACTTAGTTTTCTATTTTAACAGGCAAGTCGGCAGGAAGCAGATCCCCGTGTCAGGCTGCAGCGCTTACTCTACTTGCTACATAAGGTTTTACCTCTCCTCAGGCAAATTCAATTGGAGCAGAACTATGAAATAGAGATGGAAGCCAAGATACAAGGTAATCTGAATTTGAGATGGCTACAGGATGGAGGTTGTTTTCCTTTTAGTCTATATGGATTTGCCAAGGGCAGCCCCACGAGTACTCATATGTTTTTTCCCTTGTTCACTTTAGGAGTTCAAATGGAAGAAATGGCTGTAACCAGGTCTAAACCTAATGAGAATGAACGTCAATACTGGTATGCTACTGCATTTCTAGGTATTGGAATTGAGTCATGTGATGTCAATATTTTTTAATTATCTGTTTGTTATTTACTTTTTTTTTTTTAATCATGACTGTCACACTTTATTCTTTAAGGAGAATGATCCATTGGTATTTTATGCAAACAACTATAATGGCTATTCTATATTTTAAATCTGTAATGGTTATGCGTTGAGTTTGTGCCTCTATTTCAGTTTTAAAAAAAATGTTTTTGTGGCTTTTGCCCATAAATCATGATTATGTGCATGTGAGCTATAGTGATGCAGGACTGCGAGCCATGACTATTATTATGCGACTGAGATTAGTTAACAGATTAACAAGTTGTAGTAAGAGATATAGGTTAATGCTAATCCTACCATAACATGAAGAAAATCAGCATGAAAAGATTATGAGGTGGTTCTAAGGTGTATCACAATCCCACAACTATGCCCCTTAAATATGAGTTGAGGGAGGCAAGAGTTCGGATCTCCGCACACGGATTTCAAAGGATAATAAACAACCACGAAGACACCAACTAGCCCTAGATTTACATCTAAAGATGAAGAACAAGCACAAATACGGGTGAAAAATCCCTTCACACCGAACCATGACAAAATAAAAATGTCCACAAAAGGATCAAGATAAGTTCTCTGATATCAAGTTAAAAGTTGATTTAGAAAGGTAAAAAGAGTGAAGAAGCGATGAGAGTAGAGGAGAATGGGATAGAGAAGAGAGATAGGAGGCTAGGGTTTGACTCAATAAATAAGTTTGGGCCTTCACAATAAGTAAGCCACAAAACAAAACAGTAACTCAGTCTTCAATCTTCATAAGATAAAGAGAATAGGAACATACAAATATAATAGAACTTATAAAATAAATTTAACAGGGAGCAATGCTAACTGAAATTTGATTATCACAATCTCCTCAAGCAAGCTTTTTAACAGTATTAGCTCGTACGCTACCATTACCTTTGTATCAGCTTCACACACAACCAAGCTAGGCTAGTCCACTTTGTTTCATACTCTTCCAAGTCACAAATTATTTTTCAGGAATGTATAATGCCCTGTATTGGTCTTCTCTGAAAAAAGTAAGCCTGTCCAATCAGCATAAATGTACCCTTGAGTATAAATTATTATCGGCTTTGTAAAGTAAACCACCCCCAGAAGCTTGCCCATTGGACGAAGCCGACAAGGTTTCTGGAGTCTCAGCTGGAAACAAGATTACTGATTCCAAAAATAAAAAGTAAAAAATTCCGGGATTTAATATGTTTGTAATAATAATCGACTCAAAACACAGGGAAAATGTGTACATGGTTGTATGTAGAACTACTATTAATGGACATATGGTTATTCATGGTGACACTATTTCTCATGTGCCTCTTCCCTCCCTCTGCTGTTCTTCCCTTCTTTCCCATGCTGTTTCCTTTCCCTTGCATGTTCTTGTTCTCTACATCAGCTGAAAGTGGAGGACTATAATTTTCTTATCAAAAAAACTATATAAACAAATGGAGTGCTATTTTTAGTTCCCTTTCTTGCTGTTGCCATCACTTATTTTCCTCTTCTGCAGCTATGTTTTGTTGAACCACTTATTAACTTGATGAATTGTGATTTCATGTGGCAGCATGAACAACTAATGTATAAGAACTCAGTTTGATGTTCGCCTGAGCCTTTCCCAACCATTTTTGGAGCCAATTCACTGGTTTAGCTGCTACATACAAAACCTGATTCTGTAAAACCACTGCCTCCATGTAATTGTAGCTTTGGCTGTTACTCATCACAGGTCTTGATGTGCATGGACAAGTTGTCGTACTCACTTCCATCTTGTGCTTGGACCAGTGCATTACTTTAGGATCTTAAGGCACTAGGTTAACAATGTTAGGGAGTTAAGTTAACGGACATCTGGTCTGGAACACTATTCTGGAGTTTTTCTTGACAATTAATACATGATTTGAACCTCTCCAACAATAATCTGCACCGTGCATTCGACGCTGAATCCATAGCCTGTTTTCTTTGTGTTTTGGTATGCCTGCATCTTCTTCTGTTGGTGACTATTTCTGGTTATGTTTCTGTTACTAGCTTTGGTAGAAGTACTCGGCTTCCGCATCTGACACAGGCGTCTGGTTCTGTATGTACCAGTCTCCACGTCTTGAAATTCATTCCATGGCTTCTCTTTATACCCCTTGCTCCGCATCCCCTGGATGAGGAACACGCCATGAATGCAAGTATATCATATGAAAAGATTTAGGTCCTGCTTGGATGTGCAAGGGGACAAATCTGAACTGCTTTCTTCCAAGTGTTGAAACTAAACATTTTCTAGTAAGCACATATAGATTTCATGAATCCCTGTTTAAACTAAAATTTGTCTTTAGTCTCTTTCTCTCTCTCTCTCTCTCTCTCTCTCTCTCTCTCTCTCTCTCTCTCTGTATATATATTACGATGACAGTTACTAGTATTTTTTCTGTTGGTTGGAATCAGCAGCACCTATGAGGCTTCATTTAGTTGGCATATTTATTTTATTCACTTCTTTAAACTTTCAACATTCTCGATGTTTTAGCCTTCTGAGACAACACAGCATCTCTTTATTGCCTCTAATGTTTCCTGGCTCATTTTATAACCATGCGCACCACCAACAGCGACAATTGCAATGCTTCCATTGTCGACTTCTACAGAAGCTGCCTCAACTCGGGTTGCTCTTATGATCTCTGTCTCATGTGTTGTCGGGAACTAAGGGAAGGTCGGCAGCCTGGAGGTAGTGAAGCAGAATCTTCTCACAGACGTTTTGTAGAAAGAGCTCATGGTCAAGGTGCAGATGTGGAGCATAAAACCCAGTCACCAAAGAAAAGATTAGGTTGTGGCCCTTGTGGGAATCAAGTAGCATTAGAAGCACAAGTTTGTAAGACAAAAGCGTTCTGCCACTTTCCTGAATGGAGAGCAAATGCTGATGGTAGCATTCCATGCCCTCCAAAGGAGTGCGGTGGGTGTGGTATTGGGACACTTGCATTGAGACACAACTTTAAAGCTAATTGGGTGGTCAAGCTGCTTAATAATGTGGAGAAACTTACCACGAACTGTCAGTTCTTGAATGGTGATTTCTCTCTCGGGTGTTCTTCGTGCCGCCTTTCTGCAGATAATGGCAGAAAAAATTCTGAAGTGAGGCAGACAGCTTTTAGAGAGAGCAGTCACTGCAACTTTTTGTATTGCCCAGATGCTGTTCAGTTAAGAGATAATGAAATTGAGCATTTCCAATTGCATTGGATGAGGGGTGAACCTGTAATTGTCAGAAATGTTCTTGAAAAGACATCCGGTCTTAGTTGGGAACCAATGGTCATGTGGAGGGCTTGTAGAGAGATTGGCGCCAAAAGAAAGCTTAAAGAGAACACACAAAATGTGATGGCTATTGATTGTCTGAATTGGGGTGAGGTCAGCTTCTGTTTATGTGCTTTCAGTTCGCATTTCGTATGTCCTTATCCCATCAATTTTGATGCGTAGCGACCTTCATGTGCTACTAGAGTTGCTCACTGCTTTTTTTTATTTTGGTTAATATTGTTGTTTGAGCTGCAACTTGATAAAATTATTACTTTGGTGCGGTCGTGCCGATACATGTTGATTCATCAAGTGACCTTTTGAGTCTAACGAACTAATAAACTCAAGCTTTTCATAGAATATTTCTTGTCTGTAAATTTTACTTTAGTTTTGATTTAATCATTTTGCGACTTGGCCATAAGATAATAAGTTTCTTGGTCACTTTCTCGTTCCAAGTTATCAGGGAGACAGCTGTATTATCATAAAAGTTCATTTAGATAACAAAACTGATGCTTGATGGTTAAAGATTGAAACTAAAATTCTTCACTTATAATTTTGGTGCTTTTCTCTAATTATTTCTTGTCTATGCGAAATTGCTTATTTGTACTTATTTGTTTACTTACCGTGTTGTAGGGTGAGGTTAACATGCACCAGTTCTTCAAAGGCTACTTAGAAGGCTGTATGCATAGGACGGGGTGGCCACAGATGTTAAAGCTGAAAGATTGGCCCTCGTCGAGTGCATTTGAAGATGGTTTGCGAAGGCATGGAGCTGAATTTATTGCAGCACTCCCTTATAGTGATTATACCCATCCAAAATTTGGCCTTTTAAATCTTGCTACAAAGCTTCCTGAGTGCTTGAAGCCAGACTTAGGACCAAAAACATACATCGGGTATGGATTTTCAGAAGAGCTTGGAAGAGGTGATTCGGTTACAAAGCTGCATTGTCATATGTCTGATGCGGTATACTTTCATTTTGAAAACTTTGCTTCTGCTTTTTGTTTTTTTCTTTTCAAGCTAGTGGAGATTCTTTTTATGTGAAGTTAATGAAACTTTAATGTCTTTAATCTTCAAGATTGTGTTGTAAATGTGTTTATCTTTAACACTTTAACTTCAATAAAATGCCTTTGGTCTATTTATAGTGGTTACTGGTACTGGACAATCATGATTCATGTAATTTTGACCATGTAAGTCACTTGCTTCTTTTCATTCCAGTGCTCAACTTCTAGAACCCTGCAGTAAAACTAGTCAACAAGATCTCCATCACTAGTCCAATTTGTACCAGTATTATTTAGATGGGCCATACCAAATCCATGTTGCTCAGGTATCAAACTGACTCGTCCTTGACTCAATATGACTTGTCTTATTTTCGGCCTTTAACTTAGTCTTAGATCAACCCAAGATTTAAATTGAGAGAGACTTCCACTGGGCCTTGACTGGATATGGTCTAGTGAGTTGATTTGAGTTCGTCTGATTGTATCTTAGGATTGATTTGTCTGGATCAAATTGGTAAGCCATTTGAATGGTCTGGGCTCTGAGGCGGGGTTTATCCAGCCCTCTGTAAACATGTGGTTGGAAGTTTGTGGAGCTTAGATGAATTGGTAGAAGTCCTTATAGTTTTCAGGTAGGGTAGGTAAGATATTTGGATTGGAGTAGCTCTGAAAGGAAAATATTGAGGAGTGGAACAAAGACACATTTGCAGTTTAGGTTAGAAATTTGGTGTTCTTTTGTAAGTGGTGGTTCATTGAACCAAAAGAAGCTAGTTTTTTTTTTCTTTTTTTTTTGAACGGTAAAAGTAAAATGTAAAATAGGGGAAAATATTTACAACGGGAGAAACAAGAATTGACAAAGATTGATAAACAGGTTCTCCCAACAGAACTTGTAATCAGAGAATGGTATTCCCACGAGGTGCAGCACGTTGAGAGATCTAAACCTCTTAGATACGTGTTGGGCCACGAAGGCGCAATGTCATCAATAGTGTATTAGCTTCACATGTACCGGAATTACAATGATGGGGTACAAAGTGCCATGTCGGATAAACTAGCCAATGGTGTGGCTACATGGCCTCGTGGCGGCGTCTAACTCCACCATGTACTATTTGCAGGGAACCTGTTGGTGCTATGTTGTTTCTCTAAATAGGACATTCCCATTTCCCAACAATCCATTGCTGCAGGATCTCGAAGCTTCTCGAGGCCAAGATTGCGGACCAGAGCATCAGAAGATTCTTATAGTCGAACTCGTAATCATTAGCAAAAGGATTATGCCAAACATATGGTTTATGCCCAAACTAGAGACCATAGCTACCTCTTATCCACTTGAGTTTTACTAATCAGGTGTGAAATTGATGCAGGACAACCTATCCATCTCGGCCAGCCCTGCCATCAGTCAGGCTGTGGGCCCCTTATGTACCTTATTCTATTTATTTTCTTAATAGCTAACTAGTTAATAATGGGAGAACTTTAGTTTAATAAGGGCTTTTATTATTAGGGCTTTATTATTTTCATTATGGGTATTTTAATTTTAGGGTTTATTTATTTCAAGTATTTAAGTTGCTGAGTTTTTATGAGTTTATGAATGAAAAGGCTGCCCTAGCTGATTCTCCCTAGCTCTATCAGTTGTTTCTCTCATCCCACTCAATATTTCTCTTCTACTTCTCTAAATCTCTTTCTTCCTTTCTCTCATCCTTGAGGATTTCCATTCCTTTTCATCTATTTCTCTGTTTACTTCCACTGCACTGCAGGTTGTCCTGCATAAGAAATGTTTTCTTTCACTATTTTGGCATGTGCTGTGTTATCCCAAAGGACCTACCATCCATCTTCTGGTTTGGTTCTGGTGACCTTTGGTTCGAGAAGGCGAATTTTGTGGAGGGGATAGAAGGGGCATTCGGATAATTGTTGTTGAAAATCAACATGATTTATGTTTCTCATCTTTTCATGCTTGTTTTTTCTTGGAGGTGTTTGTTTTAATTTGGAGGACATTGTGGAGGCAAAAATATTTGCCTTGTTATGGTATAAATAGACAAAGTTGTTTGGAGCGGGACTAGACGGACTAGTCTCTAGTCAGCACTTGGCCACTCTGCTTTTGAAATTAAGCCCTTTCTTTGGGTCGAGCTAGACTAGGCCCCTACCTGTCGGCCGACCAGGGCACTTTACCACAAAAATTAAGCGCTGACCTACTAGCAGTCCAGTTCCCGGAATGTATCCGTGTAAGTTTTTTTTTACTGTTTAATTGATTTAAAATGTAAAATTTATTAAATTTGTTGATTTTGAATGTTTTAATGATTTAGAGTATGTATCAATGTTTAATTGATTTAGAATGTTTATTGTTTAATCTGATTTTATGTGCATCTATATTATTAATCTTGTGGTAATGTAGTGTGTAGTTGATGTGAATCTTGATCATTAAGAGGGGCCCACGTGAGGAGGAGATTTGCACAAATAATTAAAAGTTTATCAGTTTTAGGATTTAGAAATTTTATTCTATTTAGAATTCTAGTTTTAGTAGGAATTTACTTTTTAGCAGGATTTTAATTCCAAGTTGTAATAGGATTGGGATCAATTCTAAGAGCTAGCTTGGGGCTCGAGTCGATCTCCTCTTATAAATAAGGGGCCAATCGACCATGATAGAGTAGAGGTAGAGTTGTTTTTAGAGTTTTGAAATTATTTGGAATAAAGTTGAAGTAGAATTTTATTTTCTAAATATTTGAGGGTTTATTCAACTGGTTCACACCAGTAGTATACTACTATATTACTTTTATTGATATATATATATATATATATAGCAGGCCGCTTAATCCCGACTACTTTAGGACTGGTCTGTTCTAGATGCCTTGGACTGACTAGCAGTCTAGTCCACTTCCAACTACGTAGTAAATAGGTAGCATTTTGTTAGTTAGGTCCTCTTCACTTGTCCTGTTTCTAGTTTGGGCAACATTGTGGACAGAGCGGATTGACCTTTTTATAGTTTGTATGTATAGCAGGCTGTGAGTGAGTCTTTCTTCATTTGCCCGCATCATTATCTTGTATTGAGCGTATCTCCTATTTGTTAATTCATTTTAACTTCTCAAAAAGGTAAAACTGATATCTAGTGTTAGTAGGCAATTATTAGAGATTAGATCACGCGAGACTTCTCGAATATCCTTTTATCTTCCAGTTATGATTCTTAAATTTCACTTATTAAATTCCAGGTTTTTATCTTTCTCAGCCTGATAGAGTTGCTGTATCTGCTAGAATGCTACTTTAAATCATTTTCATACTGTTACACAATTTCTTTAGGTAAATGTGCTTACGCACACAACTGAAGTAAAGATTTCTCCATCGCAACGTGATAGCATAATCAAGATGCAGAAGAAATATCAAGCTGAAGATTTGCGTGATTTCTGTGTCCGTAAAAGGGGTGCCTTGGATAAAGCTACTAGAAAAAAGCGAAAACCACCTTGCACACATGAAGTCATGAATGCTAAACCTACAGGAAATGCAAATGCTGATGAGAGGACCTTGGAGTCGTCCTCCTTGTTATTAGAACTAGGCAAACAAGATAAAAAACAATCTGTTGAAGAAAACCTTGGTTCCCTAGAATGTGGGGCGATTACTTGTACAAACGCGCAGTTGCATGGAGAGCTGAATACAAGAATTCCAGTTCCTGACCATCAAGAATTTGTGGCCCCCTTAGATTCAACAGTGTCAAAGAAGCTTCTCAATGAGAAGGATGGTTTGGACAATTCTATTTCTGAAGATAATGGTGCTAATGTTGAAGAGTCAAAGGAACCAGATCTAAATACTGTGAAGGATCCTCTTCAAACTAATGACACCTCAAAGATTGCGAGTGGGGGTGCCGTTTGGGACATTTTCCGTCGGCAGGATGTGCCTAAGTTAATTGAATACTTGCAGAAGCATTCAAAAGAATTTCGTCATATCAATAATTTTCCCGTTGGTTCTGTGAGTACCATTGCTTCTCCTTGGCTTCTTACCACAATATTCATTTTGGATTGGAAACTACCAATGTTGCCCTCACTGTGAATCTGTGATTGGTTCAGGTCATTCATCCTATTCATGACCAGATCTTTTTCTTGAATGAAAGGCATAAGAAACAATTGAAAAAGGAGTTTAGTAAGTGAATATTTATCTCCATTGTAGTCAGTTCTGCAAAATTGCACCATAGTGATGAAATTTAGTGATGTTACATTTTCTCTGCAGATGTTGAACCATGGACATTTGAGCAATACCTTGGTGAGGCAATTTTCATTCCAGCAGGATGTCCTCATCAAGTCCGAAATAGACAGGTTAAATGTTCTATACATACAATTAAACTCGTTTTGATGAGATTGTTTTTTCTGATGTTAGGATAATTAGTACCATTCTTTCGTTGGATACAAGTGGCTTTTCTATAAGCTTCTTTAGCAGCAGCTTTAAAATATTATCCCAATGCAGAAAAAGCAAATTTATTACTACTAGGTTTCTAAAAGTTATCTGGTAATTGTAATTATGGATCTAAAACATTGTGACTGTGGATATTGGTAGTTTTATAGTACATATGGGTTATGACAAAATTGGTAAAATTATTGTTTCATTGTTCTTATTAAGCTCAGTAAGCGTCCTAGAACTCTAAGTCTTTGAGAATATCTTCCTATTCATCATGAAATTCCATTTTTTTTATCAATAAAATTGTCTATTTACGGAAAACAAAAACGTTCCTTACAAACATAAAGCACGAGAGAAGCTCTGCCCCAACCATTAACTTAATTTAGAAAACAAAGATGACAGACTAAACATGAAATCCTCAAATTTCGCACATTTTAATTGGCTGCAAGCCTTTTCTTCCAAGTTGCAATTGTTCATTTCTTTCTAAAAACACCAAAGCATAGCAAAAGGATGAGGCTCCGGATGATGTTGCCGTGAGGCTGGAAGGCATTGGAAGACCGACTGTTGAAACAAGTCAATGAGGTCCTTTGGAAAGCAGAATCTCACGCCTAAACGATTGACAAATGATTGCTGAACCTCCTGACAATGTATAGATCTACATATTGCAATAGGTATAGGCACTTTGGGGAAGATTCCTACAGTGGACTCTCTTCAAAGACTGGGGTTCTCCTTAGCCAACATTTGTGTTGTGTGGAAGGGAGGAAGAAGATGTGGAACACCTTCTTATTCATTGTGACCTAGCTTCAGGGGTGTGGCAGTTTTTCATGGATTCACTTTTGTTTCCAATGGTGCTGTCCGAAACAGTGGAAGCTTTACTCAGAGCTTCTCCCGGCGTTGATTCTACAAGTGAAGAGTCTTCTCTTTTATTGGGGTATAGCTATGGGGGCTGTAAAGGGTTTTCATTTTGATGACTTTGTTTTTAGGTGGGACGTGATCATCCTGTCTGTATAGTTTATCGGAGATCACTCTTGCTATTGTACATTCTCCCTCCTTTCTTTTCTATAAATTCTTCTCTTTCAAAAAATTAGGCACTCTTGCTGATTGGTACATGCCTAGCTTTATGTTCCACCTAGTTTTCCTAGTCTTTGATATATGCTGGTTTTACTTATATTATTAAGAGAAATGATTCTGGACCAGACTGGATCCTATAAAATGAGGAGCTCACTTGGTTCTACCCCACTTCAGCCCTTGGGGAAACCCCAGGTTTCTTCCTCAATAGCTAATATTGTTGGTGAATATGAGTCCACACTCCTTGTTAGACCCACTGATCCTTGGTTATATATTATTACTCCCCTCCCTAACAGTTTAAACTTTTAGAGCAAGTGGCTGTTAACATGGTATCAGAGCCAAACGTCTTTGGAGGTCGGGGTTCGAGTATCCAGCACAATGCTGAGTTGGAGTTTTGGTGAATATTTGTCCACTCCTTGTTACGTCCACAGACCCTTGTTATATATACCATTTTATCGGCTAAATTATGCTGAAGGAACCTAAATCAAATTTGAATGTAAAATTATCTAATACAGAATAAAAATTGCAATATTTTTGTTTGAATTATACCCAATTTATATTGGATTTATTAAGATTAAGTTATTATTAAGGTCATATGTTAATATTTTATCTGAGAAAATCAATTAGGCTCTGTGGAAATTTATTAGAATACATGGCTAAGCTAAGGCTGAAGTGGTAATGCCGTGGGTGTGGAGCAATCTCCAAATATTTTGGGACCCAGCTGGTCCCCTAGCATGACTATTAATTTCTCATTCTAGTAATCTTTCTGAATGTTCATTTCTTTGTTTTACATTTCTATGATCTAGTAAGTCAGTGCACTCTCCATCTCATTTTCAGTCCTGCATTAAAGTAGCACTTGACTTTGTATCCCCTGATAACGTGCAAGAATGCATTCGGTTGGCGGAGGAGTTTCGTTTACTCCCAAAAAATCACAGGGCCAAGGAAGATAAATTGGAGGTACTTATCTTCTTCTTTTCTGTTTTCCTTCTTTTGAAGTTTTGAAAACCTTCTTGCTATCAACAAGCATTTTTGTTCTGTACATTAATTAGCTGACGTCATTAACATCCGCTTGTATTTAGTATACTAACAAAACTGATCATTTCATAGGGTGTCAAATAAGATCCGTCTTGATCCACTACCTGTATATTCTATGAGAATCTGCTTATGGGGCTGATACTGAGAATAGTTGAGAGGATATGCAGAATCTTGCTTTTGCCACTCTAGTAGCAAATTTGGTGGAATCAAGTCCTTTTGTACACTAGTTATAATCTCACTTTGAAGCTGACAGATTGTTGATCAAGTTAGTCTTTAGGAACGTCACTCTTGATGTCTGGTATTGATGCTTTGTTGCCAATTGGCCTGGAGATTTGAGTCCAGAGCCTTACTTTTGGGTCTTAGTTTGCATTACGAGGTATTGATTGAAATAAGTTTCTAGTTCAAGTGCAGAAATGGAACTATTGGATTAGCAACACTATAGTTGAAATAGCTGTGTCATAATTAAATTTAATGACTGCCCTGTTTAATTGCATCAGCATTATTTTTTGATTTCTGTGGATGGAAATATTTCTTAAGGTTTATTAGCAATTTTTTTTTGCAGAATAAAACTGTTATTTTTTCGTTTGGAGGATGGATAAAATTCTAGAAGATCTTGACTAATAGGAGGGAATATAATATTCAAACGTCTGTCCCTGTGGCCTGTGTGTGGTCTTTATCTTTATATCTGTTACTTCAAATTTTTGTCTTTTAATGAGTTATGAATGTCTTTTCATTCTGTATCAGGCGGTATTTCTAACACTTTTTTTGCAGTAACTTACAAAACATGCTTAGTTTGTTGAGAACTTCCAAATTCCCTAACTTGTGGTAAACTTTGGTCTTAAACACTAAAATTTTCTGTATCACTCAGGAAATTAATTGAATTTCGAAGTATTTAATATGCCAATTTTTTAACCTTTACCACCCAATTTGCCGAGTGAAAATTTGAAAGTTTTAAGTAGAATTAGCTTTTTTTGTTTTTTTGTTTTTGTTAATCTTAAGTAATATGAGGGTTAGACATGTCAAACTGGATAGTCCTTGTGACAGGCGGAGGTACTAGATACTTTCGCTATCCAAAGAAATGTTAAAGTTTCTCTCCCTTAACAGGTGAAAAAGATGACTCTTTATGCCGTAAGTGAAGCTGTCAGAGAAGCCAAAAGTCTGATATCTGAACTCAAGTAAGCTCCTCGTTATTCTTTTGAAGTCATTGGATCCTTTTCGTTGTTTGAACTTAAGAGGCAGATGACCTATCGTTCAACAATAAGTTAAATTCCTATTGAGCACTGTGGTAATTGACAAAAGCCTTACCATTAACAAGGGTACCACTATGCCTTAGCATATTGGTATAAAGAGTAAATAAACAGCAGGGTTGTCTCAATAATTGATAATGATGATGGTAGCTGCTTGAACTGAATAAAGTAACTCATTGAATCGGGTAAACAGGGAGAAACATGTAGGTCTGTTTGCATGTAGTTGGGAGAATGGTTATGTTTTGGAGTGTTTTGTTTCAGTTTCTGTGGTAACTGGAATGAGACTATTGGTTTGTATTACAACCTTTCATGTATGGCTTCGATATGTTTTTGGATGTTGCTGCGTGAAAATTGTTGTTTTTGAACATTTGCTTGAAATGAGTTTTTAAATGCTTTCCACTATCTCCTTTAATTGGGTAAACAGGGAAAAGTATGTAAGGCTTTGCTTATTTGCATGCAATTGGGAGTATGTCCAACTAAACGGGTAGGGTTAATCTTTTTCTGACCCGCGGGTTAGAAGGGTCGACTCGCCAACCCGTGAACTATATATTTTTTTAAAAATAACACTTTAGTTTAAGTTTTTAATAAGTAATTTTTATTTTTTGATTTTAATGTTTTAAGTTTTAGTTTGTAACTTAATCTTTTAATTGATAAATTATGTTTCTTTTACTTTTATTAGTGAGTTTTAAGTTTATAACAATAATTAATGACTAGTTAATGGTTTTTAAAAAATTTAAGTTTTAGTTAGCGTTAACCTGCCAACCCACTTAGGGTTAGGGTTTGAAAAACTGATCCGTTTAAACGAGTCAGGGTTAGGGTTGACCAATCTTGACCCATCAATCCGCCAACCTGCCTAGGGTCGACCCTAAACCTAACCCGTTGCCAGGTCTAGCTGTGATAACCGGAATGAGACTATCGATTGGTATTACTTCTCTTCTTGTATGGTTTCGATATGTTCTGAATGTTTGCTTGAAAATTGTTGTTCTACTGGCTGACATTTGCTTGAAATGAGTTACTAAAGGCTTGATTAATGGCTTTTGTACGTTTTGCTTAGATGTCTCTCAAAACAGTTAGGCGAAAGCCAAAAGAGAACACAATTCAATGAGATAATTCTTGCTTTTACTATTCAAGTTCTTCATGTAAGATGTACTACTGCTTCTTGAGATAATTATTTTTGAGGATTTAAACGTATTTTATTTTGTGAAAGGCCACTTGGTGGGCCAGCTGGAAAGGGTGCTTGTTCACATTTAGTTTTGGAAATCCTAGATTAGATGTCCAAGGATTTATCATTCCCCATCAGTGTGATTGATTCTGGAAAGGTTATGTCCATTTTTTTAGGAAGTGAGCAGGGTTAAAGAGAGCCCAATCTGTATTAAAATGATTAAAGCATTACATTCTAGTATGACTTTGCCCAACTTATCCTCGATTCTTTTTTTTTTCTTCAGGTCCCCAGCGAAGGAACTAGGAATGAGTTCCAAGAACTCAGAGGTAATGGTTATGCATTCCTTTCTTGCTAATATATTTCCGTTTCTTGAAATTACTTTTATGAATATGGAATATATATTTTAAAACTTACATAATTCCTGTCAGTGTTACGCAGTGGAAACTGCTGAGTGGACTTATGCATTTGAGAAGCTGCAAAAAGCTCCTTCCAGAATTGACTTACTTAGTCCTCGACAGTGTCAACAGTTGGGGATTGATGGGGTGAGTTTGCTTCTCTGTATCTGTGTGAAAGCATGGTATCTTCTCTTTTCTTTTCTTTTTTCTTTTTGAGGGAATTGGGCATGTGTCCCGTAAGTGTTCAATGTTATTTTTTTTTTGCAATCTGATGTGTTAGATTGTTAGCTTTTGACAATGTTGCAATTTGTACTTTTGGTTTCTGTTTCAGGCATTACCTGTTAAAGCTCATCTTTCTGCTGGACATGTTACTCCAAAGGAAATTGTTGCAGTTGTTAGGCCTGTTAGTTTTGGTTCTATTGTCTCTAAAAGTCTTGATCAAAAGTTTATACTCAAAGATGATTTGGAGATGTCAATGGAAATTAATTATATTGCCAACAATAAAGATCCTCATGACGGGAAGCGTATTTATTCAGAATCCGTTAGACCTTCTTTGTGTAAAGGGTTTCATGGTTTATACATCTTTTCACTGGGATCCAAATTCCCAAAGCTTTTCAATGGAGCTGGTGCTTACAAATTTACATTCTCTGTTGTAAGTATACCTGATATTGCTTCTGATGTTTGACTTCTTGTTATAAGATTATTAAGTTCAATTTCTGTGCCTGATCATTCATACCTCTATGTTTGGATTTATGTTTATCAGATCTGTTCAGATTCAAGTGAAAAAAAATGTGAAAAAATAGTGTTTGTCAAGCCGTGTTGTAGGGTTGGGAAGTGGGGACTTATAAGTGAGGAACATAGTCTATCATATAATATAAGGTAAGGCAATTCTCTTCGGATCAGTTATTACAGTATCTAATCTTCCACTATTACAAAATAGTTAAGTATGTTCTGTAATTTGTTTGTTTCTGTAGTTTCGATCATATGGTAACAAGTCATAAATACAATTTTTCCTGCATGAACAATGGCAATGAACTAGTGTATTACCAATTCCTCCTTGAAGATCCCCAAAAATTCCTTGTGCTTTCTAAAAGTGTGTATCAGTACTTACTTTTTGTTGTAAAGGGAAGGGGCTGATTTATGCTTCAAAGTTATATTTCTTAAGAACTGGTGCAGAAGGATTTTAACCCATTAATGTATATATAGCTTTGGTTTGCATTCAGTTGTCTAATTTCCTCGAAGTAACAATACTAGAGTCACAACTCACACAATTAATGCTAGGACTGCATTTTGGTAGAATCCACTCAAGCTTACCAATCTGTGCCTTCTTCTCTTGATACGTCTCCCCTACCATTTTGCTTGCGTTGATCAAAGCAATCAACACACCCAAAATCCTACTTCAAAACTCTTGTTTTTGTCTAAGCACCGAAATGTACCATGCAGCTGCCAACATAGCCTCCACCCAAAGCCTATCATTAGGACTAGTAGCCAGCGAATCAGTTATGGTTGAGTTGGAATAGAGACTTTTCCGTCGGAATTTGGAGTTGAAGGTCATAATGTTTTACTGGGACAAAGCTTTGGTGCACCAAAAGTGACAAAAGCTTTGGTGTCACTACTGCAGGTGAAAGACTTGTAAAGCAGGTCGCAAATGCAACTGTTGATGTAGCTGGTGATGGTACTATATGTGCCAGTGCCAGTCCTTATGCTTGCTATATGTTCCAAAGGATGCAAGTCTGTAGCAACTGTTGGTCCTGCTTGTTGCAAGACCGTCGACAAAACCATTGATGAATGCTTTTCCATTATGCTTGGTTTCCATGTGTGTGCTTATCTCAGCTAATACATATTTGATGAACGCTTTAAAAAAAAATTGATTGTGGATTAATGGAATTCTAATTCACAATGGTGATAAATCCATGATGGAGCTACATTGAGTTTTGACAATTCATGCTGCTGTAGCAGCTATTTCATTTTTCTTAGGTATTGCAGAGCCATACGTGTATTTTCATTATTTATTGCAGTTCATCTTTGAATTTGCATCAATAAATTTTAACCAGCATATCTATTCTCATTGTCAGCTTTCATAAGCCTTAATATTGCAATATGTTATAGAGTGATAATTCCTGATATTTGATTTGACAGGGTTGGTTCATGTCTTCCACATATTTCCATTGCGTGTTATGACATATACGATAATCGCATGCCATTTGGGTGTGTTCCTGAATTGATGGTCAGAATAAATATGAAGGGAACTGTGCCTCTCCCTGTAGATAGAATGAAGGTGGAGCTTTTATGCGATAAAATGATTCTGCAAGTCTCGGTATAATTTACAAACCTGCGTAAAAAATTCTTAATGTTGTTTGTTTGAAGTAATAGTTTTGAGATGCTCTTATGTGCATTAATGTTTCACTTGAATCTGCCATGTCATGTAGGATATATTGATCGAAAGTGGTGAATTAGACAAGATTCGGCCTGAGTATGAGGCATCTTTGGAGATAAATTGTTCACAGGATAAACTGTTTTCTGTGACCATTCCTTTTCTAGGTATTCTGCAGCATTATGTCAGTTTTGAATGCATTACTATATTACTAATACCCATTCCATCAGTAACTGTATTTGGTCATTTTATGGCCACACTATTTTTTCACTTCTTGGTTTGAATGTGGATTATCTTTGTGTCAGTTGCCCCTGGATGTTTGCATCATGTCAGGGATTTGTCCCTGCAATTGGAGAAACACTTACTCCCAGGGGATGTGATTGAGGTGCTGCTGTTAGAGGTATTCATGTACCTAATTACCTACAATCCTGTATTTTTGATAGACTTAAATTTTGATATTTGTCTCATCATCTTTCGTGGAGGAAAAGTTCTTCACTGGTTTGCATAAATTGCATACTGTTGGAGACCCTTTGTTTTTTTCCAATGCTATCACAAAATTGGGAACCTTTTATGCATTTTACCTCAGGATATATATTTCTGAAAGATTCAAGTGACTATATATCTTAATCTCCTAGAAATCGTAAGACGTTTCATCAAGGTTTTACAATTTAAGGCAGGAAAATGGAGTTATAAGGTAAGCCAGTAAGACAAAGCAAGAAAATGAATTTAATGTATAAAACTACTAAATGGACTGTACAAGTCAGACAAATGAACCCTACATAAATTCATAGTAATAAAGATCATAATTTTCACCACCGATATGCATCAACATGCACCAATAATTACCGTAGACTTGTTTAATGATACTGTCTGTTAAATATTAAGAAGTAGACACATTATAGTTAATGCAGGACAAGATTGTCCTTCGTCCATCCTCACGGCTCCGTTCCCAGGTCGTGGGCCTTTTCATGCTATTTTATTATTTTAGGGTTTGTTTTGTTGCTTAGGGTTATTTTCAGTTAAGCCTAGTTTAGTCTTTTTGATGTTCTAGGATTATTATTTAAGTAGATTGCTCATTAGGATGTAATTCAGCTTTTAAGAATGAATGAATTAATCGACTTGAACCCTAGTTGGCTAGTCATCTTATCTCTCCATTGAGTTCTACCTCCTATCTTGATTTCTTCTACTTCTCATACCCTATTTTCATCTCTTCGCGCATCCCCAAAGATCTCCGCATCCTTTTCCTGTGCGACATCAATAGCGCAGTAAGGAAATTAAGTAGTATACATAGTGAGGGCAGTGTACCGATGAAGTAGTGAACTATCCCGAACACTGTGCTTGTTCAACTCCAAGCAGATTGTCACATTAATTTATCTCGATTATTTTTTAAAACTAAATATATGTCCTTACTGCTCTGGCGGGTCAGTATCTTGGTCCTGTTTCTTCTATTTTTCTCAATGCCTGGGTTGCTTGGAACTTGTAAATCGTTCAAGTTTTCGTGGGAGTCCCAACACCACAATCACTGTGCTGATTGGTTTATTGAAGATTTACTCTTACCAGAGCTAGGTATATTCTTTGTGATTTGTCAGTAAGGGCCATTCTCGCTGTCTCAGGAACCAATCCCTTCAGTTTTGTCTCACCATCATCACTGTTTTCACCTGATATTGTATTAGGGCATGTATACCCAGTTCATCCGCCAGCTGCCATTCATTGACTGATCCAAAATACAGCCTCATGGAGGAGTTATATAATTCCTTTATATGTGAAATATATTAGTTTAAGCTAATTCTGTAGAATTATGATTCAGTTTCTTTTTGGAACCAGCTAGGTATTTATCTTGAAGAACAGTCTTGTATTTCTTTAGGCATCAAAGTGCACATCTCCTATTTCCCAAACCCTCTTCATTGCACACATCAAAGATGTCTACGGTTTTGCCACCCATCAAAATTGGGTATAATGGTGATCCGTATGCTTTTAGTATGGCCCCATTATGTAGAATAGGACATTCGATCAGTATGAATGAGAAGATCACTTTGGATTAACAATTGCAAGAAACAAAAACAAGTAGGGTGTCTTGTGAAAGCAGTTTCTCCCACCATCTATCTAGGTGTTTTGACATCCACATTCTCGAGGCTACAGCCTCAAGGCGGTACTGAAGCATAAGCCTTACTTCTTTTTTTTTCGTTAAAAAGAGTGCAAAAAAATTTCAGAAACATATAAAAAATTCATGAAAAATAAGAACAATCATTCTATACACAATAAATCACTTAAATAAGCATAAAAAGGAGATTTCTCAAGTTTTTTAGTGTGTTTGGGTTAAAACCTACAGTGAAAGGGGTGTTTTAAGCATGTAACACATTAACACTACAAGGAGGGCTAATATGGGATTTAAAAAATAAAACCTAAACTATTTTGAACGTTTTTAGGTCACGTCTTGTGCTTGACCATGTCTGTTTAAAAGCTAGCAGTGAGGTTTACGCCTTTTGACCCCTTGATTCTATAGCCTTGGGGCATAGACTTTATGTGCAAGAGGCTTATGCCTCATTTGGTACCCTTGAGGCTATCGCCTCGAGGCTTAAAGTTGCCACCTCGCCTCAAGGCTTAAAGTGACCACTCGGCCTCGAGGCTTTCCTTAGAGCATAAGTTTCCACCTTTCAGACGTTGCTTTCTGCTAGCTTGAGATCTTAAACTCTATCACTACAAGTCTTGTCATGTACATCCTTGTTTTGTCCCACAATTTTTTTTGAACAGAATAAGAACTTGTTTTGTCCTACATCAACATCAGTTTCCCATACTAGATGTACTAGTATATACTAATAGAGTGAAAACTGGAAAAGCTTCAAAGTTGTGGTGTGCTTATTTTTGCCAAATTTTCAAAATTATCCGTTTTATAATATCTTAAATAAAGAGTGTATAATGTTTCCTTAAAGGGTTTATTTATCATTTAACGAAATTTAACATTAAATAACTCAACTACGCATGCTCAATTAACACTCTTCTTTCTCCTTTGCATTTAATAACTCATAATATAAGTTAGAATTATTTATGGTTTGACTATGGAAATGCTATACGTGCGTTTCCACTAGTATAATGTGCATGTGCAAATGCATGTGTGCTTAACTAGTGCGATATAGGGCGATTTCTTCCTAATAACTCGCACAAGGAAAATAAGTTTCCGTATCTTCACTTTTTGTCATAAGTGGTTTTAGTACATCTATACTTGAAACTTGAAAGAAGCATAGAACATCACATACGGTGGAAAGAATATCGACAGAAATCTTTGGGATGACCATGTGCTGAAAGATCTTGCTTGGTTTATATTGTATGTTCCTTTCAGTGTACTTTCATTTTCCAATGTTTCTTCTTTCAGTGTGATACATGCTTACCTAATAATATTTGTAATACCATGACCATGTGCTCCAGATGTTGGATGGTTATGGTAATCATGTTGAAAAGGGGCTTGAAGTTCAGTTAAATGTTGATGGATTTTGCTTTCAAGATCGTATTGGTCCAAAGCGTGAGGTGAGGTTCCTTCAAACAATTTCCTTATGGTGTTCTATTATGTGTCCTTCGCTGGAAAACACGATTGCACCAACACATTTAAGGGCACTGCCAGGAAAACAGCTCGTTAAGGCTGCAACTTGCTGTTGTCTTTACTCAGCTGGAAGTTGTCATGCATAATTGCTTGCTTTATGAAATAACATATAGTTAATGTGCTTCTCTGATGATCATGTGATGATTCCTGGATTTTCTTCATTATGTGATACGAGTCGATATGAGATACTGCTGACGACTTTTTTTCTTTCTCATCTTAGGTGGATGATCAAGGATGTATCAACCTTAATGGAAAGTTGAAAGCCGTAGGGAGTTATGGAAACATCGGTACATACTTTCTGTTTGTTACTTTCTGATGTCATCTCTGCACAATGTAGGCCCTTATCTTGATTAATGGTAATTTCAAGTTTTAACCAAGGTTTAGAATCTTGAGCAAGCCGTATGACAGCTGACCCATTTTTGGAGCATACTGCATGGTTCATACATAACATTTGGACTCGGTTAGGTGGTACCAATTGACATGAATATCATGGTAACACGGATGGATATGTATTTGATCTATAATCTGATTTGTACCAGATGTTTGGTCATGTCAAGCGTTTAGTTTCATGCAAGGTTTTAAATTTCGGTCCGCTTGGAAACCGAAATATTTCGGTTAGAGTGGAAGTAATTACAGTTTCATGAAAATGATGAAAATATTGTGCAAATGTTGGAAATGTAGTGGAAATTTTTATTCAACACTTAGCAAACAACAAAAGAAGCATGAGAATACATGTTATCAAGCTCTAACAATTACGATGGTGGGTGGAAATGAAGACTAGTGGATTTTGTTAGACGTCCGTGTAAGTTTCTCATACGCTAAATTATTAATCAAATACCTAGCTTAGGAGTGATTGACAAGCACATCATAAGTCTTTATAGCACAATAGTATGACCTATAGCCTAATAGGAATAACAAACATCTAATTTAGGCGTTAGTGATAATGCGTACCCTTTCACTTCTTTGATAACAAATATGTCGAAATTTAATACCTTGGTTTCAGGATTCCAATCCATCATGGTTCTTTAAGTCTATAATCTTAACTTTAATTTCTCGAGACTTGTGTTCACATCATAGAGAAGAGCTTGGATTTTCAGATGTTGAATCAATCACAATCCTTAAAGTTTTTGTTTCTAATGGTATAATCCTGCACAGTATCTTTTTCAGTTGAATATGCTGGGAAGTTGATTTTCAAGAAAGAATTCCAAGTTGACCAAAGGGAGCTGAGAGTTATGTCCACGGTTAGTGCTGTTTTTTTTTTGTTTCCTTTCTTTTGTAAGTTTTTTAGCACTCTTATCACTCTCTCATGAATATTCCTTCTTGAATGGTGTGTTTCAGCTACCTGAATGTTGTGCTGCTGGTTCACAACTCGAAAACATTGTCTTTGAAATCGTTGATTCAGATGGTACTGTTGATGAAACCATACATGATGATGCGAATTTTGGTCAATCCCATACCCTTACTATAACATCAGAATCATCTAAAATAGATGACTGTTTCCGATACACATTTCGCCATGGGAGGTGCACTGTGCCTTTTATTTCTATCCCTCGAGAACCAGGAATTTTCAGTGTTGTAGCTGCTCATTCTTGTCACACTGAGCTCTTCATGGTTGTTAAGGTGGAAACCGTGGAAACCATCTTGCACTGGTTTGGTTATTTGCATCTACTTACTTTGAATTGAAGATTGTGAATTCCTTATGTGCAGGTGAATGTTATGCAAGCTCCAAAGTTGGAGGGGAGTTCGACTGAGCATCATGATGTGCTATCACAATGTCCCGTTGGAGGGATGTTACTCCTCAATAAGTCATCATTCTGTGTCTCTAAGCATCTCAGAACCTTGGTCGAGACCATCATTAACGACTTGAAGGTAAAATGACATTTAAATGCTTATTAAATAGTAAATGTAATAATGGTGGTCGGGAGGGGAGTCACGGAGATAGTTTGGCAATTTAATTGGCATGGGAATCCTTTTGTTGATTTTTTCCATTTCCAGCAATGAATTTCAACAAATCTTTGCTGGATGCTCTGAGTTGAAGAAAACATACTGAAAAGAGAAGAATAATAAAATGATTTAATATCCATTCTTCTATATGGTTATACTTGGTATCTTTCAATCTTATTAGATTCTTTTGCCCTGATGATAATTCCTGCACCATTTCTTTTGCCACGCTTCTTGCACAGGAACTTGAAGATGATGTTGCTAGGGTTGCATTACTGATTGGGGACCAAGAAAGGAAACTGAAAATGCTAAGTGAAAAGAAGGCAGCAATAGAGAAGGGAATATCTAATTTGCAAGGTTGTGAGCTGTTTCTGAAACCTTCGATTAACTTTTTCAGTTGCTTTTTCTCAATTTGATATTTTTGGAAACATTTATTTATTTTCCAGATAATGCAAAAGATTGAATTAACCATTTGATCTTTCCAAAGCATGCATTTTAAAATGGAGTTATCACCACCTTACTCATGGAAATTGAAGTTATTTCCATCACTTCATGGAAATTTTGAAAGAGACGACTTGCATTAATTAAAGGGTCAGGTTCTGTCTACCTCATTAAATAGGACATCGTTATTCATACATCACCTGTGAGGTCCAGATAGAGATGATCCAATGACTGTTTTTTGGCAAGGATGTTCTCCTCACCATTTAGATCATTATCACCACAAATCATATCATTCTGAATCTCCCAACCCCTTCAAAAGTCTAATTGAAAAAATGGATGGCTTATAAAATCACACAACTTTTTTTAGAGTTAGGAGTTTTAAAATGATTTGAATCTTGGTGAGAATGATCTACATGGTGAGTAGACATCCCTACCAAAAATCAGTGCTTTTAATAACTCCATTTGGGCCCCACATGGACCTTGTAAGTTGTAACCACAATGTCTATTTAACGAGGTATATGGAATGGAATTCTTTGACTGTATGAAATGATACTGGATGTATTCTTCTGGTGGTGTTGCCTTGTATGCTGTGACCCTCATGAAGTAATACTAGATACATTCTTGAAAAATATATCTTGAACATTTGGTGGAGTAGAACGCTTTATAATTTTCTGTGTTTGCACTGATTTAAAAATTTGTCTCAAAATGTGTTTAAAATATTGATTCATCTCCCAGCTTCAATTGAACATCAATCCATTAGCCAACTGGACTCCTTATTGATTGATAAAGAGGTGATTGTGAAAGGAATTGAAGGAAAGGGTGATACTGCTGCTTCTATTCTCTGTAATATTCCAGTTGCCACTCAATCTCAAGTATCGCACACTCAGTTTCTGCAAGATGTAGTTGGCATTGTTGCTCTGCTTGGGACAGTAAGCAGCACTAACCTTAGTAGGTATACTTTTTGTTGTTGTTTCAGCTTTATGGTTCCTATTACCAACCCTTGGTTGGACATTTTAGGCTGCATTTGGTTTGTGATCTGGATATGATTCATTGTTCTTGAAACCAAGGGATACCAAAAATTCTGAAAAGATTGTGTTTGGTTACTTGGTCTTAGGAAATGAATTTTTCTGATACAATTCCAAAAACAGCCCAAAATCTGAAAAAATGGAACAAGTCATTTTCGTTGTTCCCAGTGAAACTTGTATCCATTTTCACAGTTAAATTCGAAAGCAGTTTAATATAAAAAGTGTTTTCGGATATTAAAAATACTAAGAATGCAACCCAGATTTTCGGATTGCATCCTAGATTAAAACCAATCACGGCTTTAATTGTAGATTATATCTCTTTTCTGTGAACTAGAAGTCCTGATACTCTAATGCATCTAACTGCAGGATACTGGCTGAGTATTTGGGTAAGGAGCACATGCTTGCAATTGTGTGCAAGTCCTATGCAGCTGCAAGTGCTCTTGAATGCTATGAAAAAAATGGACAAATAGACCATGACCATGCTCTACATTCAGTCGCATCATCAGTTGGAAAATCGATTAATGGCAGTTTTCTTGTTATATGCCTTGAAGAAATAAGGTACTACAGAGAGCTTCTTAATTCCAGTTTTATAACATTTCTAGTGGTTACTAACACAATGGCTTCTTTTTTGACTGATCTGATTAAAACACACACACACACACACAAAATGGCAATTTTCCCATGAAAGATTTCTTAGACATGGGAATTGAAATGTATCTAAAAACAAAACCATATTCGCGTTAGATGTGATTCTTATCTCAGAAGACCTAATTAGTCTGGTTTTGGTGGCAGTCCTTACACTGGACGGTTTAAAAGTGATGATCCGCAGAAGAAGCTAGCCTTGGAAGATCCGCTTTTACCAACTGGAAAGATCCCACCTGGGTTCTTAGGCTATGCAGTAAATTTAATCAACCTAGACGTCCATCATTTGCACACAAGAACAGCTAAAGGCCATGGTCTTCGAGAGACCTTATTTTATCTTCTTCTTGGTGATCTGCAAGTTTATGGAACCAGGGAACAAATGAAACAGGCTCTTGCTTATATAAAGCACGGGGCTATTTCTCTAGATGGTGGCATTATGAAAGGCAATGGAATTCTCTGTCTTGGACATCGGTATGTTTGTCTAACCTGATAATTCATGTATTTTGAGAATTTAGGGAAACTGTACTTGCACTGTTCCTCCCCACTTTTTTGTCTTAACATTCCACTTATTAATAGACCCTATTTACACCTCATCTGTGAGGACCACATGGAGATTATTTAAGGGCGGATTTTTTAAACCATCCATTTCACCCATTGATTTTAAACCAACCTTTGATGGGGTCAATAGTTTTAAATCAATCTGATTTTTTGTGAGGTTGATCTACATATGAAGGACATCATCCTCATAAAAAAATTGACCCTCGTATCATCTCCATGTGGGCCTCACAGACAGGTATAAGCTGACTAAGAATAAGGGGGGTGTTAAAACAAAAAAGTAAGAAGTTTTCCTCGTTCACTTGTGTGTTAAGATAGAAGCTGCTTGTAAATTTTTAGCATGGAGCTTAGCCATGATTAGCATACTACTTTCTAAATTATGAAATATTAAATTACACCTGCGAAAAGCATGTGAAGCGCACAGGTGTCGAAAAGTTAAAGAAACAAAAGAGAGATAATTGAAAAGAAAGTGATGAACTCTTAATCTTCTAATTTTAGCTCATTGTCCATTGTATCCACAGACAATGGTTGTAACATTGAATGCATGTTCATCATATTTTAGTATTGACTAATAATTGAAATTTGTGTACATATTCTACGCATTAGATTTTCTCATTGGTAAAGTCGGAGCTAAATGTGCAGATATGGAGTTGTGAGGGACTATAAAATCTAAAAAGTCATAAAATCCCTCGTAGTCATAGAAAGAAAAATACCCTGAAAGAGCCTCTAAGAGCGGCTACTAAAACTTGCTTTGTCCCTAAAAAAAGTTATATGATTATTATTTATTTATTTATTTATTTTTTGTAGGTTATGATGTAGATGCTTCTGCTTAATGGTTTGTATAGATTTTGATACCATTAAAATGTTGATTCATTGGACTAACCAGTGTTTTGTGGTGCGTCAATCTTGTATCCAATTCAGGGAACCGGAAGTACGCTTTCCAGTTTTGACATCAGAAGCTCAGAGGCGGATCTCTCCATACATGATAGACATCCTAAAGCAGATTGAAGATAAAAATTTGGAGTTGGGAGCGATATGTGATGAAATAACAAAGGAGTCCAATGATCATATTAAGGCGATGAAGAGGTTCAAGAAGAAGAAGGAACGACTACAGAGGTACATGGAGGAGAAAGGTCCCTTCTTAAGTGGAAAGTATTTTGAGGAAACATCCGAAGAAAAGAAATCCAGCTAAGAAATCTCCTGTTCTCTCTTTTTTTTTTTTTTTTTTCATGCCTGATGTTTCCAAAAAGGGTGTACAGGGACTTAACCTGCTTTATTACGGCAGCAATGTTTTTGTACATATCACGGTGTTACAAATCCATACATAGCTTAAAAAATATATGTAACCTCTGGCTGAAATGCATGTAGGCTTTTTCCTCGGCTAATTTTGGAAGTTAACGCTAAGTAACCTAAGCGTGGAGCACGAGCGAGAGCTCCCAAGCAGTAAATTAAAAAAATGTACTAAGTTGAAAAATGCCTTTGGAGGCTTGAGCATTGATGTGTAGTTTGGACCTTAGTAACCGAAACCTTGGTATAGGGGTGACGCTTACTAAGTTGAAAAATGCCTTTGGAGGCTTGAGCATTGAACGGAACCTCGCGCTCCCGTTCTGAACTACGCTCAAACGCTCCCGTTCCGAAGGTATTTTAGAACTAAGAACATTTTTTAATCGGCCGCTCCGACGCTCCCGCTCTCACTTTCGTTCCCGCTCTGACCCGCGCTCTGGTTACTTAGGTTTCTGACTTTGGGGTGGGAGTGAGGTTCCAAAACGGAAGTATCACCTCTTTCCAATCAAATTATATGACCGTACACATCAATGCTCAAATTTATTTTTTAAACAAAAAAAGTCAACTTTAAAAATAGAAATTAGTTTTTCACAAAAAATTTTATTTTTGGAAAGAACTAGTCGAGATTTTGAAATGAGACAAGTTAACAATACTTTTTTTTTTTTTACACAATGCAAATTTGATTTGCAATACATAAAACTATATTTTTTATTAGTTTATTTTTTTTAATCTAGATTCATCCAAATTTGAATTTGCGTACTTTAAAACCAAGTAACATCAAAAGAATATGTTAAGATCTAGACGAATGATTTTCAAATATATAAATTTTTTCAAACTTTGTTACTAAAAATAATATGTAAAAATATTTTTGCACAATTAAACAGACAACTACTTTTACAAAAAATATAAATAAATAAAAAATATTTGTGCAAATAAAAAACTACGTTTTAAATTAATTTGTATCTAAATTCAAATTTTCATGATTCAAAAACAAATATCATTAAAACAAGAAGTAAAGATCTCGCAATTACTTTATTTTTTCATTTCCTAAATTTTATTGAAATATATTATTAAAACTAGTATAAATAAAAAAATATATTTGTTACTTTTTTTTTTGGAATACAGTTCTAAAAAATGTGTATATATTAGCCTTTTGACATGTCCGATTAGTACTGATGTAACCTTTTAGGCGCTTCCTGATGTAACCTTTTAGGTGCCTTCGTAAAGAAACTCTGGTGGGGTGCTAAACTGCTTGATCAAGCAATTTTGGCACTCCAATGGAGTCCTTAAATATGTAAAAATAGATCATTTTTCATTGGAATATGGATCCTTAGTGGGGAGCCCAATGGTTGAGCGCCACGCTTAATGGTTGAGCGTGTAGAGTTTTTTTTTTAATTAATATTACTAACTTTCTCCTCCTTTTCACTCTATCTCTCCAATCACCTAATATTTTTTCTTTTTTCTCTCTTAATTTTTTTTTAAATATACTACAAAATTCATATTTTTTATTTTTATTTTTTTTACTTCATATTACCCACATTATCACTAATGGAAAATACCTCTTAACCTCTAGATTTGAACATTAAAGGATCCATTTTTACATATCTCAATAGACCTGCCCATTGACTGATTTTATAACTTTTATTACTCTTAAAAAAAAAAACTATTGATTAGTACTGTACGTCCACCAAATTCTAATTCTAAAAGGATGACACGTAGATTTGTTAAAAGGATGATATTTCGTGGCATTCTTCCTCGAGTTTACTCATAACTTTGCTCGTGTGCACACAACACCAACCACTCCGCCATCATCTAGCCGTTGGATGTTTTACTACTGTCAATTAAGTGTATATTAACATCTGACCGCTAAATGAGGGTAGGATGGGCTTCACACTTTTCTCGTACCACCAACATAAATCTCACTTTCATAATCCGGAGATGCTACATTTCCTACAAAATGTATTCCAAGTTATACTGCAAAGACTATTTAAGAGAGTATTTTTATAAATTGAGGAAAGACGCAAATAATTATTAATTGTATTATCATTATCAATTAATAATGAACATAAAAATCTCACTTTCATAATATTAATAATTTTTTATCAATACTTTCATAATATTAATTAATAATAATGATAATACAAAGGATCCACTGATCCATTGTCTCGTTTTGACTTGGTTAAAATATATCAATACTTTCATTCTTCTGGGTTGCTTACCTCATTTGTGTTTTCCTTGCCAGTTATAACTTACTATTGCCAATAATAACAAGCTCCCTGCACATCTTTAATTAATGTTGTTGGGTGGATTCGTAGGGTTGGCCGCAAAGCTCTCTCTTTACTTGATTATTGTTGTTTTATTAGGAGTATTTTTACTACTACTACTAGAAATAATTATATTCAAGACGAGGACGAGGACGAGGACGAGGACGAGGATGAGGAGAAACGTCTAACCAACGTCAACCACTTGCCAGTTTAAATTAGTTACTAGTGTTTTTACACTAAAAAGCTTGGCACGCACTCTTGAACCTCTTTAAAATAACCGATTTTCATCAAGAGATTTTACCGGTTTAATTTGTGTGTTAAATTGTTAATTCACACTAAGGTCGACTCCAGCTTGGCTTGAATCTCTTAATGGGCCTAAAATTGATTGTATGTAGCTCGCTATGGGTCCAATAATCAATTTTAGGCCTATAAACAGTTATTTCGAAGAGAATCAGACAGGGTCTTAGATATTTGCTTTGTTTCTTCTACTACTTATTATTATTCAGTTATTTCTTTTCTGCTGAGTGTGCTATCGTTGATGATTTTTTATTTACAATTACAAACAAGAGAGTAAGAACGTATGTACTCAATCGATCTTCTATTTTGATTGAAAAGGAAATTCATCGATCTGCTATTAATAATTTTGTTTAGGTTAATTACTTTGGGTAAACTAGTTCTAAAATTAACTTGACACCAACATACAGTTTTAAAACCATGCCCAATGCTACATAAGGGTCTATTGGATTCCCCCATAGTTAGTACATAATTTCAATATCTATTTAATTTGTACAATTCCCATCATGTGCACGTTTATTTATTGGGGCCAGGATATTTCTGCCCAATTTTTTACATGTTCCACCCCAATCATTCTCACACTCTGTTTACACCCTCTTGGTAGAGCCAACTTGGAGATAATATTCATAGAGCTTATTCTTGTGAGGATGGATGCTCATTTCATAAAAGAAAAGTACATGCATACTCCTGACTTTTAAGCTGAAGCTGCATGTGTGCAAAGTTGGTTGAAGTTCAATAATAGAATGGATACATGCATCTTTAAAATGTTAACATATTTTGATGGGGTTCAAATTTTAGAATCTAAGTATTTTTTTTTTCTAGGATGTCACAATACATAAAATGGAAAATGTCATCATAAAAATCAGGTCTTGAATCATCTCTATTCAGCAATATCAAAGATTAGCTTCCTCTTGGTGCAATGCTCGTTAGGAACTCTAACCCACGAGTAAAGCGATAAAAGAAATAAAAAAATTGCATACACACATCCAACACAATATTAATTTACGAGGAAAACTCAAAATCAGAAAAACTTAGTACAAACTCTTAGTGCTTTTTGAACTAAAACTTCGCATGGACTGATTGATTCTACAATATTTTCCTATACTTGTTTGTATTATTGTATTAGGCATGAGGAGGTTTAGGCTTAATTATGTCCCCTCTTGCTATAATTTCTTTTTATTATTAATAAAATTATCCCTGGCTCTACCAAGGTTCACCCAAAAAAAAAAAAACCTATGAGTTACAAAGGCACAGACCAACTAAGAAATCTAATTGTACAAAAATCCCAAAGATGCACGGGACCGCACGTACAACATATTCCACACTTGAAGCAGTCCCAAAGTTGGCCACCACCTAGAGGTGGCCAGCAGTATCATGGTGGCGGGTACTTCATCCTCCTGTCCTGCTGATTTGTCATCACTGATTATGTCTTGTCAATGTATATTGTGGAACCTTGTCTCTAGTGATCAAACCAAAGTAACCAGAGCGTAGGTCGGAGCGGAAACGAAAGTGAGAGCGGGAGCGTTGGAGCGACCGATTAAAAAATGTTCTTAGTTCTAAAATACCTCAGAGCGGGAGCGTCAAAGCGTAGTTTGGAGCGGGAGCGTCACCCCTATACCAAAGTTTCGATTACTAAGGATCAAACTTCACATTTCTCAACAATGTGATCCAAGTAATATTTCCCAAAAAAACATTCCAATAGATAAAATTAAAATGGAGCGTTTGTACGCTCTTATCTTTGTTCACGCTTGCAAATTGATGGTTTCTCTTCTCATAAAAAACAATAAAATGGACTCCATTTTCATTTTCCAACCAACCTAATAGCTAGCCGTTTAAGTTTGTATATCCACGAGATTCTGGGTTTACTAGCTTATGGTCAGTAAATTTGTGGACTCCACAGGAAGTCCATACTCCAAAGAACGACTTATACTCCTTACGCGGGAAAACGATATATAATTTCGTGGCATCTTCATGGACTTTACTCAACCGTTAATTAATTAAGGGCAATTGTAAGTGTAAACCCATATTACAAGAAGCCGGCGTGCAACGCCACCCACTCCTTCCTTCATCCAGCCGTTGAGTGTTATGCTAGTCAAAATGATTTACAACAAGCAGGCGTGCAACGTCACCCACTCCTTCATGCAACTTCACTTTTATAATAATATTAATTGGGGATTTTGGTCAAAAATAACTTCAACTGGAAAAGGGAGGTTTCGCTAAGTCGGCTTGGACTTGGACTTCTGGAGGAATTGGGATAGATAAACTGCATTTTTTCTTTTCTTTTTTCTTTTTAAAGACCTCCAGTTGGGATGAGGAGGACAAGGCAGGATGAGCAATGCTAATTGCATAAAACCTGCAGCAAATCTTCTTATTTAATTCGGAATAAAAAAGAAGAAGTAAAAAAACATTGAGTGAGCGTGATGAATAAGTTCCCATTGAGACGGAGAAGGCGATACTACTTTCACGGCAGCAATCGCAAGTATGTCAAGGACCACCACCAGCAGCAGCAGCAGCAGCAGCAGCGGCCATGGAAAAGTAGTAGTAGAAGTAGTACTGGTGATGAGATGGTGAGATATGGAGTCCCACTTCTCATAGACTTGATGGTGTTCAAGTACCAAGGGAAGCTAGTTGAGAATCCATTTGAGACACACCCATGGCTTATGATCATCTCCATTCTCTCTCTACTTCTCTTCTTCTCCTTGCCTCCCTCCTCCTCCTCCATGAATAATAATAATAATAATAATAAGCTCTCTCGGATGCTATTGGGGACTCTTGTTGTATCTATACTATCTTCACTCTGTCTCCCTCACTCATTCTTCTGGATTGCTTACCTCATTTCTACTTCCCTTGCAAGTTATAACTTCTTATTCCCATTAATTAAGTACTACTCACCACCCCTCTTAAATTATATCTCGTGGATTCGTCGTCGAATTCACCTGATCAAAACTCTCTCGTTGCTTGATTGTTACTGTTTATGGAGGAGTAGTTGTACTACTACTACTACTACTACTACTACGTATACTGGAACTAATAATACCCGCCATATGGAGGAGGATAATACAGGGCAACCCGACGTCGACGTCGACCATTTACCAGTTTAAATGGGAAATGACTTTAGTGAAGTGCACATGCGCCTTTGCCCAAGCCGTTGTGCATCCTTCTCATTGTCCCGGGAGGTCTTGGGATCAAAATTTCTTGGGTGTGTGTGGTTTACCTTAAGTTTCTCCCATGTAATTCTTGTAATAAATAAAGGGTCAGGTTATATAGCCCCCCTTATATAGCCCCCTTATATCATCCCACCCATGTGGGGGCCACATGCAATACATCTAAGGGCTGATTTTTTTTACACAATATTCTCCTCTCTATGTATATCATCATATTAAAAATTCAGCTAATTCTAAAATTTTCTAACCCCTTCAAATTAGTCCTTAAAAAATTAGTAACTATTCAACTCTTTATTTGACCGTTGATTTAGAACGGACGGAGTTGAGGTTAGAAATTTCAGAATGAGCTGATTTCAGGTGAGTATGTTCTATTCACTATGTAGATCATTATGTAAAAAAATAGCCCTTAGATGCATTGTATGTGGGCCCCACATGGGCGGGATGATATAAGGAGGCTATATAAGGGGAGCTATATATATATATATATATGAGAGTGGATATATGGCCCCGGCTATATAGCCCAAAGTTGACCTCGTCATCTGGACGATTGATTTTAAAAGCTATAGACGGTTGGTAGGATATAATGCTGACATGGCGAATTAAATGCAACAAACCGGCTTCACGGCTTGGCTCGACATGAATGTCTCTCTCCCTCTCTCAGACTCTTTCTAGATCTCCATCTCTTTCTCTTTCTTTTTTTCAGATCTCTCTCTTCTTTCTCTCCCTAAAAATGTAGACGAAGACAACAACGGTGGTGATGATGATGGTGGTGGTGTATCTGTTTTGTTTTGTGAACCCTTGATCTCCGTTTTTCAGTTTCCGTTTTTTCTTTTTGTTTTGGCTGGGTATCTCTTTTGCTCTTTTGTTCTTTTTGGGTTCTCTGCAAAAAAAAAAAATCAGTTGTTCTTTTTCTGGCAATTCCACTAGTTTAATGCTTGGGCCTGTAGTTTTCTTCACTCAGAAATGGATTTCTTTGATCCCAATAAAGATCTTTGAGAAGTGGGTTTTTGAGATCTGAGGGTTCTTTCTTCTCTGTTGGGTTACCTGTGACTCAAAAAACAAACCACCCTTGTTTGTTTTTCCGTTCCTAAAGGGATTCCGCGTTGCCGGCGCCGACGACGACGAGGAAAGGGAGAGGGATTGTTCAAGGAGGGCAACTTCAAGATGTCAGGTTGATGGCTATTTTTTCCGTTCTTCTCCACAACTCTGGTAATCTCCAAATCAAGCCGTGTTGGATTTCTTCTTCACATTCTTTGTTGGTTCTTTACAAAAATTTGATTTTTTTAAGAACTCTAAAATATGTAAGATCTGATTTTTGTGATTTGGGAGAAAAAAATAAGATCTGATGTTGACTATTCATATTAAATTTCTTTAGCCAAGCCAAGTCACTTCTTCAGCCGATCCAAATTTTGTAAGAGGCTTGCCACATCAGCAGCATCTCAACCGTACACCATTTATAAATAGACAGTCCGGATTGAGTGGTGAACATTGGGCCATATAGGAGGGGCCATATATCCTGTCTCTNCATTTCATTTTACCTCAAGCGAGTTCACCCAGTCCAACCCCGAGTGAAAAGTCCCCGGCGACGATTCCGTCTATGTTGCTGGATAAAGGTGGTGGGATACCATTTATTAATAGTAATCCAACGGCTCCTTTACCTACAGGTGAAACTGATGCGGCTATCATACGCCAATTGCCAGCATCTGGTCCTGGAAGGCAGGTGCCCTTGTCCTCTTTTACTAGATTTTGAGCCTCAAAATCCCTAACTCGACGTAGAAGAACAATGCACCACCATCATCAGATAATTGGCTTGGCTGCCCTAGAAAATGAGAAAGTATCGCACCATACGATAATGCAAGCACACAGAGCTTCTGTCTCTCTTCTATCTTACTATCTTTCTCTCCGCCATCTCTCTCTATTAGGGCTTGTTTAATTCATTTGATTTAGGTTAAAACTCTATATATCTTCATGTTCTAAAATTCTTCAAGATGGAAAAGTGATTTAACTTAGAAACATGGATTTTCTTCATGGGTTATTTAAATGTTTTGGTTATTTTGTGGAATTTCTTCCTGGATTTGGTTTTAAAACTCGTTTGTTTATTGAAATTGTTAGTAATAGCTTGTCACTAATTTTTACTTAATCTTGAGGTTTTGGAATCATGATCTTGAGGAAGGAAAAAAAATAAAAATAAAAGAAAAGTCTGTCGGTGAAGAGAGACTTTGAATCTCTCGACACGATTTCCAATTAAAAGGCACCGGGAGAATAATTTTTTTTATTGAATCTCTCTCAAATGAGTACAACACGTGATGCTTGAGCGAGGGGTACTTTGGTCTTAAAATTTCACGTGTGAGTCGCACGTACACCAACAGATGTTCTCACGACGGAAACCGTCAAATCGAGGGGGTAAGTTAATTGTCAGATTTTTGAGGGGGGTAAGTTCAAGGAGCTAATAATTCTGAGGGGGTATATTAAATTAATCCTAAAATTTATGATGCAAATATATCCATTGGATTGATTTGCATGTTGGCAACTATTTAGTTAGTTTACAGGTTTAATATATGGTGTCCTATATTTCTTAGGAGTAATTGGTTTAGTGTTTGTTAAGAGGAACTTATTCCTCAAGTTGTTTATATGTGCCTACGTGGGTTGTTGAGTAGTGAACCTACTTATATTTTGTTAACTAGTTTTTAGAAGTGTGGAGTTGTGCTATACGTGATCAATTGGACTAGTGTAGTAGTGGTAAAACTGTAATATGAGTGAAAATGGAGATGTCTATTTTTTATTTTTTTTCTCTCCTTATGAATGTCTAAGGGAATTAATTTTTTGTGTGGTGTAAGTGTGGTACATCAAGAATTGAAATTAATCAAAATGTCTTTGTTCCTGTTTTTATGTGGTGTAAGAAAATTAACACACAATTCATATATGCAAATTTGAATTTGCAATGAAAATTTGATTTTGCAATGAAAATTTGAATTTGCATATTTTGTAACATTTTAAAAGAAAAAAAATACTATTGACTGGTGACTTGTCTCATTTCAAAAAAATATAATATTTAAGAACAACTGATTTGTATTTTAAAAGTTATGTCAGTTTTTAAAAATAAAATAAAAAAAGTTAGTTGGTGCTTACAACTTGTGTATTTATTGCAGGGGCATTCTCGTCCAGCAAATGCACATGTGTGGTTTCTTCTCTTTTTGAACTAAACTATTTTCAAACTTTTAGTTGGGACTTAACTGTCTTATTACCCCTCAAATGGGACTGAACCATCGTTCCCCTATTATCTTTAGAAAAAGCTAGGAAAGAAAATTTACAAATAAATAAAGAGAACAAATCAAAATACATCGTTATGTATACATTATATGTGGGGCCCACATGAAATTCATCCAAAGGATGATATTGGTTGAAGATGCTCTCCTCATTATCATAAAATATTAGGACATTCGTGAACTTGTAACACCATCATCCGATGATTAGAAATCACTGAAAATAAAGGGTGATTGAGCTATTTATTTTACCATTACGGTTACAAGTAACTAGTTTTAAAATTGGCTTTTTTTTTGTAAGGATGACCTACTCATTGCTTAAATCATCTACTCATCTAAGAAAACACATCAATCTATGTATTAAGCTATGTGAGAACTTGACCGGCCAATAGGTGGTGAAAGCAGAGTGTTAGAATAAATTGGGTGGAAATATCTCTTTCCAATAATTCGTGTGCAGTTAAATTATGTACATCGCAAAAACATTCAAGTAACTAGAAAGCAAGATCTGGCCCTTCATTTTATTTTTTTTTCTAATCTCATGAGGTGAGCCAGCCCGCCCTTAATAAATATTTTCAAAGATTGGTGTTTTTGGAAAATTAAAATTTCAGTGGTTTAACAAATTAAACCAGCAGATGCAAGTTGGTTAGTTTTGTATGTTGCTAGGTAGGCGAACTTGGGCACAAATGTGAAATAACTCCTAAAATTACGCTAGTAAAATTCATTAGAAAAAGCTAACGTTTCAAACTCAAGACCTCCTAATAAATGAAAAGAAATTAAGGATGTACGTGTACCGCCATTGAACAAAAAGCACTTGTACATTTTGATGCACTTTGTTAACTTGTTTAATTCTCTTATAGTTTGTTTGAATGGGGGATTTTAAGTAGGATTTAACTAGTTTTCTATTAAATTTCTGATCCCACAAAATTTCTACTGAAAATCCCCCTCCAAACAAACCATTAATGTGGAATGACAAAATCCTTCTACCAGTTGTTAATCTAATATTATAATGAGGCTCCTATGCGGCTTGCATATGAGCCGTGTATGAAGTTGCATGACTTTTGTTACATTTTTTTTATCTTTTTTAAAAATACCTTATATACTTGATTTACACTTGCCAATGGGGTCACATGGAGTGAATCCAAGGGCTGAGTTTTTTTTTTACGATGATCTCGTCAACGTGTAGTCACATCAGCCTATATATAATCACCAGTGGACCGCTCCTAATACATATTTTATTCTTACATTTTACTTACACGTGTTTGTGTGTTCATGTAGAGATAATCCAAAGTCTGATTTTTTGTGTCGATGATCTATCCATCGTTTAGATCAACATTAGTGCATGTATCGTTCTCATGTGATCCACCTAATACCCAAAATAATACGCTGAACAATTTGCTAACTCACAAGAGACAAAAATGAGTTTGTCACGTGTGTAATGCGTTTGGACATCCCAACTGCAATTTTATTTCTTTAAATAATAACGCGATGCAAAATTTGTCAATTTACTATGCGCATGTGACAGTACAAAACTCATTGTTGGGAGAAAGCCCTTATATTTCGTTGGCAAAATCTTCCTCGAGTTTGCATCAACTCCCTTCCGACCTCAAAAGGGTACATTTGTAAACCCAATTTTACTATTGTCGGTGTGAAATTGACTTCAACACAACCCAATCTATCATCCAGCCGTTGGGTATTTTTGGGTAAAAACTGATGGGACAAATGTTATAACATCCGACCGCTCGACCATGGGTCGTGTCGATTCTACACTTTTGTATTTGCCATAAATGCCCTCCAATTAGAAAGTCTTGATGTGGACTTTAGAAATTAGTACGTCAAGGAGGAGGAGTATGAGGAGGAGGAGGAGGAGGAGGAGAAGTGCCCATGGAAATATAGTGGTGACGCAATCGTGAGATATATATGGAGTCCCACCTATGATTGACTGGATGGTGTTGAAGTACCACTCCAGGAAAAGCTTGAGACTGATCCATTTTTGATCGACATACACCCATATGGCTCTCATGTCCCTCTCTATTCTTTCATGCTTGGATTCGCGGCCGTATTAATTAGTGATAGGCAGGAGGATTCACCATCAGAACAATCCAACTTCTACGAATTACCAGTTTAAATTATTAATTAGTGTGCTTTTAATTAATTACCCTTATTATTAATTAAAGCATGTTTAGACTAAAAACCAGCTGCTTAAAGCTCTTTTAATATTTGTTTTTGAGCCTAAAATTGATGGATTATTGAACAAAATTAATTAAGGGCACTATAATCAATTTTAGGTCCAAAAATAAACCATTATTATAATGGGATACAAACAGAGCTTAAAATATTTTTTTGCTTTGTTGTTCTTCTGTACTTCTGTATACCTAATATAATTAATTATATACATTCAACGGGTCTATTAATTGGATTCTCCCATTGTTTAGGCACGGAACTTCAATATCTAATTTAAATAAAGTTGTCCTACTCCATCTGTGTGTTTATTTATTGGGGCTAGCCTAGGGCTGCACACGGTTCGGTTTGGTTAGTTTTTTATCAAACTCATAGCCAAACCATTAATTAATTTAGGAGGACCAAAACCATACTAAACCATGATATTTTTTTTTAGAACCAAAATCACGCCATCGGTTTTTTCTAAATTTTGAATCTTTTTAAGAATTTTTTATTTTTTTAACGAACAAATCATTTAAAACTAAAGTTTAACTAGATTAAAAAAAATTTAATATATGATATTTATCAATTGATCATTTAAACTTAAACTAAAACATGACATAATTAGAGCACTTGCATTTTAAATAATTAAAGTTCGTTCAAACTTAAAAAATAAAAAATTGATAATAACTAAATATTTATTTAAATTTAAAACATGAAAAAAAAATCCAAGTGTTTAACCATCTTAAGTAATTATTAATTCTCTCTTTTTGTGAAAATTATTAAATTTAATATGAGAAGATCATCCTTACCAAAAATTATATCAATCAAAAATAATTATAAAGTAATTTATAGGCCATCTATTTTAATTATTACTTTTAAATTAAATTTTGATAGGGTTAAAAATTTTGGTACGATATGATTAGGGATGAAATCATAGCTTTTTTAAGAAGAAAACCACAAAACACAACAAATTTATTTGGTGTGCCTAAAAGCTTGTGGGGTACGTGTTAAGAAATAATTTGGTCAAATTCTAATTTTACAAAAAAGTAAGGCACAATATACTAAAATCTTAATAATTGGTGGGGCACTCAATTTCCTCATATATATTAGATATTAGAGTTTTAAATTTTTTTGGTGGGGCACACTCCCCAACAACTTGCAAGATAGCTCATTCACGAATATGATTTATTTTTATTTTTTTATGAAGATACATGTTGAAGTGTGTGAAGAGTTCATCTTCATATCTTAGATATCTCTATATGGATCACAACATATTTTCTATAGCAACATAGTGGCAATTTTAATCACGTTCTGTCCACAATTAAATTTTTTCATAATAAAAATAATAATTATACAAAATAATAAATATACTATAAATAAATTAATAAACATGTATAAATTTGAGAACATACATCACATATATGTATTGTCTCATATAAGATACAAATTGACATAGATACATTGACTTATAAAATTGTGATTATATTAAGAGTCAGGCTCTTTAATTCATATTTTCATGAGTTAGCATGCATATTTATACATAATAATGCATGTGTATACTATATAGATATACGTGCGAGTTTTTTCTAGTTTGGTCTTTCGGTTCAGTGTTTTGGTACAGTTTCGATTTTTTGGTTTTTGAATTTTTTAGTTTTGGGGTTTATCAGTATTTTTTCGGTTCGGACTGGTTCGGATCGAACTTAAAACCGCAACATGTGCAGCCCTAGGCTAGCCAGAAAATTATTCTAGCCCAATTTTTTTGCATGCTTCACTAAAAATGAATTGAATGGAATATGTAAAAACATTGGGTAAAATATATATATATACGAGCCCCCCACATGCGCTTCGCACGTGTGAGTTGGTTGTCCATCCTCCTATGAGAGTTTGATGTCCAAACGCGCTACGCGCGTGACAAACTCATTTTGCCTTCACATGTGAGTTGCCAAATTATGTGGCGCACAAACATGTATAAGTCAAATGTAAGAATAAAATGGGTATTATGTGGACCCACTGAGGACGATACATGTAGTGATGTTGATCTAGATGATGTATATATCATTGTCACAAAAAATCAGTCGTTAGATTAACCTAATGCGATTCCTTTAACAGTGTAAACCAAGTGTAATTAAAACAGAAAAAAATTATAGGATATAATCGGTATTGAACAAAATGAAAAAGGGAATGATTGGAGAATCAAATTAGACCTAAATTAGACCCCGAGTATGATTTTGTGAGCAAATCCAGGGTGCTTGTAGTATTACTCCTGATGATATTGAGAATCCTAACAAACACTATGAGCCATCCTACGCTATGAGCTATCCTAATTTTTAATAATAAAATAATAATTTTTTTATTTTTTAATTAATCTACCCCACCAAAGTAAACCACATCCTTACCACCATCCATGGCTGACGTTGATGTTGAATCTCTCCTCCCCACGGCCGACCCAACCAAAATTAAAGTAGTAGGTGGTGCCAACAAATTAACGTGCGTCTCCTCCATCAGATTCCTTTGGATTTTCAATATATCCATTTGTGAGATCCAAAACATCAGTTTGATCTAGTTGTTTCAGAGAGTAAAATGAATGTGAGAAGAAATTCATATTACCGGATTGATGATATATATATGCATTGATGGAACTTCATTACTGATTAATTTCTCTGTTATAAATAAATAGTACCGTATATATGAACAATATCGTATATATACAATACCGTAAATGATAACAGTATTCAAATCTGTGACTCAACAGTCACGTGTACAGTAAACCGTGACAAAACATATGTTTAATACTATTCTGAATAATATGGAAATAGTTCATGTATAGTACCCGAATAGTACGGGAATAGTAATCGCATGACAGAACAGTAACCGTAGCTAAAAACTATAAATACCCCTTCATTTTAGTTTTAAAACTAACCCCAAACTATTTCTCTCTCTCTCTCTCTCTCTCTCTCTCTCTCTCTCTCTCTCTTTGGAATTGGTTTCATTCTCTCCTAAATTCTCTTCTTATTTTATTATTATGTTAGTTAGATTTTCAAATCAAGTATTGAAAGGATAAATTTCTACAACAAGGTGATGATTAAAAAATAAAATTTTAGAATTAAACTGAGGAAGGGGACTAATCCTAAGTAAAAACCTATATTTTAAGTTATTGCTTATGATGTTTTAATCGTAATTCTAATTATTGAGATATTAATTTTTTTATTATTATAAATAAATTATTGTGAAATTAATTTAATAAAAGAAAATTAAAAATGTGTTATACAATATATTGTAAGAAAGAAATCGGAGTTATGGAAATGAAAGAGAATCAAGAGATGGGATACAAAATATGATAATCAAGATGAGGTTAGTTCCCATGAAAATGTGGTTTCCTGCGGATGACGGTTCTTAATAACCGTGGTTGGCTCACCGGAATAAGCCCTAACAACCTTAAAAAATAAAGAATTTCTGATGGTTTCATAACCTTGGTTGGCTCACCGGAACAAGCCGTAACAAAAGGACAATCTTAAAAATAAGGATTAAATCAGTGATGCTATTGTTTCAAATAAATGTTACTTTTTCTACTGTAAAGACTTTTAGCAACGTTTTCTAGTAAGTAGCATGGTATTTCATTATGTTGTCATTTTTCAGTAATACTTTCTGATACAAAAATGTTGTATTTATTATGTTGTTACTTTTTTGTAACGTTTTCTAATGAAAAACGTGGTATTTATAAGTGATTTTGCTTACAAAGCGTGGCTAAAAGCCTTAGAATTGGAAAATAGCAACGGTTTTATGTATTGAGTTTTCGAGGTTACAATATGTTTTATTATGACTACTATTCCATATACATTCATACCTTGATCTAATATTTTTGGTGAAACTCTAGTGAGCATCGCTCACCTCCAATATTTTTCCCCCAAAACTCATATTATTCTGAAACTTGTAATCCTTTCCTCTACATAGTGAAATTTTGAGCCATTTAATTTTCTATCATGTAAATGAGGCCGAGATTATAAGTTTCTAACAAGATCGACCCTAACTAAAATTTAAAATCCACTAACTAGTTATATATTAATTAATACTTAAACTTAAAAATTACTAATTTAAGTTAAAATTTTAAATTTCAACCAAAAGAGATTAATGACCTTACTAAAACTTAAAGTCGTCACTTATTAGAGTCCAATTTTTTAAACCTACATTACAAATGACGAGGAATTGCTTCGTGCCGAAGGCACGTACAGGGTTATACCTTGTAAATATATAATTTAATGGTTAACGGGTTACCCGACGTAGTTAAAGCGGATTGACTCGTCTAACTCGTGGAAAAGTCAACTTTAATCTTACCTATTTAATTGACGGATCAAGTTAGGATCGAATTTGACAGGTCGGGTCAACTTTTGCCAGATCTACTTGTAGTTCCAGCAAATGTTTTGAGGAAAATGGGCAAATTTCATTACTCACACAAACACAGAGAGTAAAGGCCATAAAATTTTTAGTTTTCCAACAAAATGCCATGGTTGTTCATTAATATAAGGCTGATAGTTTCGTGGCATCTTCCTCGAGTTTGCTGACTCATCCGCTCACTTATACCTGTACAAGGGTACATTTGTAAACCATTTTACCAGGTCGGTGTGAAAGGGACAGGAACACAACAAAATCTATCATCCAGCCGTTGGGTGTTACAACATCCGACCGCTACGGTCACGTCGGCACACACTTTCGTATTTCCAATAAATGCCCTCCAATTTGGAAGTCTTGACGTGGACTTATAGGAAGTTTTGTTTTCTTGTGTGTCTTTTTAAAGACCACCACCAGTTTGGAGGAGGGACAAAAGCAAAGCAAACTAATTGATTTACATGAAACTTGAAACCAGCTGCAAATTTTCCGATTTACCCAAAAAAGAAAAGAAAAAAGAATAACTGCAAACTTTGAGCATGATTAAGTTCCGGTTAAGACGTCAGAAAAGGCGTTACTATTTTCTCGGCGGCAATCCTAAGTATGTCAAGGAGGAGTGGCCATGGAAATACAGTACTGGTGACGCGATGGTTCGATATGGAGTCCCACCTCTGATAGATTTGATGGTGTTGAAGTACCAAGGAAAGCTTGAGAATCCATTTGAGACACACCCATGGCTTATGATCATCTCCATTCTCTCTCTACTTCTCTTCTTCTTCTTGCCTCCCTCATTTTCTTCATCCATGAAAAAGAAGCTCTCTGGTTTGATATTGGGTTGTCTTGTTATATCTATATTAGCTTCACTCTGTCTTCCTGATCACTCATTCTTCTGGATTGCTTACCTCATTTGTGCTTTCCTTGCAAGTTATAACTTCTTATTGCCATCCTGCTTCTTTCATGCGTGGATTCGCCCCAAAGATGTCTCAATACGTGATTACTGTTTCAGCATGATGAGGAGGATCAGTACTACCAGTACTACTAGTAATAATAGGCAAGAGGATTCACCATCAGAACAATATTCCAACCACGACGAATTACCAGTTTAAATTATTAATTACTGTGTGTTTAATTACCCAGCTGCTGCTAGAAGCTCTTTTAATAATTGTTTTTGAGCCTAAAATTGATGGATTATAGAACAAAATTAAGGGCACTGTAATCAATTTTAGGTCTATAAACCATTATTTTAATGGGATACAAACAGGGCCTAAAATATATTTGCTTTGTTGTTCTTCAGTACTTCTACCTCATATGGCAGAACTTCAATATCTAATAAATTTGTCCAATTCCATTTGCTCGTTTATTTATTGGGGCCACGTACGGGTGTAAAAAATATCCGACAGACCGATACTCGGCCCGTTCGGCACGAGTCCAACTCAGCCCACGGGTAACCAAACCCCGGCTCATTCTTACACTCTGTTTACACTCACTTTTAAGGCGCACATAAAAATGTTCAAAGGGGTTATGTTTGTAATCAGTTGTTAACAAAACCGGCAGACCTAACCAGGTTTGTCTTGTAGGACCTGTACATAGGTAGGCGAGCTTGGGCTCATAAGCTGAGTAGATGGGCTAGGCCCATAAACAAGTAGGTGGGTAAGGCCTGTTAATAGGTAGGTAAGCATGAGCCTGTACATGGACCAAGTGGGCTAGGCCAGTAAAGGAGATAAATTGATAAAATCTAAGCTCACACATCGCCTCCACGTCACTAGAATGGCCATTTCGCTCTATGTCCAACCGTGAACAAACTATGTAAAAGAACTATAATTACATGAAAAAAACTCCTTATGCTAAGCTAAGAGGTTTTAGAATTATTATGGCTTTGGTAGCTCATTACGATCTAGAGCTTCACCAGATGGATGTGAAAACAGCTTTTCTGAATGGGAGTTTAGAAGAAGAGGTCTACATGGATCAGCCTGAAGGCTATCTTGAAAAGGGAAAGGAACATATGGCGTGTAAACTTAAGAAATCAATATACGAACTTAAGCAAGCCTCCCGACAATGGTATCTGAAGTTTAATGATACTATTACTAGCTTTGGATTCGAGGAAAACATCGTTGACCGATGTATATATCTAAAGATTAGTGGGAGTAAGTTCATAATTTTGATTTTGTATGTTGACGACAT
>MVGT01002338.1:133307-149975 GCA_002174775.1 Macleaya cordata | reverse complement strand
GAAGAACATAGACACCGTCAAGATTATTAAAGGAGTTGCAACTATGGACGAAGAGAAACTCGCCACCACGGACGAAGAAAAGCCTCTAACTCCAACATAATTTATTACATGGTTGTTTGCAGATTCGTCCATAGTTAAAGGTAGAGAATTCTAAATCTTTAACATCAGGTAAATTTCTCTAACTCCCATCTTCGTGTTCATTTATTCGAGCCAGGATATTTTCGCCCAACTTTTATATGTCTTACCGAACTCATTCATGCACTCTGACAACACCCACCTTTTGGGGCCCACAAAGAGATAATATGATCGAAGCCATTTTTGTGAGGATAGAAGGCTATTTCAAGAATAAGTGAAAGAACTCCTTTAGGAGAGTAAAATTTTAGGGAACAAAAATAACCTAATCTTCTTATTATGTTTAGGTTCCATCCCACCTTAAGATGATTTTGTAAATAAAACCTAAAAACGAGTAAAAAGACATTGCATCCCTTGTTAAAACTAAAGAAAGAAAGAAAAAGAAGTTAGAGAGAGAGGGTAGAATGAAAAAGAAAAGGAGAAAGAGAATGAGGGAGATAAATCAAGAGAAAATGAGGGAGAGAGATCGGGATCTGATCGAGAGATACGAGGAAGAGAGAGATCGAGATCTAAATTTGAGAAAAAGATTACAAGATTTGAGTTTGCGAGAAAATAATATATAACGGAAAAGAGATTGAAATCAAAATCTACAAAATTTAAAGAAAAAAGATCGACATCGAACGGGATCTGAGATTTGAGTTGAGGAAGATGAAGAAGAGGTTAAAGATGATGAAATTAAGTAGTTGCAGATTTAATGGAGTGATGAAGTTGCATACTACTTGCATACTACTCACATACTTGCATACAACTATTTGGGTTGAAGCTTCTCTGACCCTTTTAGGGTTTAAGAAGAGTATATTTATAATATAATAGAAGTAAAATTACAGTTATACCTTTGATGTTGGTGTACATCCATGAAAAATAATGTATCTCTCTCTCAGGAATACTACATCCGTTGACACCCCTCTCAAGGCGATCAGGTGGAACACATAGAGAGAGCTTAAATTTCAGATTGAGAGAAATCTAAAATATAAAATAAATTAAATAAAAATAAAAGATGCAATAGATTTAACGTGGTTCAGTTTGATCATCGACCTACATCTACGACGGAAAGCCTACAACAGGTGATAACCAGTCAACACTATTCTGGGATGCCTGATTACATAGATGGCACTTTGTATTTATAGAATGAAACAACTTCTAGTCTAAGACTGTTGGGGGCGTCCCTCCATATGAGGGGGCCCACCAACAGTTTGGCCTACTTATTTAGATAAGGGGTAGGTTGGTAATTTTACCTGTCTCTTTTGAGACAAATTATAAAACAAATATTTTAGGGTTTAGTAACCTATATATGACATCAGCAGCAACAGAGAGATAGAGGGTTAGAGAATAAAAGTGTCTTGAGAGAGAAGAGAGAAAAATTCTCTTATGTGCATAGTGCTTGGAGAAGAAGAATAAGGAAGTGTTCTTGTGCGTGGTTTTGCGACGACAGTCATCTGCAAATCTCCGTTGTTTGTTCATATCTTCAAGTGGTTGTATTTCTAGGGTTTCTTCAAATCCTAGGTGGTGAGATACTCTATTCTTTGTTATTGTTGATTGGAATCTACCTTAGGGTAATGAACTTGTGTTATCCACCATTTTGGTAAAAAATTCGTTAACCAAGGGCACTTCTGCATCTTGATGATTAAATCCCTATTGTGTTGGGGATTCTAGGTTTTTAAAATTTAAACTGGCAGCGGAATTAAAAGTAGTTTAAAACTATTTCCTTGAATCCCTTTTAATTCTTAATCGCTGTTAGGAATCTTAAGAAGGTTGGAGGATTGTTACCTTTGAAGCGTGATTGATGAAGACACTATGTTGTAGTACTCCTCTTCCTGCTTCAATCCAACGGAGCGGATCTTCAAAACTGTTTCTCCTTCTTCCTCAAAACCAAGCCCTAGTTTCAGTATTAATGGAGGCTAGGGTTTTTAGTATTTTAGAAGTAATTAGAATAGATGGAGAGGGAGGGGATGGGAGCCACGATTTTTAGAGGGGTGGTCCTCTAAAAATCGCCCCTCCCTTATATATATAAGGGAGGCCATCCTAACCCTAATTCCAATTCCTAATTAGATCTAAATTGGGTCCCACTAAAACTAGCTAATTAATTTAGTTTCCTAATCCCTTTATAACTCTTATAAAATTAGGAACTAAAATAATAATTACAAGTTGGTCCACCAAGGACTTGTAATTGAACCCTCTAGGTTTAGTGGAATTAATATAAAACCCTCCCACTACTTAATTTATAAACAGTCCCTCCACAGTTTCTGATATTCGTAAAAACCCCTTAGCTTAGTAACATTTACAAGTCAGCACTATGGGGTAATTACTTATTTACCCTTAACCATCAAATGCATTGACATTAATATTTATTCTAATAATCTTCTAAACATTTTAGAAGATCACTGGCCAGTTTAGAATAATATTCCATGCATTGATTTAAGTGAATATCTTTGAAGTGGATTTCATGTTGAATATTATAATCCTACTATGAGATTACAGTCATCCATTTTGCTCAGAATATTGGATCACGTTTTTCGTCGATTGACCTCACTGTTTGCAAAACAAAACAACTGTGACCCACATGCAGGGTATATATATATTCTCAGAATTAAGGACTTTTATCCAAAGTAGTGTAAAAATACTTTAAATGAGCTGATATGAAATATAAAGTATTTTTCGACGATCTAGTTCAATGTATTCCAAATACATCAATATACAAGTCTAGAAGTCTCTACTTCTGTGATGGAGATACATCACATCACTTACGTGATCGACTTCAGTATATTATAGTCTTCCAAATAACGTGTAGTTTATTTAGACCATGAACAAAGCATTAACTGATGAATCATATCTCTCCTCATATACAACACTTGTATATGAATAATTCATCGAAATTATTAATCTCACCATGCATGTTAAATATGATAAATTAAATTAATGATAAATCAAGTAACCATAGATGTCAAACTTGTTGTTTTTAGGGCATAACCCCAACATATTGTTCTAGGGAGAACTTTATAACCCCATTATCATCATAGTGGAAGATTTTTGGACTCGGTTTCATGGTTTTTTACCATTCACATTAAAGGGGTTTTCCACATAAAAATCTTGGTGTCTTGTTATCTTATTTACTTGATTTATTTTTTTAGCACTTATTATTGTGGATTGTGGTTGTGGTTTTTTTGTCTATTGATATTGTGCACAGGGTAGTGGGATTTTCCTAACAAAACTGGTATCAGAGCATTGGTTCAAGTTATCGTGTGCAATTAATCATGGATGTAAACACTAATCGCATGATTTATTTAAATGGGGAAAATTATATGATTTAGAAAGCANCTAAGGGGGGAGGTGGGACTCCAAAATAAGGATTTGTTGGAAAACATATTTTCCTGGGAAATAAGTTTTCAGGGATTCTTGGCAGCCAAACAAACCAGGGAAACATGAATCACTGGTCCCTATTGAATCCCTACCTTGAAATCCCCCATCCAAACAAACCTAAAAAAATTAATTGTGTCCCTGGGTACTATAATTGATTTAGGCCCATAAACAATTAGTTTGAAGAGAAAGAAACATGGCATATATATATATNCTTATTTCGGAAGCTTAGGAAATTAACCTACAAGGATGGTACTTCAATTGCACAAAACTTAAATGAAATGAAAAGTATTGTGAATCAACTTGCTACTATGAAATTGGTTTTGGATGATAAGTTGTAGGCTTTACTTCTTTTAAATTCCTTACCTGACAGTTAGGAGACATTGGTGGTATCTCTCAGCAACTTTGCTCCTGATGGAGAATCGACAATGAGCCTCGTAACAAGAAGTTTGTTAAATGAAGAAACTAGAAGAAAATCATTAGAGCAATCTCATTCAGAGGCACTTGTTATAGAGAAATGGGGGATAAGTAAAAGCAAGAAACCTCATTACCGTAAAAAGTCAAGAGGTAAGTCCAAAACAAGAAAAGATGTCTAGTGATTGTGGAAAAATGGGTCACTACAGAAATGAGTGCAGAATACTTAAGCAAGAACAACAGAAGGAAAATAGATATGGAAAACAAGATAAGGAGGTTGCAGCTGTTGCAACAGATGGTGAGCTTATTTTATTCTCAAATTGTGAAAATGTTTGCTTAAGTGCTACAGGTTAAGATACAGATTGGGTGATAGACACAGGTGCTTCTTACCATGCCACTCCTTACAAGGATTTCTTTATCTCCTACAAGACAGGTGACTTTGGTGTTGTTAAAATGAGAACCATTAGTGTTTCAAAAATTGTAGGAATGGGTGATGTGAAAGTTGAATATTGGTTACACGTTAGTCCTAAAAGATGTGAGGCATGTACCAGATCTCCGTTTGAACCTAAATTCTGCTGAAAAATTAGATGAGGAAAGGTACAACAGTCAATTTGGTAGTGGACAGTGGAAGCTTACAAAGGGATCTATTATGGTAGAAAGAGGAAAAAGGATTTGTACCTTGTACAAGACTCGAACCAAATTATTGAAGGGTGAATTGAATACTATTGAGAAGGAATCCTCTACAGATTTATGGCACAAGCGATTTGGTCACATGAGTGAGAAGGGACGTCAAATCCTCGCCGAAAGGCAAGTCTTGCCCAATATAAAAGGTACACTTCTAAACACTTGCACTCATTGTTTAGTTGGTAAGCAACACAGAGTTTCCTTTCATAAAGATTTATCTAGAAGAAAATCTAGTATTTTGGAACTTGTTCATTCTGATGTTTGTGGACCTTTGAAGGACAAAATAATTGGTGGTGCTTTGCATTTTGTTACTTTAAGTGTGGGCATATGCTTTGAAGACTAAAGATCAAGTAATTGAGGTGTTCAAGACTTTCGATAACATGGTGGAAAGAGAGATATGAAAGTTATTGAAGTGTATCCGCACAGATAATGGGGGAGAATACATTGGAGACTTTCAAGAGTACTGTGAAAGCTATGGTATTAGGCATGAACAGACAGTTCCTAAGAATCCACAAAAAAATGGTGTAGCAGAAAGGATGAATCGCACCATTATTGAAAGAATCAGATGTATGCTCTCACATGCCAACCTGCAAAGAAGTTTTTGGGGTGAAGCAATGCACATCACATGTTATCTCATCAATTTATCACCTTTAGCACCGTTGGATGGAGATGTAGCTGAAAGAGTATGGACAAGTAAAGATGTTAATTATGGACACCTTAGGGTGTTTGGTTGTAGGGCATTTATGTATATGCCTAAAGATCAGAGATCCAAACTTGATGACAAAGCCAAACAGTGTATTTTCTTAGGTTATGCAGATGAAAATTTTAGTTACAAATTATGGGATCCAGTTGACAAGAAAGTTATAAGAAGTAGAGATGTCTTTATTAAAGATCAAACTATTCAAGACATTGAGAAGATTGAGAAGCATGAGCCTCACAGTGATGATCTCATTGATTTGGATCCGATTATTCCTCCCAGTGTACAATATCAGCATGATGATAATGGGGGTGATGCAGGAGAAGCAGAAAATTATGAAGAAGAAGCTCATGAAGATATTTCTGTCGATAATGATTTGCAAGGCGTTCAAGCTCCTCAAGAACCACCAGTTGAATTAAGAAGATCCACTAGAGAAAAATAACCATCAAAGAAATATCTTCCACATGAGTATGTAATGATTACAGATGGGGGTGAACCAGAGTCTAATGAAAAAGCTCTTGATGTTCCTAACAAAAATGAATGGCTGAAAGCTATGCAAGAAAAAATGAATTCTCTACATAGGAACAACACATATGAGTTGGTTGAAAAGCTAGAAAAGAAGAAAGTTTTGAAAAACAAGTGGATTTTTAAAATCAATACAGAAGAAAAGAGCTCAAAACCAAGGTACAAGGCACAGTTAGTTGTGAAGGGATTTGGGCAAAAGAAAGGTATTGACTTCGATGAAATTTTCTCACCAGTGGTGAAGATGTCCTCTATACATGTGGTATTGGGGTTAGCTGCAAGCATAAACCTAGAGATTGAACAACTAGATGTGAAGACAGCTTTCCTCCATAGAGACTTGGAGGAGGATATGTATATGGAGCAGCCAGAAGGTTATGAAGTCAAAGACAAGGAACACATGGTTTGCAAACTGAAGAAGAGTCTATATGGGTTGAAACAACCCCCTAGGCAGTGGTACAAAAAGTTTGACTCCTTTATGAAGGATCATGGGTACAAAAAAATAGCTTCAGATCATTGTGTGTTTGTTCAGAAATTTTCTGATGGTGATTACATTATTCTTTTACTTTATGTTGATGTTATGTTGATTGTTAAACATGATGTTAACAAAATTGACAGGTTGAAGAAAGATCTGAGCAAGTCTTTTTCCATGAAAGGCTTGGGTCTAGTAAGACAAATTCTAGGCATACATATCTCAGAGGTACTTCTAAATCTTGTTTGTGCGTTGGTGGTGGAGTGCCAGTATTAGAGGGTTACACAGATGTAGACATGGCAGGAGATGTTGACTCCTAGAAGTCCACATCAGGTTACTTGTTTACTTTTGCAGGGGGAGCTGTGTCCTGGCAATCAAAATTGCCGAAGTGTGTAGCTTTATCTATTATAGAGGCAGAGTACTTTGCAATTATAGAATGTTGCAAAGAGATGTTATGGATGAAGAGACTACTTGAAGATCTTGGTGTGAAGCAAGACAAGTATGTCGTTCACTGTGATAGTCAGAGTGCCATTCATCTCAGTAAGAATTCAAGTTTCCACTCTAAGTCCAAGCACATCAATATGAGATATCAATGGATTCAAGATGTTCTTAAAGAGAAGGTGTTATAGATTGAGAAGATCCATACTGACGACAATGGTTCAGATATGATGACAAAAGCATTACCCAAAGGCAAGCATGAGTACTGCAGTAGCATCGCAGGCTTGGGGATGGTGGATCCCTCCTCATAAGTTGGAAGTGGGAAATTGTTGGGGGCGTCCCTCCATATGAGGGGGCCCACCAACAGTTTAGCCTACTTATTTAGATAAGGGGCAGGTTGGTAATTTTACCAGTCTCTTTTGAGACAAATTACAAAACAAAGGTTTTAGGGTTTAGTAACCTATATACGACATCAACAACAACAGAGAGATAGAGAGTTAGAGAGAGAAAGTGCCGTGAGAGAGAAGAGAGAAAAATTCTCTTATATGCATAGAGATAGGAGAAGAAGAAGAAGAAGGAAGTGTTCTTGTGTGTGGTTTTGCGACGACGGTCATCCGCAAATCTCATTTGTTTATTCATCTCTTCAAGTGGTTGTATTTCTAGGGTTTCTTTAAATCCTAGGTGGTAAGATACTATATTATTTATTATTGTTGATTGGAATCTACCTTAGGGTAAAGAACTTGTGTTATCCACCATTTTGGTGAGAAATTCGTTTACCAAGTGCACTTGTGCATCTTGATGATTAAATCCCCTATTGTTCTAAGGAGAACTTTGTAACTCCATTATCATCATAGTGGAAGATTTCTAGACTCGGTCCCGTGGTTTTTTACCCTTCACATTGAAGGGGTTTTCCACGTAAAAATCTTGGTGTCTTATTATCTTATTTACTTGATTTATTTTTCAACACTTATTATTGTAGATTGTGGTTGTGGTATTTTTCTCCATTGATATTGTACACAGGGTAGTGGAAACTAAACAGTATTAGGTAAATACATATATTGAAACGTGATCAAACTCTGATGTTTGATACAAAAAAAATCCAGTACATAAAAAAAGTTGATTCCTTGCATCTCGTCAAGGGAGTTTTAACAATTATTATATGCCAATCAAGTTTTTTTTGTCGCAGCGTACAAGATCTCAATCATATATCTGCTCGGAGACCTTGAGGGGGTCTCTTCAACGACAAACCAAGACGTATATCGCAAGGAGGATCCACAGATCAAGTTAAGCATCATCATCGTCGTCTTTTTCAAGAATGCATGGTTTCTCTAAAAATATACGTACTGAGTCCAAATCAACTCCGAAGAGGCAATAGGCAGCTTCAGTGCTACTAGAAGAAACAATAGGTAGCTTTTGGAGCCCGAAGAAATCAAATTATGGCTTAAAAACACACAATGGCCAATTGTAGAACAGAGAGTATCCGGATCACCACCCTAATCAACATCAGAGAAAGTTGTAAGCTACATAAAAGAGTTATGCGAATAACAAATACCATGTCCAAGTGTACCCTTCAGATAACGTAAAATACTTTTATTTATTGGGGGTCAGGAAATTCTTGCCCAATAATTTACATGTTTCACCCAATTTATTCTTACACTCTATTTACACTTACTTGGGACTCTATTTATAGTTACACTCACTTTTAGGGCCCACATGAAGATGTTTAAATGGGGTTATGTTTGTAATCAGTTGTTAGCAAAACCGGCAGACCTAAGTTAGTCCTGTAGGACCTGTACATAGGTAGGCGAGCTTGGGCTCATAAGCGGAGTGGATGGGCCAGGCCTAGGGGGCAAGGCCTGTTAATAGGTAGGTAAGCATGAGCCTGTACATGGACTTGGGCACACTAGTCTCATAATCCGGGGGATTTCTGTTAAAATTATGTAATTTAATATTTTATAGTTTTTATTTATTTAGAAACTGATTACAAATTAAATTCCCTGGAACAACAAAATTTATTTAAACTAATTATTGAGTGAGAGAAAGAAAATTATATTTTAACTTTGTTGCTATTAAATTTTAGAAACTAATTATATTATTTTTGTTGTTATTTTTTTTTCTAGTTCTTAGATAAAGTTTATGAATTTTTTAAAATGGAGTGAGAGAAAAAAATTATTTCTAAAGAGTTTGTAAATTTGGAAAACTAATTTTGTGAATTAAGTTGAGATTTTAGCACATAAGCAAAGTGGCTAAAAGAATGATATGTGACATCGAAAGTTTCGGCTATATAAGCAGAATAGATGGACTAGGCAGGTAAGGAGTAGAATTGATACAATATAAATTGCACAATATTGATCTGAAAACCCTCTTTATATAACGGTTTCATTGAAAGAACAAGCACTTTTTATTTTGTAAGCCTAATACCTATTTTTTAGTGTTTTGTAAGCAAAGGAGTTGGTTCCTTCTTTTATTTTAAAACTGCAAAACTTTGGTACCTAAACTACCATTTCCTTTGCTAAGAACGTAGACTTCTAATTATTTTTGCTTGTGGGGACCGATGACGTGGCAGAGAGAGAGAGAAAAAATAATATTTTTAAAATTTAAAATGCTATTACTTTTAATTACAAATCAGATTTTAACAAAATTTATATTTTCGGAAAGTATATTTCATGATCTCCAAAAGAAGACCAGACAACAATATCAAATTCAAAAAGAAAAAAAAAACCTTTGTAACTCGAATATGCACACAAATTGCATAATAAAAAACTCAAAAATTATGCAAGTTGTAATTTTCATAGGCTATTTTGCATACTTTTGAGCATCTGCACTTTTCTAAGCCTCTATACAAATAAATTACATAATAAAAATAACCCAGAAATTGTATTTGCATAGTTAAAAACTTATGCAAATTGTAATTTACATAGGCTATTTTTGCATACTTTGAGCATCTGCATATTTGTGAGCCTTTTATACAAAAGGACTGCATAGTAAAAAAAACTAAAAAATTACGTTTTTATAGTAAAAAATCTATGTGAGTTGTAATTTGCATACAATATGGGTTTTTATAGCTTCGTAAATAGGTTTTTTTCTAGATTTTTTTAGTTTTTTATTAGAATTTGGTATTCATGTCTGATCTTGTTTTGAAGATTTTGAAAAATGCTTTACAACGGTATAAATTTTGTTCAAATCCGATTTATATTTTGAAAGTTATAGTCATTTTTATGTTCAAATTCATTAATTGGGGTTTGCTAACGTGCACCGTTATTATTCAGGTTGGTTTTTTCGTCTTTTTGCATGGTGCTAACATGTGCCGAGGACTGTCCGTGCATAAAAAAAAAGCTGTCCTCCACGTCAATTTTTTTCCATGCAAGGGCATCCTACTCATTTTTCGTAGGTAAGGTTCTTAGGAATCTGGGACACAAGGTTTGGACACACTTCATATTTACTATTGAATGCAATCATCAAAATGTAAACAACTCAAAGTTGTTTCTCTTTAATTTAGGAATTAGACCTTTAATTTAGTAAGTGATAAAGATAATGACTTCAAACTATTAGATGATTACATCCAACCATAAATATGAAGTGTTTAAATTTTGTGTCAAAACCTTGAGTTGCAAAAACTTGACCCATAAACTGACACATTGATCACCTCCACGTCAGTGGAGCGGAGTGGCTATATCGCTCCATGCTCGAAGGCTAATAAACTAAGGTTGTATTTGCTAGCAAAGAAATGTGTACTAGGGAAATATGTTCATTTTTACCATTTGCATGAAATTATATTCATTTAGGGTGCAGGTGGGGGAAGTCTATTTCATTGAATTATATTGAAAATTAACTATTAGCCAAACTTTTAAGTTAATCCTTAATTCCGTGAATTTAAAAATACAAATAAGCAGCTGAATTTGTGTTGTTTCTACGAAACTGAACTAATGTTGTGGAATTGAAATGATATCAAATACAACCTAATAAGTAAAAAAACTAAAATTACGTGAGTGAAATTCTCTCGACCAAACTAAGACGTTTCAAACCTATGACCTCCCATGAATGGGTGGAATGCATGACAAAATCTATCTTACCAATTGTTAGTTTAATAAAAGGTTGATATTTCCTGGCATCTTCCTTGAGTTTGCTGACTCATCCACTCGATTTCGGCATCCGCAAGGGTACATTTGTAAACCAAATTTTAAAAGGTCGGTGTCCAAGTGACCAACACAACCCAAGCCATCATCCAGCCGTTGGTTGTTATTCCGTCAAAAGATGATGGGACTAACCTTATAACATCCGACCGTTGGACGATCGGTAAAATCGGCTCACTCTTTTGTATTTGCCACAAATGCCCTCCAATTTGAAAGTCTTGACGTGGACTTTAGGGGTGTCTTTTTTTCTTTCTTTTTAAAGACCTCCAGTTTGGGTTGGAGTTTGGGTTGGAGGAGAAACAGAATCAAACCAAACTGTAATTGCTTAATTACCTGAAAAAACTGCAAATCTTAAGCATGAATAAGTTCAGCTTAAGAGAGAATAAATTGGTTCGTAGTGACTTCCTTACCAAGTGATATGAACGAGGTTTTTATAGAAAAAGGTCGGGTAATTCAAGGGCCTTTTTTAATAGGAAGAAGAGCAGAGATACTGTATATCTTGGGCCTACAATGTTAAATTTCTGCTTCAAGATCTACGCCGTTAAGTTTTAGGTTTTAGAAAGAATAATCTACAAGATGAGTAGAACATCTGTACCAAAAATTATATCATTCTAAAATTTTTACCTTCATAAAAAATTAATGGGAAGTCGATTAAAAATTAACGGTGAACAATGAACGATGAGAAAAAAAGTCAATTTTTAATGGGACTACCAGTTTTAGAATGATTTGATTTTTGGTGAGGATGATCTACAAGATGAAGAGAACATTATCAAAAAATATCAGCCCTTAGATCAACAGCATGTGGGCCCCACATGCCACTGTACATATAAAATGTACAAATAACACTGTACTCTGATCCGGACTCTTGATTAAATCTAGATAAAAGCTTTAAAATTTAAGAGAACTTCACTACAATTGACCACATAAAAAAGATAAAAAAATATTAATCAATTGTTCTAATTTACAAGGACGAACCTGAAAGACCCTCTCATCAAAGACACCAGGTAAGATTTGAAGAGAATTTGAACTATTTTCATCACTAAAAGCCCAAGTTTGACAAACAATGGTGACTCCTCTTCACCATCACTGGTGATGACGAAACGAGTGGAATTTGTACTGACGAAGTTCATCTTAAGCAGCCATACGATCGGAAATCTGAACTTGTCACCGAAGTTTAGGTAAAGAAGAGCAGCTAATGTCAAAAAACTAAGAAGGGGATAAACCCTTTTCTTCCACAATAGAAGGAAAACGCCATCACCCATCTCTCTATTTTGGTTTTTCTCTTAGGGTTAATTTCTACTCTGTACCATTTTTTTTTTTGGGATAATTTAGTTTACCACCCCCCCAGAATAATTGGCTAATCGGACTTACCCCTCAAAAAATAGAGCGTGCGAGACGCACATGTGCCTTCTAACAGCAGAATCATGGAAACCGTGAGTTTGAGAGATTAAGTTCGGTATCTGATCTTTGAGGGGGTAAATCCGATTGACCAATTATTCTGAGGGGGGTAAACTAAATTAACCCTTAAACAAACCTACCACGTATACACATGATGGTGGAACCGACAACAATACAACCAATGTCAAAATCTGTCAAAATCTATCTTACCGGTAGTAGGTTGATTTTCCTGGCATCTTCCTTGAGTTAGCTGACTCCATCCAAGCAAGGGTACATTACCCTCCAATTTGAAAGTCTTAACGTTGGCTTGAGGCGTATCTATTTTTCTTTCTTTTTAAATACCTCCAGTTTGGATTGGAGGAGGAACAGAATCAAGTAATTGCTCAATTACATGAAAAAACTGCAAATCTTAAACATGAATAAGTTCAGCGCCTTAAGACGTCAGAAAAGGCGATATTATTTTCTCGGTCGAAACCCTAATAAGTATGTCGAGGAGGAGCAACAGTTGCCATGGAAATACAGTACTGGTGACGCGATGGTTCGATATGGAGTCCCACCTCTGATAGATTTGATGGTGTTGAAGTACCAAGGAAAGCTTGAGACTCCATTTGAGAACCACCCATGGCTAATGATCATCTCCATTCTCTCTCTACTTCTCTTCTTCTTCTTGCCTCCCTCCTTTTCTTCATCCATGAAAAAGAAGCTCTCTGGTTTGATATTGGGTTGTCTTGTTATATCTATATTAGCTTCACTCTGTCTTCCTGATCACTCATTCTTCTGGATTGCTTACCTCATTTGTGCTTTCCTTGCAAGTTATAACTTCTTATTGCCATCCTACTTCTTTCATGCGTGGATTCGCCCCAAAGATGTCTCAATACGTGATTACTGTTTCAGCATGATGAGGAGGATCAGTACTACCAGTACTACTAGTAATAATAGGCAAGAGGATTCACCATCAGAACAATATTCCAACCACGACGAATTACCAGTTTAAATTATTAATTACTGTGTGTTTAATTACCCAGCTGCTGCTAGAAGCTCTTTTAATAATTGTTTTTGAGCCTAAAATTGATGGATTATAGAACAAAATTAAGGGCACTGTAATCAATTTTAGGTCTATAATCCATTATTTTAATGGGATACAAACAGGGCCTAAAATATATTTGCTTTGTTGTTCTTCAGTACTTCTACCTCACAACTTCAATATCTAATAAATTTGTCCAATTCCATTTGCTCATTTATTTATTGGGGCCACGAAATTCTCGCCCAATTTTTTTATTTTTCACCCAAGTCCTTCTTACACTCTGTTTACACTCCCTTTTAAGACCCACGTAAAGATGTTCAAAGAGGTTATCTTTGTAATCAGTTGTTAACAAAACAGGCAGACCTAACCAGGTAAGTCCTGTAGGACCTGTACATAGGTAGGCGAGCTTGGGCTCATAAGCGGAGTAGAAGGGCTAGGCCCATAAACAAGTAGGTGGGCAAGGCCTGTTAATAGGTAGGTAAGCATGAGCCTGTACATGGACCAAGTGGGCTAGGCCAGTAAAGGAGAAAAATTGATGCAATCTAAGCTCACACATCGCCTCCACGTCACTAGAATGGCCATGTCACTCTATGTCTGACCGTGAACAAACTATGTAAAAGAACTATAATTACATGAAAAAAAACTCCTTATGCTAAGCTAAGAGGTTTCAGAGCTAAGAGTCTAAAACAACCCCACGAATAAGAGAGAATTAAGGATGCAAAATCGTTGAGCCAAAAGCTCATGTGCATCTTGATGTATCTTATAATGAACAAAGTACATTAAACTTGGATTGGAAGAAGCTACTTCTTTTCCAAATCCTCTTGGATGACAAAATCCTTCAATATATAATTAAACATTACAATAGTTTCACATAGTAGAGTACTTTTTTTTTTTTTTTTTGTGAAAGAAAAAAGTATAATTAAAACCCAAAACCATACATTAGCTATTGTAATCCTCAATCACAAGACTTGTTCAAATTTGGTTTTTGAAGAGCAGTATCATAAATAAGGTTAGTTGTTACAGGTTTCAAAATCACATATATAAGATTTGGTGTTTCCTAAGAAGTCATCAATGTTACTTACAATCTGGGATTTAAGGAAACATTCTTTAATCAAAGTCTATATACTAATAGTTGTACTACCCTTACCCTAACCTTGACTTCATTTTCTTGATGGCTTTCTCTATTGAAGGAACTGCTGTTCTGAAGGCTTCCCATTGTTCCTTTGTCAAGCTTATCCCTGATGAGTATACATAATAAAATTAAGAAGCAAAAAAAGGATTTAGCTTCAGAAATAATACATGCACGCAGAACTAAGAGAGAGAGTAAGAGAGAGAGAGAGAGAGAGCGCAAACAATCTCATCAAATAGGTTAAGACTTTATCACTTTAAGCTCAACATTGGACAAACAAGAACAGAGTCAAAAGGTGCACCAAAAGTAATGCTACAGGAATCTTAAATTTACACTAAATAATACCTCATATTATAAAATTAGTGTGGGGTCTAACTTCGGTCTAAAGTTAAATTTTATAATCTGTGTAGGATTCAAATCTAGGGTTCCTGTAGCATTTCACATAATATAAAGACATAAAAATATGAATTTATTACTCCAACACCAAATGAAAACTTAATTGTGCATTCAGGGAATTAAAAAAAAAAAAGGAAAATGTTAGTTATATAAAAAAATTGGTCCCAAAAAATGTTCTCAAATAAAGTTGAGGCTCAAATGGAGAAGATCACATTGAATGGTACTTGTTTTGACCAAGTCTCCTTTTCAAATACCATATCATATAAGAGTGAATTTTGAGATGAATTTTTGGTATCCTTACCACTGCTAATATCATTATGTAGAGAATGCAAACAACCCATTGCACAGAGCAGGGAAATAATAAAATTAAACCTTGACTGAAAGATTGAATTCAAAACTTTCAATATATACTCTAGATTGGAAACTAATAAGGTTTTTCATATGATACTTCAAAAAAGGACAGCTGCAAGCAGCCTACTCCTAATCCCTCTTAATTCCTGAATTATTTGATGAGTTCCCCATACCACTTGACTCATTCTTATAAAAATAAAGAAGTATTTTGATTCTGTTACCAACTGCAAGAATTAGAGCAAGTATAATTATCTGAACCAAAGTGAAGAGCATAAATCTTCTACAGAGCTCTTGGGGAACAACCAGCAAGTAATGAAGATTGGGACCTAATTATCAGAAATTATTATTAGGAAGATTAGGAAAAACACTTGGGGGTGGCCTCGTGGTAAAAATATATACCTCAAAGAGGTTGTGGGATCGAAATCCCCCCAGTGGCTAATCCACCAAGATTATTCTTGACTTACCCAATTGCATGTTGGGAAATTGATGTGTGGGTTGGGGCATGCGACCAGGGGATTAGTCCCACCCAAAAGGGTGGGGACACCTCTTGACTATAAAAAAAAAAAGATTAAGAAAAAAAAAAGAATTGAAGTACTGTATACTAAGTTAAAAACTATCAATTTTTTACATTTCAACACTCCACTAATTCGCGCAGTTTACACCCCGTCTGTGGAGCCCACATAAAGAAAATCTAAAAGTTGATTTTTTTCGTCAGTACGATCTCCTTGTCATCATGTACATCATCCTTTAAAAAAAATATATGTCCTTTCAAAACATCTAACCCCAACCATCCACTTCCCTTTCTTTTAAAACTAGTGTGGATGGGTTAAAAATTGTACGATAATCTAATTTTTTGTAAAGATGATCTACATTATTCAATAAGTGCATGTAAATGAGGAGTAAGAACAATTGGAGTAGGGAGAATTAAAAATGGTATGCAAATGAAAATTTGACTTTTATAGCATTAGTGTTATTATTTTAAAAAGGGGAAAGATGATCAATAGGTATTCAAAGGTATCCCCAACGCATCAAATGATCAAACAGATGAGATAGATAGAACACAAACCAAACAGAGGCATTAAAACAAAAAGGGAATATTATGATAACAAATTAATATAGCGTAACATTACCACCTTTTGGGCAAGGGAACTCCTTTCCATCTTTCACGTGGTATTCTCTTATGGATACCAGAGTTGTCCCTTTATAATTTTGAACCGCCACTTTTCTCTTCTTCGATAGCTGCAATATTTTCAATAAAAACCATTCAAATATATGCAATAAATTTTTTTTTTTTTTTCACCTCAACATAATTTTTAAATTTTTTTTTATTATACTTGAATTAAAGATGAATCACCTTTGTGGGATTCGATACCAAGACCTACACTTTGAACCAATGTTTTAAAAATCGGCCCGGTCATTGAACCGGAAAAGTCATTGGGTTGGGTCAAATTGGGTCAACCAGTGGGTTGACCCAAATAACCCACTAAAAAATTGTATATTATAAACAGGAATAATATATTATAGATA
>MVGT01002338.1:100267-120664 GCA_002174775.1 Macleaya cordata | reverse complement strand
TAACTAATGAATCATATCTCTCCTCATATACAACACTTGTATATGAATAATTCATCGAAATTATTAATCTCACCATGCATGTTAAATATGATAAATTAAATTAATGATAAATCAAGTAACCATAGATGTCAAACATGTTGTTTTTAGGGCATAACCCCAACATCTAACGTTACAAATAGATCAAAAAGAAAAGAAATCCAGGGATACCAACAAAAATAAAATCGCATAAAAGAAAAAATTTGGGTCTCGCGTGAAAATTTATTGTTTTGTTTTGTGAAAAAGGAAAAAAGAAAGAAAAAAATGAAGATACCTAAAGAAATTGTTGGAATTATTTAATTTATTTAATAATTCTTTTGAGTGAAAAATTGTTTTATTTTTATTTCTTGAGTTGTGTCTGTTGGAGATACCTTTTATGGGCCAAGAGACATGTGTCTCTTTGAACAGACACTTTTTGGTTTATGGAGAGTCACCTTAGACTCTATATAAACCCACTCTTTCTTCACTTTTGATCACAAGTTTTGCACAAGAGTTTTCAGAGTCTTTGTGAGTGTTTTTAAGTAGTGTGTGAGAGCACAGTAATCGTCAGTTCGCTAGGGCGTACAGATTATAGTGCTACTTCTGTACGACGCGATCGTTGTATCCTGGGAGACAAACGTCTATGGAACCATCGTCACCGTTGCGGGGACGAATTTATCTTAAGAACATTGTGTCTAACACAAGCCTCGTTCACTTTCAGATAAGTTCTTCTTTGTCAATTTAATTTTGTCTTGTGGTAATCCGATTTTCAAGAAACCGAACCCATATTTAAATTGCTGAAATTGGGTACTCTAATTTCTTCTTTCTTTTTTTTTTTGTTCTGAAAAAAAAAATTGAGGGGTTCGATAGTCAAACCGAACTGAAAATCGAGATTATGGCTATAACCGGCAACACGATACCGATTTCACGGGCACTATTCGGTGGATTCAAGCCGAGTTAAAAAAAATTTACATTAAATTTTCTAATTCGGCCATATGTAGGCGATTTATATATGCTGCATCGGCAGCTTTCAACCGCGTTTGAAAGTGTATTTCGGCTATAATTGGCCGAGTTCTACCTCTTTAACCAAATCTTTTTTTTTTCCGACAACTTCCATCAATCTAATGAATGGAATTATTGTAAACCCTAGAAATCCCGTGTACTGTAAAATAACTTCTAATAAAAGAGAAGTAATAAAGCAGGCCAACCATCTTGTGCTTGATAATGGTATTGTGCACTCAAGATCTTCCATGGCGACACGCTCAAGAAATTTCAAGAACTAGATGAACGATTCGAACTCTCTTTCTCCATCTTCATCTTGAACACCCTTTCTCCATTTTTCATTTTCATCTTCATCTAAAATTCTCTTCCTCCATCTTTATCTTCATCTTTATCTCCATGATCTCCAATATCATCATCTTCATGATCATTTTAAAAAATAGTTGTTAGTCTTTTAAACTTTTTAAAATATTGATTTAGTCCACCGTGAACCATTTTCTATAAGTTAAATTTTCTTTATTACTCTTTTGTAACTGACTCAACACTTCTGAAACAGTTTAAAAGATCAATGTAATAACTATAAATTNATCAGAGGAACACAATGATCAAATAGATTTCTTGAGAAAAGCAGGCATGGTGGAGAAAATGACGAGTGAGTTCAAAGTCCGAACCATAGCTTCAGAGAAGCTTGGGATGGTCGAGTCGTTTCTCTTTTCCATGGATGAAGAACCGGTAGCCACAGCATCAGTCGCAGCATCAACAAAAACAGAGCAAGGAAAAACTAAGGAGACCATTAGTAATAATCAAGAAAAAGAGTACGCTGGATATGGCAATACCATTATTTGCAAGGTAATAAGGGTTTTAATTCGACGTATTCATGAATCGAATTTTAGAACCCTAACAAGTGAAATTTCTCTTATAAACCCTCATTGTTAAACCCTAGATTGTTGGCATATGTTGTAGTGTGAGAGGTAAGAGATTTCAAGAAAAATGAAACTTTGTTAATAGGTGGGACTCTTTTGTTTTGGGTAATGTTGTGGACCTCTCAATGAACCCGGCATGTGGGGCTCCGACGGAGATGATCTAAGCGTAGATTGTTGGTGTGGATGGTGTTTTAGCCATGAAGATCACCTTGACAAAAAAAAATCAGCCCGTTCTAAAACATATAAACCCCACAAATCAACCCTTTAAAAGCACAAAACTTTAAGCATTTTGTTATTGTTGATTACTTGTAATGGGGTTAGAAATTTTAAAATGCTATGATTTTTTGTCAGGATGATATACATGGTTCGAGATCATCGTCACAAAAAATATTCATTTGAAGGCTCGAGTGAAAGTCAGCCCTAGCATTAGTCTTTGTTTTTTACCCTAATCATAAACTTAAGTATGTTTATTGTATTTGGATGGTTATTATTGGAAATATTGCAGCTATCGCAGAAGAGAAAAGTGGCGGTTCAAAATTATAAAGGGACGACTTTGGTAATGTTAAGCTTAATTAATTTGTTATCACATATTCCCTTTTTGTTTTAGGTTTTAATGCCTCTTTTTGGTTTGTGTTCTCTCTCATTTGTTTGGATAACTGATGTGTTGGGGATACCCCTAGAATGCCTATTGATCATCTTTCCCCTGTTAATAAAATACCAGTAATGCTATAAAAGCGAACTTTTCATTTGCATCCCATTTTCAATTCTCCATACTCCAATTGTTCTTACACCTCATTTACGGATATTTGCGGAGTTATGGAGATCATCTTTACACAAAATTAGATCTGTATATAATTTTTAACCCATCAAAACTAGTTTTAAAAATAAGGGCAAAGTGGATGGTTCATAACGTTTAAAATTTCAATTATCCTTTGATTGGATTAGAAGTTTTGAAACGGCGTATATTTTTTTAAGGATGATGTAGATGATACGGGAGATCATACTCATATAAAATTCAACCTAACATCTTTTCGATATGGGCTCCACATGCGTGTGTAAACGGGGTGAATAAGTGGAGTGTTAAAATGTAAAAATTTGATGGTTTTTAACTCAGTGTACTTGGATTTCTTTTTTCCTAATCTTCCTAATTGTAGTTTCTGTCTGAATTTCTGATAATTAGTTCCCAATCTTCATTACTTACTGGTGGGTAACCAAGAGCTCACTAGAAGATTTATGCTTTCCCTTTGATTCAGATAATTATACTTGTTCTAATTCTTGCAGTTGGTGTCATAATCAAAATGTTTTTTTATTATAAGAATGAGTCAGGTGGTATGGGGAACTCATCAAATAATTCAGGAATTAAGAGGGATTAGGAGTAGGTTGCTTGAAGCTGTCCTTTTTGAAGTATCAGATGAAAAACCTTATTAGTTTCAAATCTAGCATATACATTGAAAGTTTTCAGTTCAATCTTTCAGTCAAGGATTAATTTTATTATTTCCCTCCTCAGTATGTGTGAGCACAGTGTGGACTCTGTATACTGGGTTGTGTGCATTCTGTACATAATGATATTAGCAACGGGATGCCAAAAATTTATCTCAAAATGCACTTCCATGTAATGTGGCATTTGAAAAGGAGACTAGATCAAAACAAGTACTATTCAATGTAATCTTTCCATTTCAGCCTCAACATTATTTGGGAACGTTTTTTTTAGACCAATTTTAATATAGCTAACATTTTCCTTATTGTTTTTTATTCCCTGAATCCAAAATTTAGTTTTCATTTGGTTTGGGAGTAATAAATTCATGTTTTTATGTCTTTATATTATTAGGTTGGTGCACCTTTTGACTCTGTTCTTGTTTGTCCTCTGTTGACCTTAAAGTGATGAAGTGTTAACCTATTTGATGAGATTGCTCTCTCTCTCTCTCTCTCTCTCTCTCTCTCTCTCTCTCTCAGTTCTGCATCCATCTATTATTTCTGAAGCTAAATCCTTTTTTTGCTTCTTAATTTTATTATGTATACTCATTAGGGATAAGCTTGACAAATGAACAGTGGGCAGCCTTCAGAACAGCAGTTCCTTCAATAGAGAAAGCCATAAAGAAAATGAAGTCAAGGTTGGGGTAAGGTAGTACTATATAGACTTTGGTTAAAGAATGTTTCATTAAATCCCAGATAGTAAGTAACATTGATGACTTCTTAGGAAAGACAAAATCCTATATATGTGATTTTGAAACCTGTAACAACTAACCAGAACCATATTTATGATACTGCTCTGTAAAAACCAAATTTGAACTAGTCTTGTGATTTAGAATTACAATGCTAATGTTTGGTTTTGGGTTTCAATTATACTTGTTTCTTTGAAAAAAAAAGTACTCTACTATGTGAAACTATTGTAATGTTTTTAGCTGTTTAATTATATATTGAAGGATTTTGTCATCCAAGAGGATTTGGAAATGGGTTGAGAAATTTCAGATGTGGAGCAAAAGAAGTAGCTTCTCCCAATCCAAGTTTTATGTACTTTGTTAAAATATCGCCGTGCCTACGGCACAGCTCAATTGCTCGTAAAAAAAAGTATTCCAATCATTTAGTTCGTGGAAATTAATTTTCCATTCTCTCCATACGCGCTTCGCGCACTTGGGTTGAATGTCCAAACGCACTACGCGCGTTGCCCCAATGCGCGCTTTGCGCGCACTTACAGAAGCACCCTTGGATCTATTCTACGCGACTTAACCGTCAAGTGTAAATCCGGTGTAAATAAATAACTATGGCCACGGGACACGTCCAGTATTTCGTAAAAGAACATAAGGTTATTTTGGTCATTTATTACGCACATGGGACACATCTTGTATTTCGTAAAAGAACATAATGTTATTTTAGTCATTTAAGGTGTGGGGTCCCACTGGACACATCCGGTATTTCGTAAAAAAATAAAAGGTTATTTTGGTCATTTAGAGTGTGGGGTTATGTTGACCTACCCTCAAAAAAAATTTAAGGTGTGGGGGTTAAGTTCACCCACCCACAAAACTTTGTCCTAGTCATCTTATGTACCCTTCTCCTATGTTATATAGATAAGGTACATCAAAATGCACATGAGCTTTTGTCTCAACGGTTTTGTATCCCTAGTTCCCTCTTATTTGTGAGTTATCTTAGACTCTTAGGTCTAAAACCTCTTAGCTTAGCACTAAGTGCAAGGCCAGTGGAATACCCTTAACCCCTCAAAATTTTGGGTCGGTTAAGGGTATTAGGGCATGGCACAGCCGGTGGGGAGGGCCTTAATTTCGCAGAACTCTTCCACGTCGTGGAAGAGTTCCATGATGTAGAGAATCAAACTTATAAATAATGAAGGAAAGTAACAAATATTAATTATTTAAACTTACAATAATTAAGGCTATGTTTGATAGCATTTGAATTATATGGAAATGGATTAGTTTTGCGGAAATAACACAAATTCTACCGTTTGTTTACATTTTTAATTCTACAGAAATGGGGGCCCAGTTACTTAAAAGCGTGGCTAATAGTTAGTTTTTAATGTAATTCCATGGAATAGGCTTCCTTGCTCCCCCCCTCCTCCCCCAAGGAATTAATTCCGCAGAAGTGGTGGAAATGAGTCTATTTCCGCGGAACACATTTCTTTGCTATCAAACACACACAAGTGTTTAAAGTAATATCCTTATAAAGTGAGAATCTCGTGGAAGAGTTCCACAAGAATCAAATTAATTATTTTAAAATGTTACAAAAAGTAACAATCTCGCGGAAGAGTTTCGCGAGACTTGACACTGCAGAAATGTCCCGCGGAGCCTCGCGGGACTCTTCTGCGATTTCGCCCGTCGTGGAAGTCTTCCGCATAGGGGAACTCTTACACGAGTACCCTTAGAGCGACCTCAAGCTAAGGGCTAAGTTGGGGGTTCTGATGCACAAGGGTACCCCACTGGCCTTGGTTTTTAGTTGAGTTAAGGGTTCAAGGGTACCCACTGGCCCTGCCCTAAAAAGCACGGACACTTCAAAAGAGGGCTCATGTCTGTGTCTGACATGTGTCGGATATGGACACAGCCCGAACACGGCATGGACACGGTCCACATGAATTTTGGTTTGGACATCGCTAAGACACATTTTGGACACGGCGTGGACACGTTTTGGACACTTTTTTTTATTTTTTTTCTTTAAAACATCTAACTTGATACATTATTACAACCAATATCTTATTTAATACCCAACTCTCTTAAAAGTCTATTTTAAAACGAAAACATAAATTTTTTTTTTACGATTTTGAATTAAAAACCCTAAAAAACTATACTTTCAAAATCTCAACCTTTAGTACATGGAAAAAGAAGGTTGGAGTCTCGCCGCGTGACTTTATGGCTTATAACGCACTATATTTTAACTTCTGGTATAACTGAAATGTAAATCTTTGTAGTTGGAAATCTGAATTTTAGAGTGATCATTTGTTGTTGTAATTAAATTACATTTACATTTTATTAATTTAATCACTCTTTCATTGTCATGTCATGTCCCATGTCCGTGATTCATAAGAAAATTTTTTGTGTAATTTTAGCTCTTTTACATAGTTTATTAGCCGTTGGACATATATCGACATGGCCATTTGGCCCATTCAAGAGATGTGGAGGCCAGGTGTGAACTTAGAATTGGGTCGTTTTAAAGGCACCCCCATAATCTTATTGGCAGTCCCTGTCTATAGGCACCCTCAGAAATTGCCTTTATTGCTACGGCAGGCCCCAATCTGATTGGCACCCTCAATTCGGTCAGATGAGGTTGACCATCTTAAAACCCAGTTCTCTAAAGCTGCACTCTCTCTTCTTCTTTCTTTTTTCTCTCTCATTCCCTTTCTTTCATTCTCTCTCTAGTTTCTCTGCAATCAATAAACAAAATCAATCCAATCTTCATCCCGTTTCTAATATCCGTCAATAAACCAAACAAAAGGAAGTCCCCCCAGAAAAAAATAATTCAAGGATCAAAGCATCTAATGTTAGGGATTCATGGTTTTTAAAATTTAAACAGGCAGCGGAATTAAAATTAGTTTAAAACTATTTCCTTGAATCCCTTTTTAATTCTTAATCGCTGTTAGGAATCTTATGAAGGTTGGAGGATTGTTACCTTTGAAGCGTGATTGATGAAGACACTATNATAATTGTCGACAAGTTATTACAAATTTTTATACTGATTGCGTATGATTATTACCCACGTGATATGAATCTCAGTCCCTAGTTTTAATATTTTTTGAATTTCGATGACATCTGAAGCGTCCATCTAGTTTTAATATATAATTCAAAAAATTAGGGTTTAGGCCATTATATAGTAATTAATTAGTGTTTAGTATTTGACAATTTTAAAATATGTGTTTCATCCTAAATGGTAGTTAGTTAAACATTTGTATTACAAGTGACATTAATACCCTTATTTTGTAACTAAACTAAATATTCTCCACTACAATTCCTATTTTTTCTCTCATATTCTCTTAAGCAAACAAAATATTATTTTACTATAATTTTTAATTTTTTTTAATTTTATATAATATTTCCCACGTCAACCTTAACGCATAGAATTTTTTAAGCACGTGGGAAATATATATTTCGTACTGTGGCCTTTCCAATTTAAATAACAAAATATATGGTAATGGTACAGTTACATCAATCTGTACAGAAATCGGTTAGCTATGAAAATATGCCACATCGTGAAAAGTGATTGGTGTTCAACATTTTGACTAGTAAGTAGTAACACAACGTGGATATAACTATTTAAAGACTCCGAATCAGGTCAGGAGAAGGCTCCTTGGTGGAAAGGAAAACAATAAGATTTGATAAATTAATAAAAGAAAGAAAAAAAAAAAAAAAAAAAAACAGCGACTTGGATTTTAGTCTTACTAACTATTGTTGCTTGAGTCCAAATCCTCCTAATTTTACAATCAATATTTAATGAGTTACAAGTTTTATATTGTACTAATTTTTGTTAAAACTGATCTATAAGGTGAAGAAAATATTTTTCATTAAATCATATTTTTGTGGACCCTACAATGTAGAGTCAGCAAGGAGACAGAGAGGGACAGACCATATTGAGGCTTGGATTCTGCTTGCTGCATTTGTGTAATATTACATTATTTGTCACAATTAAATTCTACTTCCACTGATCTCCACAACTTTTCTCTACATAACCTATTTATTGCAGAGTTAGGGACGATGGTTATCATACCAACATCGATCTTTGGAAAATGTACGTAAACCCTCTGATCCATAAAAGCGTGCAAAATAGCAAAACGTAAGCATATATATATATATATATATAGGATTTTGTTAACATGTGCCCTAAGCTTTTTGATTTTTTGTTTTGTTTAGTTTTTTAAGGTTGTCCAAATTGGCTGATTTTTTGATATGTATATTATTTATACTAGTTGGATCATATCTAAAAAAATCAGCTCGATCGGAGTCCTCTAGCACCCTCTAGCACTATGAACACTTAATTTAGACTTTAATAGTATGAATGAACGACTGACATTTAAAGTGATTTGTTTAGAGGGTTAGATATCTCTGATTGAGCTGATTTTTTTAGATATAATCCAAATAGTATAAATAACATACATATCTAAAAATCAGCCTATTTGGACAAACTTAAGAAATTAAACAAAACACAAAACCTAAAAGTTTATCATGTGCCCTTAGGGCGCATGTTAACAAAATCCTGCATTTGTGTCATATTACATTATTTGTCACAATTAAATTCTACTTTCACCGATCCCCACAACTTTTCTCTACATAACCTATTTATTGCAGTTAGGGACGATGGTTATCATACCAACAGCGATCTTTGGAAAATGTACGTAAACCCTCTGATCCATAAAAGCGTGCAAAATAGCAAAACTTAAGCATATATATATATAATCATGAAGTTTAAGATCATGATGAGTTAAGACCAAAAAGGCCATCATTGGGCAACGCAATTGTGAGATATGGAGTCCCACCTCTCATAGACTTGATGGTGTTGAAGTACCAAGGAAAGCCTGAGACTCCCCTCATGTGTGGGGTTGTTTTACGTTTAACACGTGAAATTCATTTTTGGGTGGCAGTGAAACTCTTTTTGTGGGGCGGAGAGCACGTGTGGCTATTGGGCCTATCACGTGTGGGCCTGCACTCTGATAATGTTCAGAATAGTCCCACATGAGATATGAAAGCCTAGCAAACTTAATATATAATGATCCTAGGTCACACCACTCATTGCCAATTAGTTTTGAGTTGGATGCCCATAAACTTAATGTGGTATCAGAGCGCAGGCTCACACGTGATAGGCCCAACGGCCACTCGTGCTCCACGTCACCCAAAAAGAGTTCTATGTGTTAGGCTCAAAAGAACGCCACACGTGAGGGGGCGTGTTGAGAATAGTCCCACATGGGATATGAGAGCCTAGCAAACTTAATATATAATGATCCTGGGTCACACCACTCATTGCCAATTGGTTTTGAGTTGGATGCCCATAAACTTAATAGTCATGTTCCACATAAGCTACATCATTATATCAGCTACAACTACTAGATGTGGGACCATGCTTATCACGAGCAAAGTTACTTAAAGCAAGAAGAGGTGAATAAAGAATGAAGATATAAGATTCCTCTTTATCTTTTGTATCTCTTATACTTGTTTGTTTATTGTAGATAATCTTCTTTACTTGTAGGACTTCTTTCTATTGGCTAGTGCATTTCATTTGTAAACTAATGTATATCTTTTAGTTGGAGTTGTAACCTATTTATATAGATAATAATACTGATACAATCTCACAAGTTGTGAAGATACAAACTCTGGGTTCCATAATTTATTATGGTATCAGAGCTTTAACAAAAGCTAGATTCCAACTTACTTTATTAGTTTTCTCCATCTTCTTTTGTTTTCTTTCACACTTGCATCAACGACATCATCATGGAATCGACACCCATCATTGAAACCACTTCCTCTGAAACGACTGCTCAGACTTCGAACAACCCCAAGGCTACTGATCCTTTTATTATTCATCCATCAGATAGTCCAACAATAATCTTCTTCTCTCCAGCACTTACAGGTGATAACTATGGCACCTGGGTACGTGGAATCACTAAGGCACTCAACGCAAAATCCAAACTTGGATTTGTGGATGGCTCAATCCAAAAGCCTACCGAACCTCTTCTGTATGAATGTTGGAAGCGTTGTGATGACCTAGTAGGAAGTTGGATATCTAACTCAGTAGCACCAGAGATTCGATCTAGCATACTCTTTGCTGATTCAGCTTTTGCCATTTGGCAAGACTTGAAGACTCGGTTTTCTCATTCAAATGCACCAAAGATTTATTCGCTCAAACATGCAATTACTTCACTTCGTCAAGATGATCTTTCGGTTTCAGCATAATACACTCGTCTCAAATCACTCTGGGACGAGTTGGATTCTATCCGACCACATGTGCCATGTATGTGTAGTGCTGGGAAACTTGCTAACGACTTTCATCATCAAGATCGGGCCATGGAATTCCTCCAAGGGCTCCATGACCGATTCGCTAGTTTACACAGCCAAATATTACTCATTGATCTGCTTCCTATTGCAACAAAGATCTACAGTTTGGTACGTCAAGAAGAAGAACAACAAGTTATTAACACTCATCAGGTACCTAATATTGAATCTGCAGCAATTAATGTTAATAAATATGATAACCGGTATTCGAAGAACAAACGCCCAAGGCCCTTTTGTGACCATTGTAACAAACATGGTCACACTAGGCAGACTTGTTATAGATTACATGGGTACCCACCGAGGAAGCAAGATCCACCTGCCTTAGCCGCGTCAGTCACGACCCAATTTACTGCACCAACTACAGCTGATCCAGCACCACCATTCACATCAGATCAGTATTCTCGTCTCCTAGCCCTTCTTTCTCCTCCAACTGATGGAGAACCAACTGTTAATTCTATCGATATCGCAGGTACGATACTATCTACTCAAGAAACTACATGGATAATCGATAGTGGTGCTTCTCGCCACGTGTGTTCATCTTTATCTCTTTTTAAATATTACGTTGCAGCACCCAAATCATGCAATGTGCAACTCCCAGATGGATCTATTGCATTTGTGAAATATATTGGAGAAGTAGTCTTTTATCCTACTTTAAAACTCACAAATGTCTATTACATTCCAAGTTTTAAATTCAATCTCATCTCCATTAGTCAACTAACGAAATCTCTTAGTTGTTTGGTTTTATTCTCATCCCATTCGTGTATATTTCAGGACCCACACACGAAGGAGGAGATTGGTCGGTGTAACATGATCATGGGTCTCTATCATCTCAACACGTCATTTGCGTTCTCTTTGCTTAAAAATAAGCCATTTGACTTATGGCATTGGCAGTTAGGCCATCCAAGTTTAGATCGATTTCGTTATTTAGTTCGTTCTTTTGATTTCATTCGATCCAATTTATCAGTTAGATATGATGTATGCCCTCAGGCAAAACAATCTAGATTAATTTTCAATAAAAGTAGTTCTATTTCGAATTATCCTTTCCAATTAATTCATTGTGACATATGGGGACCATTTTCGATTCCTTCCCATAGTGGGGCGCGATACTTTCTCACTATCGTTGATGATTATGTGCGTTGCACATGGATCTATCTCATGAAAGTTAAAACTGAAACGATAAAGTTTTTATCTTATTTTTTTAATTTTGTCATGACACAATACTCTAAGAAAATATCCACAGTTTCCTCTGGTTCTGGTGATATTTTTCTTTCACAACTTGAAAAATTTCGTTCTGATAATGGAAAGGAATTCCTTTCAAAGGACTTACAAGCTTGCTTCACGAAGAATGGTGTTCTTCATCAGCGAAGTTGTGTATCCACCCCTCAACAGAATGGAGTGGTGGAACGTAAACATCGTCACCTTCTTAACGTGGCCCACGCATTAAGGTTTCAAGCCAATCTTCCTCTCTCCTTTTGGGTAGAGTGTGTACTGGCTGCCACTTATATCATTAATCAATTGCCTATGCCCATACTATCTTTTAAATCACCTACTGAGGTGCTCATTGGCATTCCACCTGACTATCAACGATTGAGAGTTTTTGGATGTTTGTGTTTTGCTCATAACCCAAAAGTCAAACATAAGTTCGATCAAAGAGCAAAGCCAGGGATTTTTGTTGGCTATCCTTTCGGTCAAAAAGGCTACTCTATCTATGATATCGAATCCAAAACAATTTATACATCTCGAGATGTTTTTCATGAGGCGATATTCCCTTATCATAACATTCTAGATGTTTCCTCTTCACCACCTATTGAATTTCGTTCTCTCGATGATAACATGGCATATCTGCCATCTGATCAGATGCATTCATCTGCCTCATTATCTCCGTTGGACTCAGCACCTTCGGATTATCCTACTTCTATCGAGTCCCCTACACAGACTAGAATCCCTTCCTCATCATCATCTTCAACAGATTCATCTTCCACACCGCTGCCCTTAAGTTCAACTGGCTCTTCTTCTCCTTCTTCACTTGACTCGGCTTCAAATAGCCTTCCATCTTCTCTAGGATCAACAGAACTTCAACCTGCTCTTGCTTAATCTCCACCCAAATAGGTGAGAGATTGTAAACCCCCACCATACTTACAAGACTACATCTGTAATGTTGTTGGGTGTACGTCCTCTCAACCCTATCCGTTAACTAACTATCTCTCTTTTGATAAATTTAATTCTTCTCATAAAGTATTTTTAGCTCGGGTTTTAACCACAGAGGAACCTTGCTCATTCACTCAGGCTATGCGCTTCCCTCATTGGGGGTGATGCCATGTCCAAGGAAATCCATGCTTTGGAATCAAATAACACGTGGACTCTCACTTCTTTGCCTCTTGGTAAGTCTGCCATAGGACGCAAATGGATCTACAAAGTCAAGTTTAAACCTGATGGATCAATTGAATGATATAAGACTCGTTTGGTGGCTAAGGGTTACACTCAACAAGAGGGTATCGATTACAATAACACGTTTGCATCGGTTGCCAAACTTGTTACTGTCCGAGTATTACTCTCTCTCGCTGCAGTCCGTGGTTGGTCTCTACATCAGCTTGATGTCAATAACGCTTTTCTCCAAGGTGACTTAACTGAGGAGGTGTATATGACTATACCACCAGGATTCAATAAAAAGGGTGATAACCGTGTTTGTCGCCTCAATAAATCCCTATGGTTTAAAACAAGCTTCGCGACAATGGTTTGCAAAATTCTCCTCTGCTCTCGTAGAAGAGGGATTCACACAATTGTTGTCTGATTATTCTCTCTACCCTTCATAAGGGCTCTCTCTACATTTGTATTAGTTTATGTCGATGACATCATCATTACTGGTACTGATGATGATGCAATCCAATCCTTAAAATCTCGCCTTGAATCTCGATTCTCAATCAAGGATCTTGGACACCTACAATATTTTTTAGGTATTGAGGTATCTCGTTTTAGTCCTGGAATCTTTCTCTGTCAAAGAAAATATATTCTTGACATACTGCATGATTCTAGATTGACTGATGCTCGTACATCGGCATTTCCAATGGAACAACATCTTTAGCTCCTTCCTACTGATGGAGATCCTCTTTCTGATCCTAGTCAGTTTCGTCGGTTGATAGGACGTCTTCTCTATCTCACCGTCACACGACCAGAAATCACATGTGTTGTTAATTACCTCAGCCAATTCATGCAGAGTCCTCGCACTGCTCACCTTGATGCAGCCCATCGTATTCTTCGCTAGTTAAAAGGTACCATTGGCCATGGTCTCCTTTTATCTTCATCTAGTACACTTATTCTAAAAGGGTTTACAGATTCAAATTGAGCTAGTTGTCCCATGACTCGTCGTTCTACGACTGGTTACTTCACCACGCTAGGTGACAGTCCTATCAGTTAGAAATCTAAGAAACATCCAACAGTTTCTCGATTATCAGCTGAGGCTGAATATCGAGCCTTGGCTAATCTCACATCTGAGATTCAATGGTTAAGATACCTATTTTGCGATCTCCGTATCTCTATCCCTTTTCTAGTGACAGTATATTGTGATAGTCAAGCGGCTATCCACATAGCTGAAAACCCAATCTTCCATGAATGCACAAAACATATTGAGGTTGACTGTTACTTCGTTCATGAGAAGATTTTATCCCGTCTAATCAAACCAAAATATATTTCGTCTGTTGATCAACTTGCAGACGTTTTTACCAAACCTTTAGGGGTTACCCAATTCCAGTGTCTGATTAGCAAGTTACACGTCATGTTCCACATAAGCTACATCATATCAGCTACAACAACTAGATGTGGGACCATGCTTATCACGAGCAAAGTTACTTAAAGCAAGAAGAGGTGAATAAAGAATGAAGATATAAGATTCCTCTTTATCTTTTGTATCGCTTGTACCTGTTTGTTTATTGTAGATAATCTTCTTTACTTGTAGGACTTCTTTCTATTGGCTAGTGCATTTCATTTGTAAACTAATGTATATCTTTTAATTGGAGTTCTAACCTATTTATATAGATAATAATACTGATACGATATCACAAGTTGTGAAGATACAAACTCTGGGTTCCATAATTTATTAGGCTTCCAACTCAAAACCAATTAGCAATGAGTGGTGTGACCAGGATCATTATATATTGGGTTTGCTAAGCTCTTATATCCCATCATTATCTAATTTGTGCTTTCCTTGGGAGTTATAACTTATTATTGTCAGCATCAAGTTCATCCTTCTTTCATGTGTGGATCCGTTGGATTCACTGAAAGGCTCTCTCTTTGCTTGATTATTATTATTCTTATTATTTCAGGAGTAAAACTACTACTACTGGAAATCCACGGGACGAAGCACAAAATACAAAACAAACAAGCATCGAGGACGTTGACCTGCATATTTTTTTGTTACGAATCATATTTGTGTTTGAGTTTTTTTTCGCCTGCAAAATATATTTTTTCTAGATCAAATTAATTTTTTTTGTACATTACAATTTTTGCAATTTGTATTGATTGACTTAAAAATTCGTTGTTTGATTTTTTTGTTGTGCAAAAATAAATTTTGACCATTTGAACATGAAATAATGAGGACTTTTAAAGATAGATGCGCTTTAACCACTTTCATCTTTAAATCGAAGCTTTATTGTTTACACTTTGTTTGAATATTGTAAAAAAATTTCACTTGTCAATCGTTTTGCATTGACTCTATGTTTCTTAAATTTTTGAAATTTTTCATTGACAAATTAAGTTTTGCTTATGCATTATAATTTTTGCATTTTATATTACAGGAATAAAAATTCGGTTGTTACAATTTTTGGTTGTGCAAAAATTATGTAGACTCGTTTGTTTCATTTTTGTGCATATGCTAAAAATATTTTGCACGTTTTAGTCATTTTGTACTAACTATATTGTTTGTTAATTAATTCTGAAATTTTGTATTGTCAAAAAATGAGCCATAAAATTAAGCAAATAGTTTCATAAAAATGTAGTAAACAAAGGTTATGACTATAATAGGCAGAATTTGAAAATCTTAATTAGGGATAAAACTTAGGTTAATTTAAGTATGATCTAATTGAAAGAATATTTTTAGGAAAGATTTAATACCTTATCTAAATTAAATGCTTCAATATATCCTATTACCAAATTTAGGATTTGGTCAAAATTAGTTTCTTCCTTATCTAATAAGGGCAAATCCGTCTATCAATCTAATTTTGAGAATTTTGGAGGTTTTGACTATTTTGAAAAGTTCATGGAGTTTTTGGACAGGTATTTCTAAATTTTGGGTGTTTTAGTCGTTCTCCGTTGCTTTAATTGGGAAATGATGCAAATCATTTAGGTGGGATGACTTTTGCAGCAAGGTTTGCAGTAAGTTTAGCATTTTCCTTTCTGGATTGCTTACCTCATTTCAACTTTCCTTGCTGGGAGCTATAACTTTCCTTGGTGGGAGCTATAACTAATTTTGGCCAAAAATCTTACTTAAAACGTATTTTAAGATTTAGTCCAACAAACGTTTTCTTTTAGTCTAAGGCCCTTGGGTAACTAACTGAAACACTCTGTGTAATTTACAAACTGAAATCCTGTTTTACACAGACTGAAACCCTCTTCAGGCAGTTATCCAAGGGCCTTGGACTAAAAAAAATTATTTGTTAGGCTAAATCCTAAAATATGTTTTAAGTAGGGGTTTTTGACTAATTTTTCCTTATTATTCTTCTTCTTTCAAGACTACTGGAAAAACCCAACAACGATGTTGACCGCTTATCAGTGTAAGCAATTCGTGATCGAGTCTGAATTACTGTATCTTTACTTTATTATGTGCGTTCATTAAATTCGTATGCGCTTCGTGCGCGATAAATTCAATTTGCCCCTTTACATGTAAGATGCATGTAGGCCCATTGATGACAGTGTATATGCTGATGTTGATCTAGATAATAATTAGATCATCGTTACCAAAAATCAGCCCTTGGATCAACTCAATGCTACCCTATTGGCAAGTGTAAACGAAGTGTAAATAAATAAATTTTGTTAGGAGATATAGTTGGTATTTTAAAAAAGTTTAAAAAAATAAAAAGAAATGGAGGGACGGATGGTGTGACAGCTCTAGGTTGTCAAGCCGCCGCCGCCGCCCCCTTGTCTTTCTCTCTCTCCTCACTTCTCTCTTTCTTTCTCGTACACTTTTGGGGATGGCGCCCCTTAGCCAACTCAAATGGCTTAAGGGGGCAGGCCCATTAAGTATAGTAAAGATGTTCTACACAACTTTCACTTTTTTCGGCTATTCATCATCAGTTATTTCACTTTTTCTGGAATGCATCATCACTGTAACTAGTTGGATTTTTTTTTTGGTTTCTTGTTCCCGATCGTGTGTTTTGTAACGAAATAATAAAGCAGTTTCTCTTGTTTCATGAGTACGTACTAGTCTTCATGATCAGTCCTCGCTGTAACTAGTTTTTTTTCTCAATTGTGTATTTTGTAATGAAACAAGTTTCTCTTGTACGTTTTGAAGAATAATTATCATACTTTTATTAATCAGATATTAATTTATGGAACAATAATGCTAGACCTACTAGATTCGAGGAATTCATTTTTTAGGACTTAGCTAAAAGCTGATGATGTAAGGATCGTTAACATGTGGGGATAAAATGGAGATAATTCAAGGACTAATTTTTATGATGATAGTTTATTTGACATAGATATCATCCTCATAAGACAATCATCACACAATTAGCATTTTGATCATTTTTTATGTAGACCACCTTTACTAAAAATCAATCCATCTTCTTTATGGGAACCCCATTAGCTAAAAAGACCATAGATTAGCTAGTACCTAAAATTTAGTCGGCAAAGACAAAAGACATTAGCTGAGAATGTAAAGAAAAATGCTAAACTCACTGCAAACCTTACTGCCTAGTCATTCCACGGTTCTAAAATAATCTCATGTCCCTCGTGATTTGCGTTATAATCAAATTAACGCAAATACCCTTCTAAATAGCCTTTGCAGTAAGTGTAGTATCACTGGAATGTAAAACAACAATTAAGCTTTTTGGCCCGACCATTAACGGTGCCAGATGCTTATATGGCAGGATGGATCCACCACTTTTCCCCTCCCAAAAGTATTATGAGAGGATTTCCAACTTATGTGGCAGTGAGACATATTAAGTTTGTGGGCATCCAACTCAAAACTAATTGGCAATGAGTGGTGTGACCCTGGATCATTATATATTAAGTTTGCTAGGCTCTCATACCCCATGTGAGACTATTCTCATCACAGCCCCTCACATATCACGTTCTTTTGCGCCTAACAAGTGAAACTCTTTTTTTCATGATGAGAGCACGTGTGGCCATTAGGCCTATCACGTATGGGGTTTGCATTCTAATACCATATTAAGTTTATGGGGATCCAATTCAAAACCAATTGGCAATGAATAGTGGTGTGACCTAGAATCATTATATATTGGATTTGCTACGCTCTCATATCCCATGTAACACTATTCTCATCAGGACCTACCATGACACATAAGCATCTAGCATTTGTTTTGTAAAAGGGTCGGGCCAAAAAGCATCACTTTTAGAACAATGCTACTCGGGGTCTATAGCAAAACAATGCAAATTTCTCAAGAGAATCAATCTAAAGAATAATTTAATGGGGAAAAAGAAAAGTTAGAAAATGAGGACGAGAGGACACTTGTGGAATCTACCCCGTCCTAACAAATGTTGCTGAAAACTGGCAACGGCTTTACTCTGGCGGATAAATGATGCAGCTCCTCAAAAGAGTAGTAATCTCCCATCATCATCATCATCATCATCAACAACATCCATTTCTACTACATCATAACCACTTCGATCTTCTTCTTATCCCTCCTCGTTTCATTCAAAAATCAGTAAAAATTGAAAGAAATTATGATTCAGCTGCTGGTAGAATCCAATTCGTAAGACTCGTTAGGGATCAATGTACTTCAGGGAATATTAATAAGCTTGATGATGCTTTGGGTTACTTTGATAAACTGATTTCAATTAAGCCATTGCCATTGCCATCTCCCTCTACGTTCAATCTTCTATTGGCTTCAATTGCCAAAATTAGATGTTATTCAGCTGTGTTTCCATTGTATAAGAAGTTTTTAAATTTTTTTTTTTTAAATGAGACTACATAGCATATATAAACCTTCTTTTAACGCTATGTATAATCACATTTTTCCTCTACAAATTCATCTTAATCATATGCCCTTTAGAGGAGGAGTGGGACTTGGGTTGGGTCAACCTGACCAACCCGAATGCGACCCGATATTTGGGCAAGCATGGACAAAGGTTGTTGGACATTTGAGCATTATTTTGCCAACTCAAAGTTAAATTTGGTCTAGCATTGGTAGAAATATTATCAATCTGCATAACCCGTCAAACCCGAGAAACTTATATATATAATAATTTTAATTAATTTCTAACATGGAAATAATATGGGACCTGAAAAAATATTTTGAATAATAGAAATAGATAAATATGTTAAATTACTAATATGGGGTGGATGTACTAAGACCCAATTAAAAAGAAAACTTTCTATGTGTCTCATTTTATGTAAAGACAAAAAGATTTTTATTATTCAATAAATAAAACTTGAAAGATTATAAAATCATCTTTAATTTATTTATCACGTGAGCAGATCGATTGTTAGCTTGTTTATCTTTTGAAACCATGAAAAATATTTTTTAATTAAATATGTTATTTATTAGTACGGGTTTTGTGGGTTCTATGGGTATTCTGGGCATATGGAGGTATAGAGTAGGAATGCCATGTCTAAAGCCTCTAAATCGCCCAACCCGCCTGAGTCCCACCCCTACTTTAGAGACTCATTATTTACTAAATTTCCACTGATTAGAAGTATATGATATAGTTTTTAGTTTATCTCTCCTAACATTTGATGGCAAGATAACCAAACTTCCTTGCTTTCTTATATTGATAATTGACACATTGGGTTATTATAACCCTTACCCTTTAGATATGGGTAATAATAATCCACATCCTACAAACTCCCTCATTATTTTATGAGTTTTGGTTTAACAAATTTTTCTATTTTTTTTCCAACCATACAATTTAGATCATGAGGGTTATAAAAATCCACATCCTTCAAACTCCGCCGCTGTTTTATGAATTTTGGTTCTGCAAACTTCTTTATTTTTTACTTTTTTTAAATAAAAAATATATAATGCATGTGCTATAGAATAGGCAACATAATCTTATAAAACAAAAATCTTTAAAAATCTACGCCTGGTCAGGTTATGTCATGGGTGAGCGTAGTAGTGATTCCCTCACTAATCTCGCATATATTTTTTTGTAGTTTAAAAGTTATATAAATATAAAATAGGTATTAGGTGTAAGTAAAGTGTAAGAATAAAATAGATATTAGGTGGGTCCACTCGGTGACAATGTATGCAGTGGCGGATCCAATTTTTTTTTTTTAAATGGGGCAAAAGTGGTGAATCAAAAAAAATCAAAAAGAGATCCAAGGACGTGAGGAAGATCATCTTTATGTAAAATAACCTCGTTTTAACACTTTTAACCCTATCAAAATTTAGTTTAAAATTGTCAACAAAAATAGACAACCTAAAAATCATCTAATTTTTTATGAAATAGGTCTTAGAATGATGTGAGTTTTGGTGAGGATGACCTACCCATAAATCAATTAACGTTTGATAGTGTTGTAGAATGATTTGATTTTCAACGAGGATGATCTACTTAGTGAGTAGGTAATCCTACCAAAACCCAGCCATTGGATCATCAATTATGATTGAAAGTCTAAATTTGCCCTACGGTTAATGAATTTAACCGTATGTCAATGTGACTATGGTTAAGGATCACACTATCACCTAATTAAAAGAAAATTACTGAGGTGATAAGAGTACAACAAAAATCTCTAACAAGAGTATTGACTTATTCGATTCTTAATATGCGGAATTAAGAACAAGAATCGAATATTTCAATCTCACAACAAGTAT
>MVGT01002338.1:59729-96625 GCA_002174775.1 Macleaya cordata | reverse complement strand
ATTTCATTCATTTTCTAATATTATAATAATATAATATATATTATAATAATCTAAGTTTAATTTTCTCGCGTAACATTTACGCGACGCGAAAATGTTTCGCGGTAATGTTATTCATCCCACTGGCCGTGCCCTACCCCAAAACCTCAAACCCAAACCAAATTTTGGTGGGTTTGAGGTGTATGACTAGCCTTGCTCTTAGAAAATGGGTTGAGTTTTTAATCCATTTTATATTAGAAAATTGAGATCTAAAAAATTAGATCTGGGTTAAGAGAAGAAAATGGAAAGAAGAAGAAGACAGTAGGACGACAAACACTACAATGGCATGTGGACGGTGACGTTAGGGTCTAAATTCGGTCAAAATTAGGTCTATATTCGGTCTAAAATGGGGATAAATTTGGACTAAATCTGGTCTAAACAGGATCTCCGTGACAACAAAGTTACTTCACGGCGACCCACGACAACGGCATGACGACCCAGTGTTGTCGTCGTGTTGTCCTTTTCTTCTTCCTCGTTTTCTTCTTCCTTTTCTTCTTCTTCTTCCGCTCCATCTTCCTCGCTCTTCTTCCTCCTTCCCTTTTTCTTCCTTTTTCCCTTCTTCATTTCTTCTTCTTCTTCCTCTTCCTCCTCTCCCTGATCTAAATTAGATCTGGATTTTGTTAGGAGAAATGGGTTAAAAATTTTGACCCATTTTCAAATAAAATCTAGATTTTAGAAATAAGAAATTTTTATTTTTTATTTTTTTTGAAGAAGAATATTCCCAGGTTACATTATGGCGTAGATACACACAGTACGCATGTGAGAAGCGCAGAGAAACCGCCAAGAACATCGTCACCAACAAACGCAGAAAATTACATGGGACAAACTTAATGACAATACCACAGTCAAGAAGTTTTGATCACAATACCTTCAACTACCAAAGATTTATGGAGGGATGCACAACAATTGAGCGAAATGCCCATGTAAATAAGAAAATTTTATTAACAATTAAACTTTTTTTATTATTTACCAATCCCACCCCAAATTTATTTATTGGGATGTAATGCTAGGGGTCAAAATTTGAGGTACCCTAGCATTTTCCTTCTTTGTATAACACCCCATAGATAGATGTGTACTTGTTTTGCTCACCCACTTTACAAGTGGGTACTACTGCACAACATTGCTACAGAACTCCTGACAAGCCGGTGAATTAGGGGGCAGTGCGTGTGGGGGGTCGTCTATATAATGAGCGCGCGAGTCTGTTTAATTAATATCAAACTAAATTAAGAGTTGAAAATTTATCTGCTCATTGAAAACTACGCAGCAAAATTGTTTTTTTTTCGAGACATACTGCATACCGCAAAATTTAAGCATCGATCATGAAAATTAAGTTAAGATCAACAAAAAGGGTATATCAAATCGTGTTCCCCCGCAACCATAACAATGGGGACCAGCGGCCATCAAAGAGCAACTCCATCGTGAGATATGGAATCCAACCTCTGATTGGGTTGATGGGTTTGAAATTCCAAGCAGGAGGAGGAGGAGGAGGAGGAGGCAAATATTATAATCAGAGTAGTACTAGTAATATTAATCCAATTGAGAAACACCCATGGCTTATGTCCATCTCTATTCTAGCACTACTTCTCTTCTTCTTAATAAATCCTTCCATGAAGCTCTCTCGTCTTGTATTGGCCTCTCTTATTGTAGCTATATTAGCTTCATTATGTCTTCCTCAATCTTTCTTCTGGATTGCTTACCTCATTTCTGCTCTCCTTCGGAGCTATAACTTATTACCAACCTCATCCTTTATTCATGTATGGATTAGTTGGATTTACAACAAAGCTCTCTCTTTACTTCATTATTATTATTATTCGTATTTCAAGAATACTATAACGTCTACTAGTACTACTGGAAATTCAGAACAACCCAGCAACGACGTCGACATCTTATTACCAGTGTAAAGGTAACAATTAGCGAGCTACTGATCGGTTATTCATGCATTGTCAGTTAGTTCAATTCTTGTGGAATGCAGTATCCTTAGTGTAACTACTTGTTTTTAGCCGACCAAATAAAACTACTTGTTTTTTTTTTTTTTTTTTTTAAATTATTGTAATAGTGTGTTTGGATGTAGAATTCATGTTTCCCAAGTGAAACATGAGTCCTTGGAAACATGAATCCCTAGAAACATGAATCCTTTGGTTTGTTTGACAACCATAAAAGAATACATGGATTCATAAATCTTTGGAAGCTTGAATCCTTTGGTTTGTTTGGCTGCCATTTAAAATCTAAGGAAAATCTCTATTGGGTGAATACATAGTGATTCCTTAGTTTAGAATTCTAGCAAATTTTAAGGGGGAGGTGGGACTCCAAAATAGGGATTTGCTAGAAAACATGTTTCCCTGGGAAACAAGTTTTCGGAGATCCTTGGCAGCCAAACAGACCAGGAAAACATGAATCCCTGGTCCCCACTGAATCCCTACCTTGAAATCCCCCATCCAAACAAACCATAAATTCTTTCTTTCATCTTCCCAATCGGGTATTTTGTAACGAATTAAGATTTTTATGGTTTGAGTCATTCATTTTACCTTTAAATTTTCTTCCATAACTTTCAAAGGGGTTTACAAGTTTTGGAATTATATAATCGTTGATGGATGAGGATAATTTTAATAGTGAGGAAAACATATTCACAAAAAATTATCCCTTGGATCATATTCACATACCCTTCACATGCTAAGGATTTGTAAGTGACAAGTCAATCACCGGCTCATTAACAGATGCTAGGTAGTCACCAAAATGGAATCCCCAAAAGAGTAGATCATATGTCCCCATTTATATGTATCCTCCATGTACCTACGTTGATTTGATTCGAACCAACGACTAATTGTTTTATAAGATTATTCTCCTTACTATATATAAAGATCACTACTCTCGTTAAAAAATCGGTCAATTTTATAATTTTTAATCCCATCAGATGTTGATCAGAAAAAAATAATAATAATGAATGGTTTATTTTTCAATCTACTTTTGATAGCATGGTTTATTTTTCAATCCACTTTTGATAGCATTAGATGTCTTATAATAGATTAATTTTTTGTAAGAATAATTTATGCGGAAAGAAGAACAATCTTAAAAAAAAAAAAAGTCGTGCTCTCATCCCCAAGATCCTAGCATTACTCATTTTCTAAAATTAAGTTTGCAAAGCGGAACAACAAGTCAGCTAGTTCATAGCATTCCTGTTTTTGTTACGCTAGACACATAGTAAAATTGAGGACTAAATAATTTTAAGTAGGGGTGTACATTGATTGAAATCCGATCAATTTTAAATAATCTGCATATCTGATCCAATATAGGTCGGTTGTGATGAGTTGCAATCCAATCCGATTCTAGTTTGGATTGGATGATTGTTTGTGCTCAAAATTATTTATCTTTTTTATTTTTTGGATGTGAGGCTTTTTAGTTTTTATCATGTTTAAGGTTGAATACTAATTTTAAGATTTTATCTTTGAGTTTTGGATAATGCTAGTTTTTATTAATAAATTAATTATAAATCAAACTATGTATATTATATATATGTTCTCTATCGATTCTGCTTTTTGGGATGAATCATCAATCAATCATCTGATACAATTAAGTTTGTTTTCACAAAACAACATCTAATTCAATCAAAACAAGTAATTGAATTGGTTTTTTTTTTTTTTAAATCCAAAACAACATCTGATCACCTTTTTTTTTCTGCATTGCCCGTTTGCTTGGCAAATTTGGGTGGATTTCATTGATGATTTCAATTGCAGAAGAACTTGTCCAAGCTCCATCAATGATATGACTGAGTGAATGGAAGATGAAGAAGCCTGTTAATAAAGCTAATTAAGAGTCTTTGCAATCTTACTCCAGCTGCTATATATTGTTTGAAGGGTTTGGAAAGAACCAAATCAGAGAACCTTTAGCGAGATTGAAACGCCATTAGATAGGCTTAATTAATTATGAACCAAATTTAAGTCCAAATCTTTTATTGGGCTTCCATTCATAATCCTTTTAAAGGGATCACCCTCGACAACATTATATATAATATGGGCAGATGGCGTCACATCATCTCCGAGCCACCTTCAGTTGATTTGTTTTGTTTTATGTACTTTGGGCTGCTAGTGCTCTGTTCATGCTCTGTTTTGGTGATGGAGGTTTGTTTGTTTGTTTTTGATGTTGGTCATTTCCCCTGTTTTTTTGGCTGTGGTGCTTTTGTTTCCTGTTTGTTCTTGGGTGGAGGATTTTGGTCCTTTTTGGTCGTTTGTAATTGGTTACATATAATACCATCATTCAGGGTTTTCTTCAAGAACAAGAGGCCGCCGGTTGATAAGGCAATTGAGCTACTTCAAAAGGAGATTTGTTTCGTTACTTCTTTGTTAACAAACTTACTCTCGGTGGATCAACTCAAAACCCTAAAATTGTTTGCTGAACCTAAAAATTATTGAGGCAGAGAATGTGAAATCTCTACCAACGCTGTTGTTTGTTTACTAGTATCAAATCATTCAAGTATGTTATGCAATTTACTGTAACTGCAAGTTCCGAGAATTTCATTTTTATAGAGCATTCTCTCTAGAACAATTAATTAAGTACTAAAATGGAAAAACGTTTAGCTGAATTACTAATTTTCTTCAAAACTCTCATTATGTAATACCAAGAAACTAGGGTTTAAGAGGGCTTTTACAAAATCTCTACGGTTGGATTACTGATTCACGGTTAAAGGCTAACTGTAAAATCTTCAAAATGGAGTTGGGATGGTTAGAGTCAAAACGGCTTATAATTGCGACACAATCAAATATTTTAAAAAAAATTGTCCTTAATTTCCTTTTTGTTCATTTTTTTATATCCTGCTCTAGTTACATAAATGGTTTTTGGACCGACAGTTTTACAAAACTAGTGCCAGACACTTATGTGGCTGAGTGGAATTCATAAATTTTCGTCTCTCAAAAGTGTTTTGAAAGGATTTCTAACTTACATGGTAGTGAGACCGACCAAGCCACATAAGCATCGGGCATAACTTTTGTAAGTTGGTCGGTCCAAAAAGCACTACTGCTCTAGTTATTTTTTTTTAGTCTGACCAACTATAGACAACCTATATAAAAACCAGGGCATTACTACATGGACACTAGATTTTGACACCAAAGATTACATTTGTTTATTTTATTGATTGGAAACCAATCATAACAGTTGCTGAAATAACATTAATTCCATTTCAGCCCCTCATACAACTTTTAAAAAGCAGATGTAATATTCTGGTGTCAAATTTTGGTGTTATTCTAGCAAAACTCTAAAAACCAAGGGTTATTTTGTCAAACATGGCTTGACCCATTATGTTATGCAAAACAGATTTGGCACAACATAAAACAATCAGGGATTAGCCATTTTGGAATCAGATCAAACATGACCCAAAATTTTCTTAGGGGTATCTTTCTTGGTCAAACTCTACTTTTTATTAAAAAAAAAAAACATTTAGGTCAGAGGGAATCCCTCTCATTTTCTACCGCTGGATTTCGGCAAGCCTTGTCCGACCACCACCACCACCGCTTCACTACTATTTCGAGGTGCTTTCATGGAAGAGGATCCTATTCTAAGACTAATCCTATTTGGAGGAGTTATCTTCAAAAAATACTCATTTGGTGAGACAATTAGGTCCTCAAGTCCCATAAAAAAAATGGTTAATCACATTTTATAAAGTCATTTTTTCAATTGTTACTAAAAAAAAATCGATATGTTGAACTGGGGCTCCAAACTTTTGTTTGCAGATACAAACAAGGTAACTCAGTTCGGATTCACGAGTCTGCACCTCAAAACTAGTGTTCGAACATATAAGTTTGAAACTCGAAACTTGTGTAGAATATTCAACATGTATTCGAACATTTATGCAAAATCGAACCTAACTATTAGTACTCCGCTGTGAGACATGTCCGAGCATCTAAAAAAACCAAAGAATTCAAATCTGAGGTTTCACCGGTCAAAATTTATAAAAGTTGCACAAAATGTTCACAAACATCTTATAAACATTTTAAGAATAGAAAATATACAAAAAGAATTAAAAAAAATTAAAAGATTCGACCTTTACTTGTTCATTGTCATAAAGTCGATGAGGGAGTTCTACCAGTCATTTCGACCTCAACGTTACTCTTCTTATTTGTAGAATACTAAAAAAACACACTTTTCCTCTGGCATAATTACTCGTCAAAAATGCCTCAGAAAGTTTCAAATTCTTAAGGTTCGAACAATTTGTGAGAGAAAGAGGGGGACAGATATCAACCCGGGGTGAGATATCCCCTAAAAGTTTTGGAGCAACCCTTAAGTGTTTTTTTTTTTTCATAACATGGGTTACCCCTAATGTAGAATGCTATTGAGAACTATATCTAGATTATTACAAACCAAAAACTCACCAATGTTTCTCAATTAACCCTTAGATCAATTATGATGTACAATTAACAGATGATGTTAGCTTTCATAAGCTTGAATAATATGCAAATTAGCTTTTCATTGACCCACAATTACACTGAAAAGCTAATATGCATGTTATCTTTTCACTTGTTGGTTGAATTACATTTTTCGGTTTAGATCAAATGATTGTTGATTTGCATTGTAGATCACTTCGTAGAAGTGATCATTTAAATGTAAACCTATTATTTGAAGCTTATATATATAGTCGTGCGTCAAAATATTATAATATGTGTCATGATAATAATATTAATTATAAATAATTATAATATCAAATAATTTTGGTATTTAATATATGAAGCCAAAGATATTCATACATTGTGGATACAAAATTTTCGTACGGCCAATATGGAGATGATTAGAGGTTATGAAGATGATCACTAACTCTAATCATGTGAAATCACATTGAATTCTATTAATACTTCTAACTCCATCAAAATTTAGATTGAAATTATAACAAATTACCTTCTTCTAATACTTCTAAATCCATCAAAATTTCAACAAGATAAAAATCAACTAATTTTCAAACGGTTCTTTTTGAAACATCAAAAAAATTTCGACATGTCCTTGTTGAAAAAAAAAATAGATAGGATTCTGTTAAATTTTTTTTATTTTTCGACAAGTACCTCTCAAATATGTTTTTGAAATTTCGACTCTGTATTGTCGAATTTCATAACAGCAGTGATGATGGTAGCGGCAATGGACCTTCATATTCACTCCTCCATTAACGGTTCTTTCTAAATCTCCTTCTCTCTCTCTAAAAAATAAAAAAACCAGATCTGATTTTTCCCCTAAATTAGTTCTGGTTTTGATGGTGGAAGTGAGGTAGCAAAGCCGGGATGGTGGAGGCAGTGAAGAGGTGGTGACTGTAGTGATGGTAGGGATGTATTTAGTTGAGGTTGGTGGAGTGTACTGGGTGTATTTTCTTAGGAGTTTTTTTTAAGTGGGGCCAAACAGCCACTTAGGGTGTCTCAATAACACGATCCTATACCATGCAGGGCCTAAAATTCAATGTGCCAATCTTATCTCTAAATTAGTTCAACTGCTTCAGAATCAGCCACACAAAAGAGCAAGCAAATCTCTATGTTTAATTTTCTGTTGCTCGATTTGTTTATTTGATGTTTTAGGGGACAAAGTGATAAACATAACCGAGTACATTGACTATGGTCTACCGTCTCCACGCCACGTATAATTCAACTCGGGGTCTAGCCCTTCTTATCCCTCCCAAGTCTACAGGATAAAAGTACCACACAGCAAACTGCATTGATAATCTGATACAACAACCACACATTCGACTGACACGTGGTATATAATTTTTGGAGCAGTTAGCATCTACTGTAGACATAAGATTTATTTCCAAATTATATATTTTTATCTCTTTTAAAAAAGAGTAGGACCAATGCTGAATTATAGTACAAGCAAAGGGGCAAGACAGGTATAGAAGCACTTGAATGCTCTTCCAAAGCCGAATTTGAACTCAAATCAACAACAACAAATTTTACCAACTAAACAAGTTAGACACTTACGTAGAGCGAATCAAAAATTTCAACCAAATAATGTTTTGGATGTGTAGATCACTCGCATTTATGTGGAACAAAACAGAAAAAAATAATAATAATAATCATAATAATAATAATAAGTAAAAAGGTCAAAAGTCTGAAACGTGGCATAGTTTATGTGAGTGGAACAGCAAACTTTGCTAATTCAAATCACTACAAATAATCTGTGCTCATTCTTGACTGTCCATTTCCAGGAAGGAGCAGAAAGGAAAATTTCACTAAAAGATCTACCCTCCAATTCAATCTCAAGAGTTCAAACCCAAAAACCAAAATTTCCTCCTTTAAAAGCTAGCCATCCTCCCAAACTAGCTCCCTCAAAACCCCTCATCTTCCCAAACTAGCTCCCCCAAAACCCCTCCCTCTCTCTCTCTAACATATGGCGCTCCCAATAAGCAGAAGTAGTAGTCGACTCCAGGCGATCCATCGACACCATAGTTATAACAGGAGATGGAAGAGAGAGGTGGGGATGATCAGATATGCCCTCCCACCACTGGTAGACTTGCTGAGTCTAAAGTTCCAAGGGAAGTCTTTAAGTCCCTTCGACACACATAGTTGCTTCATGACTATCTCCATTATCGGCCTGCTTCTCTTCTTCTTCTTCCTCCACAGTACTACTACTAATAGCCATCAAAACAACTTTAAGATGATCCTAACTCGTATCATACCTGTTAAGGCCATTCGAAGTATGCTTGGGCATGCTCGCGGTTTCTTAGGTTCATTGATAATAGCAATGCTAGCCTCACTTTGTCTTCCACGCTCACTCTTCTGGGTTGCTTACCTCATTTTCGCTTTGGCAAGTCTGGATCAAATCCTTCAAATTCTCAAATGCTCGCGAAATATGATTCTCCAAACAACTCTTGGTTTCATTGATCAACTACAGACTCGACACATCCACAATGATTCAGAACCACCTGCACCCAATACTGCTTCGTATGTTTAGTGAAGCTCAACAATGCATGCACGCGTTTCTCTCTCTGGATCACCAAAAAGAAAATTAAGATACAATTATCTACAGTTCAGTAAAATATTGATTAGATCAAACAAAAAGAAAAGGATATTTAGTTTAAGGTATCGCATGGTAAGTCGGGTTATACATCCCTCTCAGTCTCTTTTTCTGGATTTCCATGTTTCAGAAGGGACTGCGGTTGTAATAATCAAATATTCATTAAAAAGAAAAAAAAAAAAGAATAATCAATTTTTTTTTTTTTTTTTTTTGATACTGTAATAATAAAATTTGTTCTTTAGCTTGTATATATAGTAAGATATATATAAGAAAAGATCTGCCCAGCATGTCCAAGTGGGAAAATCCTATGGTTATACTTAAAACAAGCAGAGTTGCAACATGTATCTGTTAAATTTTGTTGAATTCTGCATACCTGTATATGGCATCACTTAATTCTTGTGAAATTGAATAATTCACTGTTGAATAACATTCAGGATATAAATGACATAATCAATTCAGTTAGGTTTTTGAGATTTTTGGTTCTTGAGAAATTATTGTCAAAGAAATTTGACGTTCTTAATTGGATGTTCTTTTTATCCACTATTAATCACTCAAACTGCCAGATGCCATGGTAAATTTTTCAGACTACGCTGCACAGCTCTTGGTAGAATGCACACCACAAATCAGCAAGAACTGTTGCTATTTCATTTCTTTCTTAATTTTGGCCATGACAAAGATCGAACAATTATTTTCTTTCTTATTATGTAGTGAATTAAGGAGTTGTTGCAGACGAACATGCTACAGTTGGCTTAGATTTTGTGGGGAACATAATAAAAAAACAGAGGTTAGTCAATAAAAATAAATAATAATATTAATGACAGTTATAATATTGTCAATGGTGTTTTTTCGCAACCGACAAGCCGAGGTTCATATTAATTTTGCGAAAAATGTATAAATGGTATTTTCTCATTAATCCTTTCCGAAGAAGTTAGTTGAGTTATCATCAAATTCATAACTCTGTACAACCACCTTGACCATTGGTTAATGTCATTTCTATAAATGTAATGTAATTGTTATGAAAAAACAACTATGATCTTTATGTTTTGTCAATATGAGCACCATTAGAGAGATACAAACACATCAACAGTTAGTTTATGAAGTTCTGCACAAAAAAGATGCGAAGGAAAACAAGCAAGACTCCAAAAACAGATAACAGAGTTCAGTGCTTCAGCAAAAAAAAAAAAAACAATGGTTTTTTTGTTGACAAGAAAAAACGGCTCTTATTTGCAACAAAATCGACTTTAATGGTGGGTGGATCATCAAATTAAACACAACGGCCACAGGGTGTTACTGTTAATACTGTTCCACAACTGATTAAAAACAACCAAACCACACCCCTCACAGCTTACGGAGTAACAAATCAAAAGACAAATCAAAAGTCCTTTTGTTACAAAATCCTGCCATGTATTGAAGAACAGCTAGAAGATTATAGTAGTTGTACATAACTAACTGAACAATTCTATAGCTGATAAAAGATAAGAGTTCTAATTTTTCATGCCCGGGCTTACGAGCACTCATTGGTGTCCCCTATTTGATTGTCCTGCCAAGCAGCACACCACATTCTGTGGTGAATATCCAACGTTGATGCAATTGGGTGCATGTAAGCCCAGACAGGGCATATTTTTATCCTAAAACAAATGTGCAAATAACCAATCATCTAATGTTAAAATGACAAGATGAGAAACAGATCTATCCCCACATTCAGAAACCAAACCGAATTGATTATGATAGCAACTCTAATAATGAAAGTACACCACGTGATAGCCAATGAATAGAGTGAAGAGTAAAAATCTTCTACAGAATTTAGTGTCCAACCTTAAACAGAAACTATAGTTTAGAACATTAGGAAATAACAACCTTAAAAAATCAATCAAACCACAAGAAAGAGGGCAACAGTGGGTGGACAGGGTCCGAACCATTCGCCATTCCATTAGATCGAGTACCATTTTAAAGACCAAGCAGATTATAGAGCATTCACTCTAGATATTAATTAAGTACTAGAATAGAAAAGGTTTCGCTGAATTACTAAACTGTAGAGCAATCCTGACTGTTATGCAATTACGTATCCAAAAGATTGACAATTTGACACCTAAATTCCTAAATTTAGATGATAAATTATCTATAGATTCAACTTGGAAAAGTTCTTACAAAACAAAAGCAAGATAAATCTAACAAGAGAAAACCCTAACCAACAACACATCAAACAGATGAGAATGAACACAAACCATTTATACTTCCGAGTAAACTCGAAGAAACAATGATAGAGAACTTTGCGAAAAATGTGATAACAAATTAAGCTAACATTAATTACCTTTAGAGGAAGGGGAACTGTTTTCCAATTTTCTGGTAGTATTCTCTAATCAAAACCAAAGTTTTCCCTTAGCAATCTTGCATGATCACTACCCTTCTTTTGCTGCAATAACCATCCAAATACATTACATGAAAAACAGAGGAAACTAGGGCACAAACAAAAGATAAACAGTTTCATGTTTCTTCAAATCTCTCGGAATGCAATACCCCAAAAACATTAGGGTTTAACTCTCAAAACAATTGTTAGGAATTTTTATATATTTCACCCCGCAAATGATGACATCGCCATATTTTTTTGAGTTTTTTTTTCCTCTGTTGTGGTTGCTGATCCTACCGATTCTTCCTCCATGGAAAGATCAGACTCTCTCTCTCTCTCTGGAAATTTGAACACAGAATACGCAGTCATTTCGTTCATGTCTGTCATTCTCAAATTCTCTATCATTGTTTCTTGGATTTTGTTAACATGTGCCCTTGGGGCACATGTTAAGCTTTTTGGTTGTGTTTTGTTTAGCTTCTTACAGTTGTACAAATAGGCTGATTTTTTGATATGTATGTTATTTATACTATTTGGATCATATCTAAAAAAATCAGCTCAATCGGAGTCCTCTAGCACCCTCTAGCACGACGAATACTTAATTTAAACTTTAATAGTATGAATGAACGGCTGACATTTAAAGTGATTTGTTTAGAGGGTTAGATATCACTGATTGAGCTGATTTTTTGTGGACATCTTGTAAATAATGATAATATTATGCTTACAAAAATGCAGCTGATTTGAAGACCTGTAACTTGTAAAAAAATCTCTTCAAAAACATCCTTATCGTGTGCCCTTAGGGCATACGTTAACAAGACCCTTGTTTCTTCGAGTTTACTCGGAAATCGGAATTAGTTCAGGTGAGAGAATTAAGAACCAAAATCGAAACTGATTATAATTTAGAATGATAACGGTTCTGATTCGTAATGGTTCTGGTTCTGGTACTAATATACATTTGAACTAAAATCTAAGAAATCGGTTCATAGTTCGGTTCCGTAAACAAGGATTAGATTTTTTTTCTTTTTTTTTTTTTCGTTGACCGTTCGCCCTCGCCTCAACTTGGGCGCAGGTGCAATCCATCCGTCCTACATCTTTCAAGATGGTGTAATTTGATCAACCCCAATTAATTTAAGTTCCCCGTATCTACACAAGGGTGATTTATACTTTTACAGGTAGATTTTGTTTGACATCATGTTCAACACTCACTTTCTCTAAATGCTGGAGCAGATAAAGAAAGTTGCAATCTTATAGAGTGAGATTATATTGCCCCTCTTATATAACCCCCGCACGTGAGGCTTACATACAATGCATTTAGGGGCTGATTTTTAGAGATGATGTTCTCCACACTATGTATATCATCATATTAAAAAAATCAGCTCGTTCTAAAATTTCTAACCCCCTCAAATTATCCCTTAAAAATTTGGTAAGTTTTAAACTTTTATTTTAACCATTGATTTATAGAGACAAATTTATGAGGTTAGAAGTTTTAGAACCGGCTGATTTCAAGTGAGTATGTTCTCCTAACCATATAGATCATCCTCTCCAAAAATCAACCCCTTGATGTATTTCATGTGGGCCCTACAAGGTGGAGGGATTATTATTGGGCTATTTAAGGGGGCTATATAACCTCACTCATTATTATATTATGCAGATTTAGGGATGGGCCCAATTTTTTTTTGGTCAGCAAGGGTAGCCCCAATTGAAGTTTATAAAGACTTTGGTGAACATATGTTGGTAAAAGATTTTTGTAAGGCCTACATGGAGATTATTAAAGATCATGAGGATTTCTCCACACCATGAATCATACTCATGAAATCACAATGTTCTAATACTTCTAACCCAACAAAATTTAGTTTGAATTATAATAAAATTGGACGGCCCACAATCCCTTAAATTTTTTATAGAATTAAAAGTTTTAAAATGATGTGATTTTCAGTAAGTAGGATGATCGTCTACAAATTGAGTAAAACATCCTCATTAAAAATTAATTAACTCTTGAATCATTTCCATGTGAATCCTATCAAAAATCTTATAAAAACATTATATGGATAAGCTAGAGTTTGCCCCATCCAAATAATGGCTATATTTGTAGGCTTATCAGGAAAACATTGTTGAGTTTAGATTTTTGAAAGTAGGCCAGACCTCTTAGAGAACTTGACTAGTTTTTGGGGTAATGCCTTCATCTTGTTAGCTGCTACTAGGTAGATCTGAGGAATTAACTCCACAGAGGTGGCCACTAAGGAGATTCGAACTCTCAACCTCCAAGTTGTGAGGTGAGTATTATGCGTCCCCTGATGGTTAAAACTTTTCTTACCCTATCTTGTTTCACACACAAGAGAAATGATTATCAAGTAGGCCTCATCATATATTTGCAATAAAGCTTTTTGACTCAACCATTTTACAAAATCGGTGTCAGATGCTTATGTGGCAAGGTATGATCCACTAATTTTTCTCTCCCAAAAGTATTATGAGGGAGTTTCGTGACAATGAGATCCACCATGTCTCATTAACATTTGTTTTATAAAAGGGTCGGGCCAATAAGCAGCATTCATATATTTGAGGTAGTTGAGAGGTACATGATGACAAATTTGTATTGACGTCATCAAACCCTATAAGTGGTGGACATTGGAGCACGTAAAATTATGTGATTGTCATTGCAAGGAAGAGTCGAATGTGTGCTCTACTAGAGGCGCCGCCAAAACACCTCAAATCATGACGCAGAAAGCAAAACCGACCAAAATTCACACTGGGCCTTTACTGGGACTAGGAAAATGCTACAAACACTTTGGATTTGCACCTTTACTAATAACTCTGCTAATACCTCGAGTATGATTTTGTGTGCTAATCCGGGGTGCCTGTAGCATTACCCCTCGAATAAAGATCCGTCATTGTACTGCCACAGCCACGTGTAGGATTGTTATTATTCATGTTATTTTACTTGCTTTTCATCAGACGGTCAGGAAAACTCTATCATCACGCTTATTAAATTAGATAATTATCCTAAAAAAATAGATTAAATAATTATCCTCGTGGAAAATTAGTGATCAAACCATGTGAGTAGCTGCCGTGATAAAACAAAAATAAATAAAGTACTTTTTTAGAGAGAGAGAAATGGAGAAATTATTACTTGAGGAGAAATGGAGTATGAAACGAGGTAGATTAATAACCGTTGAGATTTTCTGCTGGGTGTCCACATATCCAACCAGACATTTGTTGGTGGGCGTCCCTTTCTCTCTTTTTCTTTTCTATTTTTTTTTTTTTTTTTTTTTGTCGACACACCCTTTGGATTAGTTGATGCAACATGTTTTCCTTTATATTTTTCCATTAGCTTTGAACCTTGTTTCAGTTTGGAGGGCCCTCAATTCCTAACCTCTTATTTGTTCTTCTACAAATTTTATTTAGACTCTGGACTCATTTTTTATTTTTATTTTACTTGGTACCCCTTTCCTCGAAGTTGCATGTAAGTAACCAAAACCCCAAAATTCAAATTCCCTCTTATAAAAACCGGCCTCCAAACTCATCAAAACATATCATCTTTCTAACCCATCAAACCTCTCTCTCACACATCACCATTTTCATCATTCCCTTAACCAATAAGCAACCCAACCGTTCATCTCTCTCCCTCATTCCCATTTTCATCACAACAGTACTTAACCCAAAAAAAAAAAAACCCTACCCATCAATCTATTTCTCTCTCTAACATGGCGCTCCCATTAAGCAGAAAGAACAGTCGATCTCAGGTGGCAGTTCATTATCGACGCCATAGTTATAACCGGAGATGGGAGAGAGAGGTGGCCAAGATCTGTTATGTTCTCCCACCACTAGTCGACTTGCTGGGTTTGAAGTACCAAGCAGCTGCTGCTGCAGGCAATAATAATAAGTCGTCTTTGAGTGTCTTTGACACAAATAGCTGCTTGATTACCATCTCCATTATTGGTCTTCTTCTCTTCTTCTTCTTCCCTTTCACTACTACTACTCAATACAAAAAAATGAAACAGTCGTTCATGACTCGAGTTATACCCGTTAAGTCCATCCGAATTATGATTATTGATCACGGTCGCATTTTCTTGGGTACACTGGTTATAGCAATGTTAGCCTCACTTTGTCTCCCGCGATCTCTTTTCTGGCTTGCTTACCTCATTCTGTTTTTCGTTTCTCCTGATCCAGTCCTTCAACTTCTTAAATGCTCACGAGATTGGGTTCTAATCCAAACTGTTGCTTTGTTTGTTCGCCTCAAAACTAGTATCCCAGGAAGCACCCACAATGATCCATCAGTCAAACCAGTACCTAGGGCACCCAATGTAAACTTAATTAGTTTATGCATACAAATATTAGGCGGATTAAACACATAAACTATAATCGATCTAGAGATATCATGCTTGCCACTAATATTAAAGATTCAAGATTGATGCACTTACCTCGATCCATTACGCTAGTTGATGAAGACAACAATGGAGGCAGGCTTTAGCTTCCTACCCAATGCACACCAAAACCCTAAAGGCGAGCCGCACATACGATGGAAGAGTGCAACTTGAGAGGGTGAAAACTATGAACCCTAATGCCTCCCTATTAATCCTTTTATACTCATATTCCATCATAATGAGTTTTAATAGGGTGTACCTACCAACATCCAATAAGATGGTCCCTAACCCTAATGGGTCTATACAATTGGGTTTTGGTTAAGCCCAGTAATTAAAACACATGGGTAATCATTAATGGGTTAATGTGGGCCACATTCTAACACCCAATAGTACTGATGACTCACTTGTTTAGTGAACTAAATTACTTTCATCCACGCGGACATGAAAAACTTGAAAGACTTTGAACTACGTGCTTCATACTCGGCCTCATTATTAGAGGAAGAAAATTAATGGTAGCATCAAAAACAAAGGTGGAGAATAGATACTACCTGTTGTTTACCCCGTTGAACCATTAGTTTGTCCGTATTGCTTTTTAATAGCTACTCTCAGATCTGTAAAATATATATGCTTATTTATAAGGTGGTTTTCCACTTTTATTTAATAAAATAAAATCATTGATCTTTTAACCATCACAAGCAAAAATATAAGAAAGAAAGATTGAAAAAAAAAGAAAAGAAAAGAAGCGTAGATATTTATTTTGTAACAGTGTTACAGTAGGCCTATTCCTACCAAAAAAAACTGCTCTCCTAGATTTTCAGGTAGACTCCACAATTCAAGAAGGATTTGCATGCAAAAATCAATGGAGGATACCAAAAACATGTCATGATTAATGAGTTATTCAAAATTGAAACGCAAAAATGGACATCCTAAATTGGGGTTGGTGAAGAGAACTACAACCATTGTGACTTTTATATTATAGTCTGTTTGGACAAGGGATTTGAGGGAAGGATTTTGTGGGGACTAAGAATTTGGTGGAAAAATCCCTGGTCCCCACAAAATCCCTCCCCCAAATCCCTTGTCTAAACAGACTATTAATGAATTTTTGGGAATTAAAAAGAAGTACATTTATAAACTGTAACCCTCAAAAACAAAAAAATTAATTGGACTTTTCGGTGCTTCAGTCTACTTAGGGTAATCACTTTCGGGTAAATGAAAGGAGTAACACTAAATCATCATCGCCAAAAATCATCATCTCAATGCCATTTACACCAAATAAAATATATTAAACAAACTTGTATTTGTATCTTTCTATCTATGTGGATGTGACTTGTGAGGTGTGAGTGCCATTAGAGAGGCAGAAACACATCAAAGCTTGGTTGGTTGGTGTAATGCACAAAAGAATACAAAAAAAAGAAAAAAAGAACGAGAAAGAAATATGCCACAAACAGACTGATAAAGACCACAATAAACGTCAGTCTTTTTATTGGTAAGAATAGAAGGTTCTTGCATGTGAACAACAAGAAATTGGACTTTAATGGTAGGTGGGTCCTGTTATACACTTAAGTTAAACAACCAATTTCAAACACACCCTTCAGGTTTAGTGGTTTACAAAGGAACAAATACAACAGAAGAAGAACAACAACAACAACAACAAAAGTCAGAAGATAGAAACAAAATTCTTTTTGGATTTAAAAAATTCTGCCATGTATGCAAGAACAGCTAAAAACCTTACAGTAATTTTTCACAGTAAACTTTTAATCTTTTATACCTAGAAGTATAGAAACCCAAAACCAAATTCTTGCAGTGTTATAATCCTAAAGCCAAGAATAGTTCAACTTGGTATTTATAGAGCAATATCATAACCATTAGGTTCTCTCTGAGGTTTAAGGAAAACATTCTTCAAAGTCTTACATACATATATATAGTAAGTACTAAGTAGTAGTACTACCTTACCCCAAGCTTGACTCCATTTTCTTGATGGCTTCCTCTATTGACGGGACTGATGTTCTGAAGGCTGACCATTGTTCAGTTGTTGAGCTTATCCCTGATGAGGATACATGCAGCAGACGAAGCAAAAAGGGTTTGGCATTAGAATAATCCATAGATACGCATATTCTCAAAAGAACAGGACAGAGCATGCTTAATGGAAGTACACTAGGGCTCGAGTGTGTGGCGAAAATCCAATGGTGAGATGCAGTTGGATGTGTGTAAGCCAAGGCACAACACATCTTTTTTCCTTTCCTTCGAAAAAATGAAAAAATGTGCAAACCAAACATCAAATGAATGACAAGAACAAACAAGACAGAGTCTAAAGGTGTACTAACCTAATATGAAGGCAATAAACATGAATTTATTGCTCCAACACCACGTAAGAATGTAATTGCATATTCAGGGATAGTTAAAAAGACATAAAACAATCACACTAAAAGCTGAATCTGTTGCAAATATCATTATCTAGAGAATGCACGCAACCAGTCCAGAATGTCTAAACATACACAACAAGGAATACTAAAAGTACTCCTTGACTGTGAGATTGAACGATTTGCAACTAAAGAGTAATTTTATATGCTATTTCGAAAGGACAGATTCAAGCAGACCACAACATAGGGGTACGAAGGGTGGTCAGGGTCCAAACCAGCCACAATTCCATCAGGTCGAGTGCCATCTAGAATTTGAAGACTGAGCAGATCAAAGGAGCCTTTTTTTCTTTTGATAAGCATAGAGCATTCATTCTAGAACAGTTAAATACCAGGACTGAAATGTTGAACTGAACTACTAACTGTAGAGCAATCTTCCATAGCAAAAGAATTAAATAACTAAAGGAAGAAGAAAATTGTAGAGCAATCTTGACTATTACAAGTTCACACCTAATATCCCAAGCTTTGATGGTTTAAAAGGAAATTATCTATAGAGTCATGCAGACAAGTTCTAACAAAACAAAAAGCTAGAGAAACACATAACAAACAAGTGAACAACACATAAGATATATTAGAAATAACAACACCAACAGAAGCATTAAACCAAAAATGTGATAACAAAACCCCAATTGTATTACTACCTTTTAAAGAAGGGAATTGCTTTCCATCTTTCTGGTAGTATTCTCTAACCGACACCAGAGTCTTCCCCTTTAAAATCTTGAACTGTCACCCTTGTCTTGCTCGATAGCTGCATTGTTAAAATAATATCCATCCAAATACAATCAACACAGAGAAACGAGGACATACAAAAGAGAAACGAATCAAGTTTCTTCTTCTTCAAATCTTTCACAATGCAATACCAACAACAAGGATTTAAGGCTCAATATTTGAAGAGAAACTTAAATTGTTAGGGATTTATATTTCGCTTCAGAAGTATAATCCCATACCTTGCAAATGATGGCATTGCCATATTCATCCTTTCCTTCTTCTTCAGTACTCTCCTTAGCTTCATTTTGTTCCTCTGTTGTTGGTGCTGCTACCGGTTCTTCCTCCATGGAGAGGAGAAACGACTCAATTACGCATCTGACAAATTTTTGGTACTCAGGGCCTGAGAGGTCCATCCCGAGCTTCTCTGCAGCTACACTTCGGACATTGAACTCACTCATATCCTCCAACTCTGCTTTCTTCAAGATCTCCATCACCGTTTCTTCGATTTTATTCTTCGTTTCTGGTTCCGTTTCAGGTGAGGACTAAAACTATGTAAACAAGATCGAAGAAGAGATGACAGAAACTAAAACCAGAAATCATATTGCAGGCAGCCCAGTTAAGCAATCAACCCCATCAAATGGTTAATTTAAGCTAAATAGAGGACAAACATGAACAGAGTAAAGGTGCACGGTGCACCAATCTTATTGCTCCAATACCAGATGAGAATTTAATTGAATATTCAGGAATCCCAAAAATTAATAACACTAAGAAGTGGATCTGCTGCAGAGATCGTTTATCTAAAGAATGCACGCAACCCAGTCCTCTCTGCTTATACATACAGAACAGAGAATATAAAGTACTTCTTGACTGCAAGATTGAGCTGAAAAAAAAAAATTCAAGTTGGCATGATTTGCAACTAAGGTGCTTATATGATCTTTCAAAAAGGACAGTTTCAAGCAAACTACTTACAATCTTTCCTCATTCCCAAATTATTTAGGGAGAGTTCTTTACCACCAGCCTCATCCAAAAAAAAAAAAATTATTACGATAGCAACTGTAAAAGCATGAAAATTACCAAATGAGAGCAAATGACACTACATTCATCAACAAGAAACCTAGAAGACCAAGTATAAATATCTGAACTAAGAATATGGACAGAGCATCTCACCATAGTGCTCAAGCTATAGTTTGGAACATTCTTGAAATAACCACCCTACATCAATCAAAACTACAAAAGAGGGCAACAGATGGCAAGAGGGTCCGAACCAGCTTCAATTCCATCAGGTTGAACTGAGCAAATTAAATAAGCAATGAACAATTAAGTACCACAATTGAAATGTTCAGCTGAATTACTAACTCTCGAGCAATCTTGAGTGCTATGCAATTGTATATAAATAAGCTTGACAGTTTGACATTTAAACTCTCTGTATTGGGTTAAGTCCAACTGTCTTATTGGACTGACTGATCTTTTATTTTCTTTCCCCTTTCCCATTTAATGAAATCACTTTTTATCGAGAGAGCAAAACAGAAAACAAGAAGAAGAAGACAAACAAGATAAAGGTAAGAGAAACTCTTCACAAACAACACATCCAATAGATCAGAAACAACACAAACCACCAATAGAGGCATTAAATGAGAAAATGTGAAAAGAAATTAAGCTATACTACTATATTACAACCTCTAGAGGAAGGGAACTGCTTTCCATCCTTCTGCCAGTATTCTTTAATGGGAACCAAAGTCTCCCCTTTAAAATCTTGAACCTTCTTCCCTCTTTTGCTCGACGGCTGCAATATTAATTAATAATAACCATCCTAATTAAAACATCAACCAGAGACAAACATAGGGAACAAACAAAAGAGAAACTAAAAAGTTTCATGTTCCTTCGAATCTCTTGTGCAGCAATATCAACAAACTAGGGTTTAAGACTCTTAAGAGAAACTTCACTTCTTAGGGCTTTACATTTCGCTCCATGAGAAGTCTAACTCTCATACCTTGTAAATGATGGCATTGCCATATTCATCCTCTCCTTCTTCTTCAGTACTCTCCTCAGTTTTTTCCTCTTCTGTTGCTGCTGGTTCTGCTATTGGTTCTTCCTCCATGGAGAGGAGAAATGACTCAATTACACGATTGATGAATTGTTGGCACTCTGGGCCTGAGAGGTCCATTCCGAGCTTCTCTGAAGCTAATCTCCGGACGTTGAACTCACTCACATCGTCTACGTCTGCTTTGTTCAAGATCTCCATCACCGTTTCTTCGATTTCGCTCTTAATTTCTGGTCCCATTTCTGAAAAGAATGACAAAAAAACAGAGATGCACTTATTGGTAATTCTGTCTTCAATATTCGATCAAATATTTACTCTAGGACAACTAAGTACCACAATTGAAATGCTCAGCTGAACTACTAACTATAGAGCAGTCCTCACTGGTATGCAATTATATATTCATAATCTTGATAAGTCCTAAATTTTAATGGGTTAAAAGGTAATGTTATTATAGAATCAATTATGACAAGTTCTACGAGAAACCTATAATGAACAACAGATCAAATAGATTAGAAAGAACACAGAGGCATTAAAACAAAACTGTGATAACAAATTCAGCTAAGATTACTACCTTTTGGGGAAGGGAACTGCTCTGCTGCATCTTTCAGGTAGTATTTTCTAGCGGACACCAGAGTCTTCCCTCTATAATCTTGAACTGTCACCTTTCTTTTGTTGGATAGCTGCAATTATTAATTCCTAATAACCATCTCAATCACAATCAACGACAGAGAAAAACTAGGGCACTAACAAAAGTGAAAAACTAGGGTTTTAACACTTAGGGTTTTTAAGCTCGAGAATTTTTTTTAGCGTTTTATATATTTTTATTGCTTCATGAGTAAGTCAAATAACTTCTTTACCTTGCAAACGATGAGATTGCAAGATTCGTCGTAATTTTTTGCAGCAATGCTTGGTTTTCTCTCATTACCTTCTTCTTCTGCTTCTTCTTCTTCTTCACTACTGATCTCCTTAGTTTTATTTTCCTCTGTTCTTAATTTTTGTGGTGGTGCTGCTACTGGTTCTTCCTCCATGGAAAGGAAAAACGACTCAATTACACGTCTGACGATTTGCTGACACTCTGTGCCTGATAAATCCAGTCCGAGCTTCTCTGAAGCTAGACTTTGGATTTTGAACTCACTCATGTCTTCCATCTCTGCCTTCTTCAATATCTCCATTACTGTTTCTTCGATTTGACTCTTCGTTTTTGCTTCCATTTTTTAGGTCAGAACTAAAACAGAGTAAAAGAAATGATCAAAGAAGGATTTGCTGTTTATCGGTGAACCGTCTTCAAATCAATGGCTCCTTTGGGTTTTGAGACTGAAGCAGACTGCTATCATGCGCCCATAAGGAATTCTGTACTGTACACTAAAATGCGCACCTGCAGATGTTTTCCCGCGCTCTAGGCGTACGGGCAAAATACCAGAGGCCGAAGTTTTGATTGCTGCGAATGAAAGGCCAGGAAATTTCATGTCGTGCCGCACAAAGCCGTCTCTGGTTTTAGGTGGGACCTACGAATGGATTTGCCATTTGGCCGAAGGTTCAATTTTACACTTCCTTTACACCTGGGCCCACATAGACCGAGAGACATCATGATCCAAGGGTTAATTTTTGTGAAAGATGACCTCCTTGTTAGAGGGATTATCCTCCCAATAATTCACATTGTTCTAAATTTTTAACCCGGCCACCTAGAGTTTATCAAAATTTTAATCCAAATCATAAATTTTATAATTAGACTTTACCCAATTGAGAAATTTTATAATAATATGATTTATTGTGGGATGATCTGCATGGCTTGATGTCATCCTCTCAAAAATTAGCCCTTAAAACATTTGTGTTGGGCTCCACATAATGTTGTAAATGAACTGTAAATTTAAGTGGGAGTACAAAGTAAAAGCAAAGTGGAATCAGAGCTTTCCTTTTTTGTTTGGGCCGTTTATAAGTAGGGGTGTCAACGGGTCGGTTCCGGATCGGAACCTAAAGGTTTCAGATCCGGTCCCGTTAATATGAAGCGGTTCCGGATCCTTTCGGTTCCGGTTCCGGAACCTCAATTGGTAGTTCCGGATCCGGTACCGCTAGGATCCGCGGATACCCGATACCCGTTTTAAGTTATTGTTTTTTTATTTTTTTCACACAAAACCTATTTGTATTTTGTATTTTCATATTCTATTCAATTATAAAATTTATTAAATAATAGTCATTGATTTCTTTTTTTTAATTAAAAAAAAGTTCAAAAAATTGTTATATAATAGTAAATTAAACTATAAAATTATAGAATTTATACGGAACCAGGTACCCGCGGGTACCCGTTGGGTGGATCCGAAAAATTTAAGATCCAAAACGGGTAGATCTGAAATGGATCTGAAATTTATCGGGTCCACAAAATGAGGTCCCGGAACCGCAAAAAACGGTTCCGGTACCGGTTCGGTTCCGAGTTTTTGGGTACCAATTGACACCCCTATTTATAAGTAGGGTCGTTTTGAGAGATGTAGGGGTGCAACGAGGTTTGACCTTGACCTTATTGCTACAAAACTAGTGCAATTTTGTCCACCCTCTTATATATTCGATTTGTAAAACCACACAAGCGAAAGCGTGGTAGACCAAGCAAAACCTGACCCTGACTCGTGGGTTGACCTAATCCCACACTCGTTTCAATTCTACCCTAACTCGAACCATGGTTAAATAAGTTAAAGTTTTGGTTGAGGATTTATGACTTGTGATCCATCAACCTTGTTAGGTTTATAGCCGATTTTGACTCGTTTCTGTGTGTTTACATAGAAAAAAGATCAAACTAGTCACGCACTCAGGGTTAGGGTTTGGAAAAACAATCCCTTTCATAAACTAGTCAAGTTAGGATTAAATAATATTGCTCATCTAAAGTCGACCCTAACCGTGACTCATTACCGGGTGTAACTGCTTGGTATGTCAAACGGTAAAATGCATCCTTTGATATGAGTGGATTAACAAAATCACAATATATTGAAAATGTTAAATAGTCAATTGAGTTGTTCATCGAGCAAGTGCTAGCTAGCTTAGATATTAAAGTCTGTTGATGTTGATAATATAGACCTGAGTTCAAATTCCACTTGCATTAAATAAATTATAAAAAATAATGTTAAAAGGTGTGCATAATCCAAGAGCGTACGAATACTCTTTTTCATTGATGGTTGATCTTTCAGTACTTACAAGTTAGTGGTTTCTCTATACCTTATATCTCCATCTATTAGCGGTGCTTTTTCACTAACGCCCTTACTTGTACTTATACTTAGGCAACTGTCCTATCATAAAAAAAATTTGAGTTGTTCATTGCACCATTTATATATAGTAATTATTTCTTTTTTTTTTTTATTCACATCTGACATGCTTGTTGTCATTGCACCATTGATTCTATAACGTACGTTGTGAGAGCAGATCCTCTATCCCCAAATCCCTTGTCCCCTCCCCCATTCCCTTGTGATGATTTGACATGAGTCCACATGGAAACAATCTAATAGCTAAATAGCCCATTCTAAAACTTTTAACCCTATCAATAGTTGATTAAAAAATAAACCTTCCATTATTTACGATATAAAAATAATTTCTAACAGTTGATTTTTCAATCGATTGTTGATGGCATTAAGAGTTTTAGAATCGATTGGCTTTTTGTGAGAAAGATCTCTAGGATCAGGCGAACGTTCTCACCAGATTTCAGCCATTAGATTATCTTTAAGTGGGCCCCACAAGCGAGATCAGCAAAGGAACTGCGGATTTGTTGTAGTTCTCAATTAAAGGTTGTGATTGGTTCAAGTTACTTAGTATGATGAGTGAGAGTTTTGTTTGATTCCTACATGTTTAATCAATGGTTGTATGGCATCCTCTTAAGCAAGAAGCATGATCATGGCATCATGTACGTTCATTTTCTTCAAGAAGAAAAAACATTAATATATTTTCTGAAATGCACAAAATAATATAACAATGTTCTTGATCATATGTCAATTTCGAGCTTTCTATAATTTTCATTCATTCTCAAATTTTTGGGTTCTATGTCAAATGAGGATGCAGAAGAGGGATGGCCAGGGGCGGAGCCAGTAGTGGGCTCACACCGGATTTAGCCAGGGCCAAATTATAAAAAAAAACAAAAAACAAAAAACAAAAATTTTAATTGAACTTTTTTTCTTACAAAAAGTATTTCTATGTGAATTATATTATAGTAATAATGGTTAAGTGGAAATGTGTATGGTTTGAACTAAAGTAATATAACTCAAGTATTTTGCATGTTAATATTGGCGTTCAGCATTGTGCCATTAAAAATTATTTTTTAAAAATATTTTCAAACTTTTTAGACACAGTGGAAAAACATGGCGGTTAATAATCGGTAGTGAGCATACTAGTCACGATGGGCACTTAGACGTGGCCAATGATCCACAAGTGTAAGTACTGGTCAGCTTATTAGCCACAGTGTCAGACACCACTGTGACCAGTAGTTACAATATATTGATTATTGGCCACGGTGTAATTGTGCACCGTGGCTAATATATAAATTTTTTAATTTGAGAAAACCGTGGCACAGCCTCATTTTAGCCACGGTAATTATTGTTTTGATGACAGTGAAGGCAATGCAATAAAAACGGTTTTGTACCGTGGCTAAAAGGTGGAACTTTTGGTCAGGATTCAGGAGACCAATTTACAATAACCAACAATCAAACTCATTTCTCACTCTTCTTCTTCATCTCCATTTCAAAGAAGAAGAGTAGTAGTAGTAGTAGTAGGAGTGAGGGCAGCTATGGCGAATTTACCTCGAAGTACTGTCATTGTTACTGGTGCTGAAGGTAAAACTGGTACGTTTCCCAAATCTTCCTTTTTCAATCCTCAATTTTCTTTACTTGTGTAGATTCTTTACAAGTAAAACAAATTTTATTTTGAATGGTGGTTTTTAAGATTTTAATTAAAAAGTTGTTGAGAGAGAGAGAGAGAGAGAAATTAGGTGGTGGAGATGCTATGGTGGTGGCGATGGGCTGGGGTGGTGACGGTGATGGTGACAGTGGTAGAGGTGGGTGTAGTTATTTTTTATGGGGTGTGTTTTAGGGGTAGATTTAGGGCTAGGTTTAGAAAGAGAAAGGGTTTTAAAGGCTTATCCTCCCCTTTAGTAAAAGAGAGCTTCCACCCTGTCCATTTTAGACATTTTGGAAGATGAAGGACTTTTATGGACTTTCACGGACTCTTGAGTATGAAGGACTCCGAAGGATTCTTACAAAGTCCATAGACTTCTACAGAGTCCTACAAAGTCCACGGACTTGTACTGACAGAGTCTACGGACTTTTAGTCTACAAATTTCTGCAGACTTCTGTGGACTTTCAATAGCGCCATTAGTTCCATGCCAATCCCCATCAAAAAAACAGCGGCCCTCTATAGACTTGATAAATAAAGGTAAATATTAATTATTAATTACTAATTTTTAATTTTTAATTATTGATATTTCTTATTATGATGACTATACTAATACTAGTAATTTTAATATTTATTAAATAAAATATTATTAGTAGTTCTGCTAATCTCAACAATATTTTTCAAAAAGGTAGAATTGTCTTTTCTTTTTTTTTTCTTTACTTGAGGTTCATACCTTATTATGATTTTTGTGCCAAAGCAAAAGAAATATTAACTAATTTAATTATGATTATAAGTTATTAAATTATCTTTATTTATTATTAATTATAATTATTAATAAGTATTTTATTATTATTTTGTAATTTTTATAATAATTATAAATTATTATCATTATGAAACTTAATAATTATAATTAATAATTAATAGTTTGATTATAATATAAAAAATATAATATAATTATATATTTTATTAAAAATAATAATTATTATTTATTAAATATTAAATATTAAAAATATAATATAATTATCATTATCATTATTTTTTATTATCATTATCATTATGTTTTATTATAATTATAATTAATAATAAAGTATTATCATTATAACTTATTAATAATTAATTATTATTCATTATAGTGGAGAGAGAGGAGAGAGAAAGTCCATTCAAATCTCACCTATATTGGCTGGACTTGGCTAACCCAACTTCTCTTCATAAATCTTCAAAAAAGTTCATGGAAGTCCATCACCTTACAAATCTACCATTTTGAAGTCCACAACTACCTACATGGAACTTCTATGGACTTAAGCAAAGTCCACAACCACCAACATGGACTTTATGGACTTTAATGAAATCCACAACCACTAACATGGGACTTCTATGGACTTTGATCAAGTTCACAACCACTAACATGGGACTTCTATGGACTTCATCAAAGTCCACAACCACACACCCCCTGATTTCATGAGTCCATGAGAGTCCATCCAAATCCTAATTGATTACCCATCTATAAGCTTCTCCCGGCCATCCAATTCAACTTCCCCAATATCGACCCTGAAAAGAAAAATAAGCCTACTGGTTGGAGTTGAGATCCTCCATCCACAAATCCCTTGTCCCCTTGCTGTGTTCTACTCACTATGTAGATCATTCTCACAAAAAACCATCCCACTCTAAAACTTTTAATCCCATCAAAATTTAATTAGAAAATCTACCATCCATTATTCGATATAAAAATAATTTCTTAACAGTTGATTTTCGAATCGATTTTTTTTTTATAGCTTTCCAAGTTTCATAGCAGCATCAACGAAGAAGCAAACAGGCTACAATGCCAGTTTTTTAGCTGATTTTTTATGATAATGATTTATAAGGTCAGAAGAACATTCTCACCAAATATTAACCAGTGGATCGTTTCCATGTAGGCCCTACAAGGCAAAATCATCATGGGACAGGGATTTGGGGGACAGAAGATCTAGACTCAACAGATTCATAGACAGACTTGGGTTCAAATCCCATTTGCATCAAATAAATAAGAAAAAATATTAGAGGGTGTGCATAATCTAGGAGTGTACAAGTATTCCCTGTCGTTGATGTTTGATCATCAAGTGCTTGTAGGTTGGCGATTTCTCTCTCACATCTCTCCGATGTTAGAGACACTTTTTCTGAAGTTAGTGACACTTCTTCACTTATGTCTTTGTTATACTTGTAATTGGGCAATAGTCCCATCATAAAAAATAAAAATAAAAATCAAATGATCAATCCAAGTCGTTAGAAGAAAATTCAGAATACTACAAGGAGAATTTCATAGAAAACAAATACGCGGTTAACTGACAAGTGTTACATGAGTAATCAAGATTCTTTATCCTGGGCCAAGCCTCGTTGCATCTCTTGTTTCTTAAAACATCCGACACTTACGGGGTCCAAAAACAAGTTTGGACATTTTAAAAACTCCATTTTTTATTAAATATATCATACTAATTTTTACGCTTCGTTTACATCCGTCTATAGACCCCACAAAGAGATGATCCAAGGGTTGATTCTTTTTTTTTTTTTTCTAAAAATGATCTCCTTACAGAAAATCACATCATTATAAAACTTTGAAGTGCACTGCAAGATGGTTAAACCTAGCAATTAAAATAAATGATTCAAATCAAAATTAGAATTAAATTTAGATAGGGATAAAGATTAGAATTATTTTTAAGATGATCTACTTGGTGAGAATATCATCCTCACAAAATATCAGCACTTGAATTATTCTATGTAGGCTCCATAACCAGTGAGGATGTTCTTCTCATTCTAAAACTTCTAACCAATGAAAAGATGATTAAAAAAATAGACTGTCTATTATTCAAACATAACCGATCGATCTCTTCTTCACCGTTGATTATGTTATCTCTTTTGTTAAAATTTTATGCCACTGTAGCATTACTCCTCGTAGAAACAGATTCAGAATAAAAATGTAATGTATTTTTAGATTAAAATACATTGATTTTATATTGAATAGCCTCCATTTTGAATCTCTGATCAATTTACGCATGGTGATCATTGATAATTTGCAAATGGTTTTACTAGATGCTAAATCAATTTACAGTAACAGCCTTGAGGCTGCTGCTCGATCCCTTTCAAATAATGAGTACTGTAAGGAAGACCTGGTTATGGACAGAGTAGCCCCCAAGAGTGATCTGCTTCATCTTTATGCGGGACAGTACTTCAATAAAGAACTACACATGACTATCTGATGAAACGGGGCTGGACTCATCTTTCGCTAGTCAAGGTGTTTCCTTTGTAAAAAAAAAAAAAACAGAACAAATAACTTCTAACAGGTCCCCCATCTTTTCCTGCTTGTACTGCGAATTTTCTTGGCAGGTCAGGTCGATGATCTGTGGACGGCGTTCGTTGGGTTCAAGCCCTCTTACGTTCAAAATCCACTAATAAAAAAAAAAGCCATGCATACTTGGTGAATTTGGTGGAAATGAAGAAAGAGAGCAGAGAGGTGAATTTGGTGGAAACGAAGAAAGAGAGCAGAGAGTCGATGAGAAAGAGGAGGCAATTCAGTGATACGTTATCAATTATGTTAATTAGGTAAACGTTTTTAAAGGCGCTAATAGATTTGTTGTTTCGCTGGAATTCGTTAAACCAGGCAGTAACCTTGACAGCCGGTGTGGATCATTGTTTAACAGTAATTAGCGCGCTATTATCAACTTTCGAATCCTTCTCCCAACTCATATCATAATCCTGTCTCTCTAACCGATGGCAGAATAGAGACTCACTTCTTCTGCCTGTTAAACATGGTGATCCCTTTAAGCAGAAATAAAAGGCGATATCAGGTGGTCCGTCGACATAATGGGATGCAGATAGAGGTAGCCATGAATCCCATGATCCGGTACGCCCTCCCACAGGTGGTCCGTCGACATAATGGGATGAAGATAGAGGTAGCCATGAATCCCATGATCTGGTACGCCCTCCCACCTGCCACTAGTAGACTTGTTGGGTATAAAGTTCCAAGGCAAATTTCTAAATCCCTTCGACACACATTGCTGCTTCATGACTATCTCCATTATCGGTCTGCTTCTCTTCTTCTTAAAAAGTAGTAGTAGTAAAGACAATGACATGATCAAGCTGGTCACTCGCATTATACCCATTAAAAGGTCGACCATCCGAAGCATGCTTGGCTATGGTCGCAGTTTCTTGGCTTCACTAGTCATAGCTATCTTAGCCTCACTTTGTCTCCCACGCTCACTCTTTTGGGTTGCTTACATTATACTCGCTTTCGCTTCTCTTGATCATGAACTTCTTCAACTTCTCAAATACTTGGGAGTTAGGGTTCTCCAGACAACTATTGCCATGTTTAATCACCTTAAGATGATCGCTCACAAATTCACAATCATCATTCAGAACCACCTCCACCCAGTACTCATTCGTCCGTTTAGTGAAGAAAATGAACTTGAAAAACCTCGAAACAAACCATTACATTCTTCTCTAATTCATGAACTTCAAGTCATCTGTAGATGATAGACCTTATTACTAGCGTCAAGGCTGCATGTGTTGTATTACTGGGGTTCCACGTTCAAACTGTCGGAGCTAGCTAGGGTTACTTCTGTAGTTGTGCGCTTAATTTGATTTGTCTTCTAGAGTCATGAGTTTTGAACTTGAAGAGGTTCTCTTAAACTTTTGTTTTTGGTTCGGGCTTTTGGGTGTAGTTTCTTGGGTCAGTTTGGATCCTCTACCCCTAGAGAGTTCCTGTATACAGCTTGTGTATCGAGAATTCTACTCAACATTAGCCCTAACCCATTTATCCAACTATAATATTCTTGTATATTTTTTTTTTAAACAGCAACTATATCCTTGTATGGTCAGTTTTAGTTTTGCCTTAATTATCTTTATTATATCAAAATATAAAAAATAATTTTATTTTATTATTAAATATTATTTTTGGTGAAAATAATAATTTCCACGCACACATGTTTTGTGCGCCTATCTCCAAAACCGCCGGTTGATAATTTCTCGTATAAATGATAAAGACGTGCTTACCGTGCATGTATTTCCATGTGGTGGTGGTGTAAACAATGTTTAATTATTGTTAACACTAGCACCCATATCCCGTGCAAGGCACGGGAGCTTTTTTTTTGAAATTTTTTTTTTTAATTTTTTATTAGATAACTAGAAAATTTAATAGTTTTAGAATTTGAATTTATGTTTATAATGAAAGTATTTTTAACCCACACCTAAGAGAGGGTTTTGTTAACCCAATAATTAGATAATAGATTGGGCCATATCTTGGTCATATGTTTATAATGTAGGTTTTTTTAACCTACATCTAAGAGAGAGGGTTTTGTTAACCCAAGGCTTTTCCTATAGTATATTACAAACCTCCATACCCCGTGCAAGGCACGAGGCTTATTTTAAAAAAAAAATTAAATTTTTTGTTAAAAATTTTAAATTTTTAGTAGTGAGAGAAAGAGAGATTTGTGGGAGATATTTTAGGGAGAGAAAATAGTAGGAGAAAATCGTGATAGAGAAAATAGTGTGGAAATATCTTTTTTTATATAGATATTTTTATATATATTGTGTCATATGCTTATAATGTAGATTTTTTTAACCCACACTTAAGAGAGAGGATTTTATTAACCCAAGGCTTCTCCCATCTAAGAGAGAGAGTTTTGTTAACCCAAAGGCTTCTCCTATAGTATATTATAATAGACTAGACCTTAAATCCCGTGCAAGGCACGGGGGCTTCTTTTTAAAAAAAATTAATTTTTTTATTAGATAATTACAAAATTTAGTTGTTTTAGAATTTGAGAAAGGCTTCTTCTATGGGAAATAGCCCCAAATAACCCATTTTGGGGTTGATTGGAAAATTTTAACCTATTTCCTAAAAAGAGATCATTATAACCCATTTTCTACTTAAAATGACTGTTTTACCCTCTTATTTATAGATGGGGGTTCAAGTAAAGAGTTTAAGCTTCCTACCATCCTTGTTCGTCATTTTGAAGAGATACACCATCCACCTACCAAACTTGAACCCCCCAAAGAGAGACAACTTCCACCTTCCATTCTTCGTCTTCGCCATTGATGTCGCCGACGCCTTTTGGAGATCTTTCATTCTCAACATATATCATTCCATCTCTAGTAAATCTTAGGTAAGTTAAAAATCTCTTCTATTTCTCTTTTGTTTCTTGTTTGTTCTTATTTTTTAGCTACAATATCTCCCATTGATATGATTTTAGTGATGCTTTCATTTTTTTAATCGAATCTTTGTTGATTTTGGTTGATCTTTTTGAGTTTAGGGCAACTTGAACCCCGAACTTGAACCCCNGGTTCAAGTTGGGTTCAAGTTGGGGATTTTTGCTAGGGTTCGAGTTGGGTTCGAGTTGGGGTTCTAGCTAGGCTTCAAACTTGAACCCTTTTATAAATAAGAGGGTAAAACAGTCATTTTAAGTGGGAAATAGGTTATAATGATCCTTTTTTAAGAAATAGGTTAAAATTTTCCAATCAACCCCAAAACGGGCTATTTGGGGCTATTTCCCTTCTTCTATAGTATAATAGATTGGGCCATATGTTTATAATGTAGGTTTTTTTAGCCCACACCTAAGAGAGGGTTTTGCTAACCCAAAAGCTTCTCCTATAGTATATTATAATAGATAGATAATAGATAGATTTGGATTTTACTAAAGAGCAAAGATTTGCTTACATCATTAATCTTACATCACTTGGTTACAATGGCTTATAGGGCCTACACGAAGATGACCAAGAGCTGGATTTTTTGGTGAAGATGTTCTTCTCACCGTGTAGGCACCCAAAATCAGCCCATTCTAAAACTTGCAAGCCCATCATTCAATTATTGAAAATCAAAGGCAATTGAATCATTCATTTTTCAATTAGGGTTACGAGTTTTAGAATGAGCTGATTTTTAGTGAGGATGAATTACATGGTGAGAAAAACATCCTAAAAAAAAAAATCAGCTTTTGGTTCATCTACATAATGCCCCAGGCCAGCGTAAAGATGATAGAATAGTTATGCAAGTGGATCCTTGTTCTTCTAGATCTAGATCTAGACTGGAGGTGTGTTTTCACTTTTCATTTTGAGAGCGGGTATTTTTTATGCAATAAGATGCATCCCAAAAGCTTTTTTTTTTTGTTTTGGCGAAAACTGCATCCATTTCATTTTTGTGCCTGAATAACGAGCAATCCAAAAGTTCCAAAACACACTCTACAAGACAAATGAAAAGATTGAATCTAAATTCTTTCTGTTATAAAATTTGACTTCTGCTCAAGAATAGCTAAAAACATTATAATACTTCTAAACAGTGAAGAAGTGTAACAGTAACCCACAACCCTAAAGCCAAGACTACTTGGTTTTTATAGAGCAATATCATAGGGTTATGGTCACAGGCTTTAAGTCATCCATTTTTTCTTAAAAGTCATCAATGGTACCATGTGGGGACATTCTCAAAGTCTACAGAGTACATCTTACCCCAACTTTGACTCCATTTTCTTGATGGCTTCCTCAATTGAAGGGACTGCTGTTCTGAAGGCTGACCATTGTTCATTTGTCAAGCTTATCCCTGATGAGTATCAATCACAAGCAGAAGCAAAATAAAAGGGTTTAGCTTCTGAGTAATAGATAAATGCACAGCGAAAAAAAAAAAAGCAGAGACAGAGAGAGAGAGAGAGAGAAATAACAACCAAACAATGTGAAATTCTCAAAAGAACCTGCTTAATGGGAAAAAGGACCTCGTTTAATCAGATTGTTCTGCTCATTCAACTCTTGTAAGTTCTAACTGTGAGGTTATTAAGTCCCTAAGGTGGAATCCACGAAACTGGTCGAATCTTCTAGCTGATATAAAGACCCAATTTCCACCCCCGGGCTAACAAGCACCGAGTATGTGGCCATTTGATCGTCCTGTCACCCAACAAACCACATTTTGCTCAGAGCACCCAACAGTGTCACAATGGGTGCACATAAGTTCAGGACGGCATATCTTTTTTTTGAGATACATGTGCAAACCAAACATCAGATGTTCAAATGTCGAGATGAAAACCGCACATTCAGAAACCAAACAAGCACTCATATTGCAGCATCCCACTTAAGAAATCAACCCCATCAAATGATTTCAGCTCAACAGAGAACAACTAAAAACAAAGTTCATATGAGTGGGTAACATGAGTTGTTTTGCAAAGAAGCTGAGTAGATAGGTTAACTGCTTGTTCATGTTCTGTTTAGTAGGAGTTAAGAGTAAGCTTCTTGAGGCATGGAGTGGATGTAAATTTTCCAAGTGTGGGAGGAAATCTGGAAACTTATTCCTCATAGTCATGCTAAAATTCTGGATGTTTTGGAAAATCCGGAATGACACGATCTTCCAATCTACTGCCTTTCCTTTGCACGAGATCATTCTTAAAATAAAGGGTGTATTGTATGGGTGGGGGAAAGGTTTGGAATTGTTGGGTCAATTCCATTTCCAGGATTTTGTGTTCTTTTGGGAGAGGGTTATACAGGTTCTATGATGTAAGGTTCCTGTAGCCATTTGTACATTCTCTCTCTTTTTCTAATATAATTATTTCCCGTCTCCAAAAAATGTATAATGCATCTCCAAGACAATGGAAAAGGTATCACCATAGTAGCCAATTCCCTTCAAGCTCTGTTTCCTCTCTTATTTCCTTATCTGTAAAATTTCCCTGAACCATTTCTCTCCCTCTTTGTCAACTCAATTAAGGGTGGTAACAAGAAAGGTGTATGAAGAGTATAAAGGTGCACCAACGAAATACGAAGACATTTATAAACATGAATTTATTTCTCCGAGAATATATAATAATCTAATTGTATATTCAGGGATTTAAAAGAAAAATAAATAAAGACACAAATCAAAAACATTAAAAACTAGACCAGCTGCAAATATCATCATCTAGAGAGTGCATACACCAGTCCACACTATTTAGACATACAGAGCAGGGACTACTGAAAGTACTCCTTGACTGCAAGATTGAGCTGAAAACTACCAAGTTTTCCATGATATTTCAGAAGGGACAGCTTAACCCAAACTACTCATTCTCTTTTAATTCCTGAAACTATTTGATGAGTTTCCCATACCACCTAACTCATTCTTATAAAAATATGACAACAACTACATGAATTAGAAAACCATGTACAATTATCTGAACCGAGAAAATAGAGTGAAAAGCATTAAATCTTCTATAGAGCTTAGTATCCCAACTTCTTTTTGTCTTTTTCTTCTTTTGAGGGTTGGCAGACCCTTACCAGCTTATCAATAGCTTAGTATCCCAAGATTCCCAACTTGCTCCATTGATCACTGGCATGAAACTCAGACAATAGAAACTATAGTTTGGAATACTAGGAAAGAACCACACTAAATCAATCAAAACAAAAAAGAGGGCAACAGAGGGTGGATAATGCGACAGTTCCGTGAAATCCTCACTAACCCATTTTGGGTTATTGAGTATAATATATATAACACTTAATAATAAATAATGTACAGATTCCCTTTGTTGGGTTACAAGCATGGAGCATTAATTAATAAAGAAGTTACACGCATGATGAAACATTACACGCATGATGAAGCTTTAATAATAAATAATGTGTAATGGGTTACATGCACAAAGCACTATGCACTACATCCGTTTACAGTGGACAGGGTCCAAAACAGGCCTCAATTCCATCAGGTTGAGTGAGTGCCATACTAAAATTTAAAAGCTGAGCAGATTAATAGAGGATCCACTCTAGAAGGATTAAGTACCAGAAATTGAAATGTTTAGCTACAAAGCAACCCTGACCGTTTTGCAATTCTACACTCATAAGCTTGACAAATCGATATCTCAAGTCCTAAATTTTGATGGTTTGAAGGGAATTAATCACAGTGCCAACAATGATGAATTCTAACCAAACAAAAACAAGATAAAAGCTTAGAGATACCCATAACAAAACAACACATCAACTTAGATCAGAAAGAACACAGATCAATCACAGAAGCATTAAAACAGAAAATGTGATAACAAATTAAGCTAATAATACTTACCTTTAGAGGAAGGGAAGTGCTTTCCATCTTTCTGGTAGTATTCTCTAATCGACACCAGAGTCTTCCCTTTAAAATCTTGAACCGTCACTCTTCTTTTACTCGATAGCTGCAATTATTATTAACAATAACCATCCAAATACAATCAACAAACTAGGGTTTAAGACTAGGGCACAAACAAAAAAGAGAAACTAATCACAGTTTCATGTTTCATCAAATCTTAACTAACTAGGGTTTTCTTTTTAGAAGAATTTTATAATTAGGGCTTTTTAATTTTCACTTCAGAAGTTTAAAAATTCCATACCCTACAAATGATGACATCGCCATATTCATCCAAATCTCTTTTATCAATGTTGGGTTTTGTCTCCATTGCTTCTTCTTCTTCTTCAGTATCTTTAGTTTTTATTTCCTCTGTTGTTGATGGTGGTGCTGCTGCTGCTGCCGATGCTACCCGTTGTTGTTCTTCCTCCATGGAAAGGAGAAACGATTCCAGGACACGTCTGACGAATTGCTTGCGTTCAGGAAGTGAGAGGTTGATTCCGAGCTTCTCTGAAGCAATATTTCGGACTTTGAATTCAGTCATTTCGTCCATGTCTGCTTTTTTCAAGATTTCTATCACTGTTTCTTTGATTTTACTCTCAGTTTCTGCAGACTCCATTTCCAGAAGAGAGAATTCTTAATCAACAGAGAGACAGAGTAGAGAGTTAATGGCCTCCTTTGCGAACTATCCCAGACAGATAGCTATCATGCGCTTAGAAGGTGTTGCGTAGGCTAACATGCGCATATGCTCATGTTGTTCCCGCGCTCTAGCCGTATGGAGAGGACGAAAGTTTGCTGTACGGCAAAGGCAGGAAAATTTCCCCAGAATGTTTACAGTCATCTACTTATCTGTGAACATTTGGTGGGCCCACATAAAGATAATTTAGGGATTCATGGGCCCAATAAAAATACACACATTTGGTGGCTAAGTGGTCAAGACGCTCACCTCACAAAATGGAGGTCGAGTGATCGATTCTCCTGATGGCCATTCCCACAATAAGATTTTAACCGGTTGTGTGTGGATAGGGAGGTCTGCTCACACCCTAGGGACTAGTCGGGTGCTCTAAGAGACCCGGATACCCTAGATCTCAAAAAA